>CM053026.1:783349213-783366061 GCA_028564925.1 Lithobates sylvaticus
TATACATTTACTTTCTGTCCAAAATCTACAGTGACTTCACACCAAAAATAAATAAATAGGAAAACACCATTACAGTACTGGATTAAATCAAATAGTTACCATATAAAATAACAATAATATTAATGTCAAATATAAAGTGACAACGCTACACTAGGCATGCTCCTGTCTTAAGTCCATTTATTGTCCAAATATTAAAAAAAATTAAGTATTCAACTGTGTTGGCACTGTCTAATGAATGCACAGCAACTGTTTATCTATACATCTATATATCTATCATTGACACCGGGACTGCCTGCTGTAATGTCCAACTGATCAGTATCTGATCTCTCATGAAGCCGTGTTTGACTAGTGAAACTGGTTGGGTACCCACTTTGACACACACCATGTACCCCACCTACCTCTACTACCATGACCCCTTCATTTACTACAGTAATATTGACTGTCCAGGGAAGTTGGATTGACAGTACTGTCAAAATTGTACATAAGAAAGCTCTCCCTATAGTGGAGAGTTTGGTGGGTAGGATTTATGGGGATTGTTATACATTGGTATTTATTTTGTACAATAATTGGTCCTACAATGGGGACATGGCTATTGTCATGTAGTGATTTGATAATCAACATTTTTTATATGGTAGCTGTCCGTTTAGTCTAGTAATGGTATTTTCTTTTTTTTTATCAAATAGAACCAAATTTAATTTCTTCCTCTTAAAGCAGTATAAAAAATAAACAACAGAAATGCTGTATATTGTAGCTTGCCAATCCTTAAATGTGTTGGCTGCATTGGGTTCCTATCTTCCTGTCTTAGGGTGGCTCCACTCTATGGAGGAGCAATGCAGTCATACTTGTAGCATTGTAATCTAGTAGAAAGGGTTGATGCACTAGACGATTTACATAAACTTGAAATGCACTAGCAGATATACATAGACTTGACTAACAAATAAAGTTTAACTCCTGCTATCACTTTTTAAGCATGTACAGCAACATGAGAAATGTGGCCTCTTATAGAAGAATAAAACATTTTTGGGCAAGGATAGGGGTTTGTACCATCATCCAGAAATCAATTGGTATAGGAGCTGGGAGTCTAGTCCCCAACTAGGCTACCATGAAAATGGGGGGCAAATTGGACTATCGCGGTACAAAATAAAATTAATATAACAAAGGAATATATAAAAATTACAAAAGATTTTATTGATGCCGGAAGACAGTTAAAGGATAATACATAAAAGTTCTACACAATATGTCACCAAATGTGCATTCATAATGGTACAGTTGTTCACAGATATGGTTGTCCTCGACTAGTTTCGCGGACATTAGCCGCTTCATCTGGAGGTTATCTGTGATTAAATCAAAAAGGACAGTAATGTATAATGGTCGGCAAAGGAACATATCATACAGCATCAAACTTAAAAAATCTAGAGAAATTTAAATGGGGAGGGGGCACGACTGCTTACCCGTGCTTTAACAGACATCAAGCGCAGAGTGCTACCACCTATTAAATGGTCTCCCGCGGCAACTCAGGGGTGCTACTGAGTATGGTGATCGAAATCTGAGAGGATGGATACAATGATGATTATGGTCAGAGCCGGTCATTTGCCGATTGATGAGGTACGGGGACTGGAGTGGTGTGAAGGTAAGTGAAAATTGTGAACCGGAGTGAAGTGAGGGGGGAAAAAAAGAAGGGGGGGAATGAGAAAAGAAAAAGGGGGGGGGGAGGGGAAAAAGATGTTTTGCCAATATGCATATGAAAACACAAAAATTCATTGAAGGATGAATGCAGGTGAAGTGAGAAAAGATTGATACAAGGTGTGGGTATTGGTAGAATGATAAACCATTTAAGGAGGGATATTGGAAGACCGAGTGAAGGAAAAGGGGCAGAAGTGCAATGTGAACGCAGCTCCCCGAGGCTGGGGGGGGGGAAGGGGAAAATAAAGGGGGGGGGGAAAGGGAGGGGTGCCAAGTGCACATTGTATGCATGTGGAGACACACGAAAAGGGCACACAGAAACAAACAGGTGAAATGAGCATCTGTTGAAAAATAAACACAATGTGGTGGAACTAAGGGTAAAATAAAAGGGTATAAGTGATAGTGAAGTGAAAAAAATGAAGAAAGAAAAGAAAAGGCTGGGAAACTGAGTGAGGGGGAGGGGGGGGGGGGGAAAGTGCAAAGTGAAGAAAATAAATGAACTAGGTGACTAGTGTGGGTGAGTGTGATGGAAAAGAAACGACAATTACCTGGTCATGATGTTGGTAAATAAGGGAGGGATTTCCGGGAGGGCAACCCCACTGGGGGTAATGATGGAAACATGTGGCCCCAGTATGCGGCCATCAAGGCCACAGGTCAGGGAAAAAAAGCCTGATAAGGCTTGACCCCCGTGCCAGTGTCTCCTGTAAGAGGAAAAATTGATAGTAAGATTAAGATTGAGAGGTCAGTACCCCATGGTAGGGTGTACTGCATCGGGGTAAAAAAGGAGTTAGTATGCTTTTTATATCTAGCTTACTAGGGGCTGGCTGGAACATGCAATCCCATGGTCCCTAGTCCTCTCAGAACAGGCAAATGCCTGTTATAAGTAGCACCCAACCGTGCGTCGCTCTACCGACGCCGGCTGGTGCCGGTGCGTGACGACGCAGGGTCAGAGCTCCCGCATTGCGCACACGCAAGAATGTTCGCGCACGCATGCGCGCTAGTCCGACGACCGAGGGAACATGTCCCTGTCAGGGCCAGTGCAAGGAGAGGAGTGTCCCATGTGGGACCATCTCCCCCACCAGGGAGCTCACCGGGCTGCCGCGGAGAGACACAGGTGGAGCAGTCTGCGCCCGCGTCAAATATAAAGGGGGGAAAGAGGGGGAGGCAGCGGGCTCCGGGCTCTCCTTGCACTGGCCCTGAAAGGGTCGCTGGTTCGAATCCCAACCACGACACTACCTGCCTGGAGTTTGCATGTTCTCCCTGTGCCTGTGTGGGTTTCTTCCCACACTCCAAAGACATGCTGGTCGGTTAATTGGCTTCTGTCTAAAATTGGCCCTAGTATATGAATGTGAGTTGGGGACCTTGGATTGTGGGCTCCTTGAGGGTAGGGACTGATGTGAGTGTGTGATGTATGTGTAATTTGACGGTGCTATATGGGTACCTCAAATAAATAATAATATAATAGATGAGCATCTTAATAAGATTTAGGGATAATTGTAGACCTGCACACTCACTCAGGTTGAACTGGATGGACTGGTGTCTTTATTCAACCTTACCAACTATGTAACTATGTCTCAACTCTATAACTGACACTTTTGCTGGACTTTTAGCTTCTTCCGCTAAAGAAAGTTTAAAAATAAAATTACTGGTCAGGTCAACAGGTGAAAATAAAAAAATAAAAAATAAAATATTATTAAGAATTGGTAAGCTGCAATATACTTTTTTTTATTTTGGGTTTTAGGGCCAGTTCACACTATAGAAACGTAGTCCAGATGCTTTTCTGAATGCGTGATTTTTGTGCAGTCCAGTGCATTTTCCCCCCTCTTTTTTCTTAACCTCAAATACGGACATGTGTTCCAGTGTGTTTTTGGTGCCTTTAGATGCATTACAGTGTGTTTTTGATGCGTTTTACAGCATTCCAGTACAGTCCAGTGCAGCATGTTCTACTTTTTTTCTGAGACTGGAACACAATGGAACTGCAAGCACTGGTGTGACCTATTCCACTGAAAACCATCTAACCTACTTTGCATGCAGAAAAAAAAACGCACTTTTGGCCTGCTGCTGGAATTCAACATAAAACGATTACAATTCAACGCAATATACCTGCTTCAATCCTCATAAGTCATGCTGGGCTTTTACTGCTGCCTTAATTTGTCCATCCAGTAGATGGAGCTCTAGACTAATTTTAACATCATTAGCAAGATTATTTTTCAGCTGTGCTGTAAGATGCCTTGATTTTCAATGATACACTGCAGCAGTGAATTATCGCTTATAAAATGTCTCAATCCCAGGTTACATCAGATAGGGAGCTGCAATACAAGCTTTATGTGTTAGGTAGCCCAAAGTATGCTGGGAGCCTCGTTTATGCATATCTGCATATGCAGATTATGCATAGGTCTTAAAGTGTTAATAAACCCAGGACTATGCATTCACTATATCTGGCCTCCCACAGTACACAGAACATAGAAATTCAGAAATGCAATTATTTTATTAAATATAAACTGCTAAAAACCTTTTCTCATCAGTATATAGCAGTCTTGTGAATATTATCAGTGTCTGGTTAAAGCTTGTAGGAGTAGTTTTCATTCTACTCCGACTGTCCTCTGAGGCTTCAGGACACCTGACCCTCTGTCTTGACAGTGCTGATTGGCCCTGTGCTGATCACATGCACCATCCCAAGAAAAAAAGCAAACTCTCTAGCAATACACACCAAACTGAGCATCTGCAGAGATCCCCTGATGTTCTACAGGAGATGGCTTAGGGACTGTGGGAGAAGGGGAGGATCAGAGAAGACAGGATCAAACAGCCTTCTTATACAATGCAAAGCCCTTAGGTTCCACAGTGAGTATAACAAGTGTGCTTTTCTCTGTATACAGACGGATTTTACTGTTGTGAGTTTAGTAACACTTTAATAACATATTTTGCTCTCTTGTGGTTGGTAGGATTTCATATGAAGAGACAGCACAGTTGTGATGGATGGAGCTCAACCTTTTAACCAAGTTACCATTGTAAATGAAGTGCATTAGGTATTAAAATTTACCCGAAACATGCTGATACCTAGGGTCCTGACTTGATCACCTCCAGGAACCGCTGACTACAGCTACAATTCTTTAGCTTTATTTGGGTTGGATTCAGTAGATTAAACTTTTATGAACAGTTTACTGCTGAGTCATATTTTCTGCTGTGGGTATGTAGATTCTAAACTAATTACCTGTCCCATACACACCAAAAAAGAATCAAATAGACGACCACAGAATGTTATTAAATAGATTATGCAGAACAATACTGACCTGGGCTGGTAGAAACCAATGTCAGCCTATAATTGCTGTGTCAGGGGGTCAGGGTTTATCTGTCACCCAGAGTATATAACATCAGGGCCGGGACAAGGGGTGGGCGAGAGGGATGGCTGCCCTGGGCGCAATTGTTTGGATGGGGCACCTTTCTTCTGTGTCATGACAACAGCAGTGATGTTGACAAGCAGGAGACTGCTGGGCGTAGGATCCCCTAAGCTTGCACATCATGAATGGGGGCCCAGTTTGGCATCTTTGCACTAGACGACCTTGTCCCTGGGCACTGCATAACATACCTGGTAAAACTTACCCAAAAAAAAGAAGAATTTTGATCTACCTGTAAATTCCATATTTTGGAGTACAGTACATACACCATGGGTTATAGTTTTGTACCTTCAGGTGATTGGACACTGACAAAGCTTTAGAAGACATGTCCCCTCAGTTTTAGGGGCCTACCCTACTCTACGACTGCTCAGTTCTGTAGCAAGCAATGCAGAATAAACCAAGAAATGGAATGGCGGATGGCCTGTGTCCTGTACTGAAATTTGCAGGCAAGCCAAAATTCCTCTTATCTTAATTGTGCAGTACAAGACACAGGCAGAGTAATTATTTACCAAAAGATGCCCTCCTCAGTGAGTTACAATTTACAGTGTGCGTGACTGTGCCCAGATTGCCCCACTAAAAAAAGAGGACCTGTCTGTGAGCCCATCAGAGTACTCAAGTACCTGTCACCAGCTCATCAGAGTACCTGTCACCAGCTCATCAGAGTACCCGACCACCTGTCACCAGCTCATCAGAGTACCCAAGTATCTGTCACCAGCCCATCGGGGTACCTGTCTCCAGCCCATCAGAGTACCTGCCTTGCAGCTCATCAGAATACCTGTCATGCAGCCCATCAGCGTACCTGTCGTGCAGCCCAGTGTACCTGTCCTGAAGCCCATCAGTGTCACCCGTCATACTGCCACAATGTTCAAAAATTTTTTTACCACTGAAGAGGCATATCAAATCCCAAGCCTGATGAATAAGAGAGGAGCTCTCATTGTCTAAATCTGATTCAAGATTTAAACCCGTCGAAAGCAGTGGATTGGCGACCGAATTGGAGGAGGAAGCAGTCCATCCTAAAAGACTCTCTGAAGAACAGGCAGCCACCAGCAGCGCCATACACCCCAATGTCCAATCAGCAAACACCAGCATTAGACCCTAGGAGGAAAGGCCCAGTACCAGCACTGGAATTTCACGCCAGACCCAAAGAATTAGGGCCCAAACCCATCTTCTAGACGCCTTAGCAAACCCATTGTGGCTGCCTTCTAGCTCAGTGTCAGCTACAATCTGTCCTTTCACAGCACAGCCAGGTGTGCAGGCCAACACTGATCATTTTTCTGAGATAGATTTTTTTATTTATTTTCCCCTGACGAGTTACTTCAAAGCATCGTGGACCAAACAAATCTTTTTGCCTGACAATACATTGATAACAACCCCAACTCGTGCTATGCCCATCCTTTTCGAATGGAGACGTCTAACAGTGGAGGAGTTTGGATTGTTTTTGGGCCTTATGATCAATATGGGGCTTACAAAATAAACAAAAAAATAATCGCATGCGTATTGGTCTAGCATTCTCATCAACCACATGCCAATTTTTTCAGCTGTCATGTCCAGGTCCTGCTTTGACATGATCCTGTACTTTCTGCATTTTAGCGATAACTCACAGTGCCCTTCCTGACATCATCCCAACTTTGATAAACTATACAAAATTCGTCCCCTAACTGATTTTTTTTCTAAGAGGTTTGCTGAACTTGTCCCTGACCAGAACATCTCTGTGGAAGAATCCCTGGTCCATTTTACAGGCCGGCTGGGATTCAAGCAGTACATTCCCAGTAAGAGGGCCAGGTACGGATTGAAGCTCAACAAGCTCTGTGAAAGCACCACTGGATATGTGCATGCCTTCTGCGTGTAAGAAGGCAGAGGCTCCCAGCTCCAGCTCCCTGAATGCCCAATGTACATGGGAATAAGCAGAAAATGTGTCTGGGACCTGGCATTCCCACTGTTCCAAAAGTTGTATCACATTTACATGGACAATTATTATACCAGTTTGCCCCTTTTCCACCACCTCTACCGTGAGAAAACTTTGGAAAAAACAGGAAGGGCTTCCCACAGCATCTAGTCACCACAAGGCTACACAGGGGGAAGTAGCAAGTCTGAGGAACTAGGAAGTATTGGCCGTAAAGTGGAGGGATAGGAGAGATGTGTACATCATGTCCACCATCCACGATGACTCCTCGGCGGAACATTACAGAAGGCGCGGTCCCTTTCAAAAGCCTGAGTGTATCCGTGCTTACAATATGTTCATGAGGGGTGGTGGATTTAAACGATCAAATGCTGCAGCCCTATTTATCAACACAAAAGTCCTTCTTCTGGTATAAAAGGGTTGCAATTTACTTTCCATTTATCCATTTTTAATGCATATGCCACCTATCAAAAGTCAAGGGAAAGACACAACACCTTCCTCAAATGTATCAAAGATATTATCACTGCCCAGGTCTACCAGCAAGGACCCCCCCCAGAGAACATTTGCTCTGATTGCGTCAGCAGACTGCATGAGCGCCATTTCCCTGAGAAGGTTGTCAGGAATTTACGTGTGTAATTTATGTCCCTAGAACACCTGATGGTGCTCCTTGGATGTTGGGCCTCTCTATGTGGCTAGGCTGTGAAAAAGTCTCACACGTGGTATCGCCATACTCAGAAAGACTGTATAACTTTCACACAGGCTAAATAATATAAATTGGATTATTTTTACCATATGTAGCAGTATAAATTTTGGCCCAAATTTATGAAGAAAAATTACATATTTGCAATTTTTTTTTATTTTTTCAATTTTTGCTATTTTTTCGCTTATATCACAAAAAATAAAAAAACCCAGTGGTGATTGAATACCACCCAAAGAAAGCTCCATTTGTGTGAAAAAAATGATAACAATTTTGTTTGGGTACAGTGTAGCATGACTGAGCAATTGTCATTCAAAGTGTGAGAGAACTGAAAGCTGAAAATTGGTCTGGGCAGGAAGGGGTAAAAGTGCCTGGTGTTAATGCAGTTAAAAAAAAAAACAAGACTTTAGGGACTCTTCGTTCATTTTTTAAACTTTCCATCTATGAAATCTTCTGACCTTGTTGTTTTAACTTTGGATAGTAAAACATTTTTTTTCTGACAGTAAATACCTTATACAGCCCATCTTGTCTGTTCATTAGTCTAGGCTTATGACATCATGCACAGCTCTCTCTCTCTCACTCACTCTCGTGAGGGTTTGCCAGAAAGGAAGGGGGGCTAAGTCATAAGAGGGCAAATGAGAACTGCAAAGCTGCAGCCAGCATGTCAATAGAATGTTAAAACAAAATAATATTACCTTTCCTTCTATGCCAATCCCACAGTCAGCTGCTTGGATCATGCTCACATCATTACCTCCATCCCCTGGACAAATAAAATGTCATTACATAAGTAACGTCTTTAACATTTGCAGAAAGGCAAGAAAGCTGTGCTTTCACAAACTCTTTGCATTAAAAAAAATCAAATTCAGCAATTTTCCAGGAAACCACACGTAGATCTCAGGTGCTCTCTATTTCTAATATTACTTTGAAAAACCCCTCCCTAGCATTTCTGGCTGTGTCCATCTCGAGTAGCAGCAAATGATTCATGTAGCATTTACTTCCTGGAATCCACCTGCCCTTAGCACAGGCATGCAGACAGGAGCATGTGCTTAGCAGAGAAAATCCCTCCTCCCCCTCCTAAAGACTCCTGGGATGTATGACATAATTTGCTTAGGCGTGGAAAAGCAGGAAGTAACTGAAGAAATGTGAAAAAAGGTTTAAAACAAGCAAATAATATATACTTTGCTATCTATTTACTAATACTAGCGGCATAAGGATTAAAATAGTCAATGTTGATTGAAAGAGTGAAGTTTCGCTTTAAAGTGTTTGTTAACCCAAATGTGCAAAGCTGTGCCAGCTCCTCTATTATAGCCAGGCATAGTACACCGCATAAGTCTTTTATAAAAACGAGCCATGTAAATACCTTTTTAAGGCAATCTTTAGGCCGGTCACGTGACTCGTGGCCGCTGTACAGCTCTGATACATGGCTTCTGCATCTCCCTCTGATGTCAGCCGGGGAGATCGCATGGCCGCTCAGCCCCTCCTGCAGTAGCCCCAGCCGCGAGTCACGTGACCGGCCTGAAGATCGCACTTAAACTGTATTTACATGCCTCATTTTTATAAAATACTTATATAGTGTGCTATGCCTGCTTATAATAGAGGAGCTGGCAGTGACCATTTGTAAAAGTTTATTTCTACTAATAGCAGCAGGGATGGGGGGGCGGGGAGACAGAGACACAGAACATGGAGCAGACAGGCAGGGAAGAGGGGTTGAGGGGAAGAAAGGAGAGCAGAGAGGACAGCTGCGGACGGCAAAGGGATGTACTCAGACCATGGTGGTCAGGGCTCAGCAGACCTGATTATTGTGGTCAGCGCAGAGAGGGGGATACAGGAAGTGGCAGGATCAGCCAGGTTTTTACAGTTCATAGGGGTGGGGGTGGGGGGGGGTAGATTACACAGCACAAGCACTGTGCTGTTTAATCTGCTTTAAGGGAACATGACCTGTAATTTTTATTTTTTGGGTTAACAAGTTTATATCAACTTTTCATAAAAGCACAAAAGGTATCATAGATAAACAATGGGAAAGATGCATATTATTGCTTGGTATACATCGGAGCATGGATGTGAATGAAGCTGAATACACATAAGATTAAAAAGGTCAGGCGGAAATAAAAAATATTTTTTTCCAATTTCCAAGGCACAGCTTATATAACAAGGCAGTGATCCTATCAATATTACCCTGGTATTGCTGTCTCACCTATAGCACATGTGCGTTTTCCTGTGTGTTGCTGTAAGAGCTTTACAATCTGAGCTTTCTGTGTTGGTGAACATCGGCAGCACACAACAGCAGGACACTGACAGGCAAGTTCAACAAATTCATGCTCATAATACTTCAAACACACCTAGAGAGTGCAGAGAGATACATTTAATATACTTTAGAAAATGCGGTCAGTAAAGACTTGAAGGAAGGCAAAAATCTAAATTATTAGGCATTTTCAAAATAGCAGAGCAAAAAGCATTGATATAGTATGCCACAGGACGCAATCATAAGTGATTCCTACTAGTTACTGCAATAAGCATTACACCACTACTAAATCACTGGATTTAGTATTGAACAACACTGTTTGAAAGTCAATTTGTATTAAGAGAAATAGGGAGGGCTGCCACTGCTGACCTCCTTTGGAAAGTTCTAATTGTCTGAATAAAGCTTCAATAATTCTGGGACACAGACCCAGAACCAGCATGCAGCATAATAAATAAGGACGGCTGATCTCCATATTGTGTCAGGTCAGTGACTCATTTGGGACAATTCACTTTGCAAAGTGAATGTTCACTGAGCTTTGTAAATATGGTAAAGCTGTGTTTTCTTCAATTATTTAATCATGTGCATGAATTACAATCTCAGGGAGCAATTTCTATTCCTTTAGTTAAGCAACCCAAAGGAATTTAAGCCATTTGATCAACATAAGATACCAATATTTTTCAGAAGCACAGGCCAATGCCTGAGTCCTTATTTCTCCCAGTATGTTTACATAAACACATATTCCATCTCTATTTGTTTGACCTTTTCTTATTAAAACAGAAGTGTACACAGAGTATCACACTATTGCCATATAACACTTGCACCCCATAGGCCACAAAAAACAGTACAAAAATCACATTCCCTATTTTATTTTCAAACATATTGATTCTATTTCAATTAAGATACTTTAGGACATATTTTACAAATTATATTTGCATACAATATAAGCTGCCTACATATAATATTACCTCAAGAGAATCCCCTGCTATTACCAAGGTACAGTCATGCTTTCTTCGGAAAGCGTTAAGTTCCAAGTGAGCTTCACTGCGACTGCTTACCTTTAATAAAAACAAAATCAGTTTTACGCTTTCTTAAAACACAATTGTGGAATATGTATGAATGCAAAATGCAAAATGGGTAGGTGCCCAAGAAATATATGCAAGATAGCAGAATACTCAACAAATATAAAGACAACGGTTTTACAGAAAAAAATATATAGCCATAGAAAAAAAAAATAGACATTTATCAACAAGAATAGAAAGGATTGGTATGGCTAATATTCCGACAAGGCTTAAAGTATAAATGTAATGTGAAACATATCTTTCAATTTAGGCTGGGTTGGACAATCTGAGCATTCTAGTTGTTGAGTGCAACCACTTGTAACAAAATGGATTTTGCCTCTTTTGGCTTTTATGTTCCTTAAGCTGCATAGGGGGCTTTTCACCGCCAGGGAGCGATAAGGATGTGGAACTCTCTTCCACAATTAGTGGTGTCAGCAGGGAGTATTGATATTTTTAAAAGGCTTTTGGACATGCATCTTAGTGAACACAACATACAAGCATATGGGAAATTATTATCAATATTGACACACCTACACAGGTTGAACTGCATGGACTATTGTCTTTATTTAACCTTACCAACTATGAAACTATGGGAGTTATTTACTAAAGGCAAATCCACTTTGCACTGCAAGTGCACTTGGAAGTAAAGTCACTGTAGATCCGAGGGAGATATGCAAGGAAAATAAAAAACAGCATTTTAGCTTGCACATGATTGGATGATAAAATCAGCAGAGCTTCCACTCCTTTCAGATCTACCCCTTAGATTTAGAGTGACTGCACTTCCAAGTGCACTTGCAGTGCAAAGTGGATTTACCTTTCGCCCTATGTGGTCTTCTGTATGGCAAACAAAGCTTATACCTGTGGATCAGCATTGTGCATCTCCCACACACCACTCCTCTCACAAAAAGAAAGAGAACCTGCATACAGTCAAAACATAAAAACTCTCAGCACTGAAGCACCTAGTCATGGACATTACAGCACAAGCCAACTGTAATCTTAGTAGACTGGCCTCCATGCTATAGTTCTCACTACTAAATTCAAGCCTCTGTTCCGTCATGTGTGTTTGTTCAGGTCTTGTTTGTACTTGACATCTTATCTATTTTGCACTGAAAGTGAACATGTGCAAGGAAAATAATATGAAAACAGCAGGCCAAAAGGCAGGTACCATGAGAAGATTGTGCATACAGTTAAGGCTCATTCACATGCTGGACCAGTGCAATAACAAGAAATAAATACATTGTTTTTATTGTGCCCAGTTCAAACACTATGTTTTTTTTTTTTAAATCAGAAAACAAGTTTATTGAAACAAACATAGTAAATGTACATACATTCAAAAGATATATGTTTCGCAGTACAGATAGATAACAGTCATCACTTTATACTAGTTCATCATATACCACTAGTAATGGTGGCTATGGAGCCCATAGCCTGAGCATAAAATAACATATAATTGTAGAAAGGTATTTGTGGAATGTTGCTATGTATTAACCGATCCGTCTGCCTTTCTGGTTCATCATTGGGATAAATCCGGACAGCACAAAAGTAAATGAACAGAAAATATCCATTCCCAGTAATGAGTTATGCAGACAGATAGCATGTATAGAGTTAAAGGGAAACACAAACTGGTCAACCAGTAACATTAACATTGTCCCTAGGGACTTACTTCACCCGATGAGATCTTGTGCTACTGTAATTGTTATCGTTCCCACCATTATACTGCTCTCAAGACCACACAAAAGGTATATTCTATCTCCATGTCCCTTTGGACTTATTACCCCTCCTAACCTACATCTGTAGTAGTCTGTCTCTTACCAATTGAGCAGGTCCCAACCCAGGGGTATCCAACCAAGGCTGCCATAATGAATAAAATTTAGTAAGTTGGTATGTGAGTTTTTCACGTATAAGTAAGCTATTTACTGATTCAACCCAGTGTCTGCCCGCTGGAACCCTCGGGGTAATCCAAAGTCTCGCAATTGCTTTGCGAGCCAGGTATAGAAGTCTGACAACCGCCGTGTGTCCGTTGGGTGATAGGGAGGGTATTTCCAAGGCACCCAGCAGGCACACCACCGGGTCTAGTGTCAATGGTATTTGGTATACCTGTGATATAGTATTAATGACATATTGCCAATACCTGAAAAGTTTTGGGCATTTCCACATATGTAGGAGGTCACCTCTGTGTGCATTTGTCATGGTTATGCAGTAATCTTCCCCTGTTTGCTTACCTCTCCATGTGTTCAGACTAAGAGGCCAGCCACTCTCACCTGGTGGTTTTTATAACCTCTCCTCTAAGCATGGCTCCACCCCAGGCCCTATCAGGGAGACCTATATTAACCTGTGCACTGCAAGCCAGTGGTGCTGATCAACCATTGTGTATCCGTGGTGTGTTCGGCTTCCTGGTTCCTGCTTGTCGTGTGCTCTATGTTTGTCTCTGTTACCGACCTTGGCGTGTTCTCAACTATTCCTGTCTGCTTGTGATCTTGACCCTTTGGCATGTCCCCGACCATCCCTGTCTGCCTGTGACCCTGAACCTTTGGCGTGTACTCTGTTGTTCCTGTCTGCTAGTTGCGCTGACCTCTGCCTTATCCCCTTACTATCCTTGTCGTTCCAGCCTGCTGCTTCCTTCTCCTGTAGTCTACTGTGAGAGTGAGCTGTGAGACCCTGGGGGCCGCGACCTGGAGCCAGACTGCAGTGAAGTTCATCCTCACCACTAGAGGCTCTGGCGAACACCTGCTGGCTCTTAGACTCCGCGCCCTGGGGAATCTATGCTCTAGCTCCCACTGGGATCTTTGTCAGTGATCCAGTAGACCTGTGTCCTGAATCTCCCTGGGTACAATCCGCAGCAGTCAGTCCCAAGGTCCACTACCTAGCGGTGCACTTCTGACTCCTACTGAGTGCACCTGTCACCTGTTCTCAGGTGACCTGACAGCATTACACTTAGGGCAAAGTGGGGAATCCCTATAAATATATACTCTGTGTAGTAGATATAAATGGGACAACCTGTGTGAAGTCCACACTGACACCAGAGGGGCAGATGTTAGGCAGAGTTCCCATGTTTCTCCATCTATGGGCCCCAGGTCCTTCACCCATCCCTTTCTGCATGGAAGTTTGCTTGCATCATGAGTTGATCCAAGTAGCCTAGCATAGGCCTTCGAGATCATGCCCTTTCTCTCTTCAGCCAGCAGCACATCATCCGTCAGGGGATGTATCACCGGGGTGAGTCTAGATAGTCTCTCCTCACATTGTACTGCGTGTCTCAATTAGAGGTATCTATAAAATTGTGTTCTGTGAAGCGAGAATTCCTCACTGAGTTCCATAAAGGATTTAAAGACATTATTCGTGTATAACTGGGTAATATAATAGATACCTGCTTCTTCCCAGGCATGGAAATGATCTAGTTTATTAAGTTCCTTATAATATTTATTTCTCCATATAGGAGTGAAAAGGCACACTCCTTTTACCTTAAAAAGTGTTCTAAGATATTTCCATAAAGTATTTAGTAGGGAAGTAGTGGGAAGGTTATTTGGTAAGTGAGTGAGACCCGCTTCCAAGTGGGCTATTGCTGGGAGATTAGAATCTCCAGGAACCAGCATAGCCCTGATGGGGTCTAGATTGTCCACCTTACCCCAGTTGCCCAAATGTTGTATTTGAGAGGCTACAAAGTAGTATCTAACATGGGGAACCGCCATACCTCCCTGGTCCTTAGCCAATTGCAGCAAGCTCAATTTAATGCGCGCTGGTTTATTGCCCCAGATTAGGTCCCTGAATTGTGTATCTATTTGTGTGAACCATCTATGCATGATCCAAATAGGAGTGTTATGCCCCTCACTACACGTGACTGAGGTGTATTTGGGCACACTGATAACTCCTCTCATACCAATGCATTCCAGTAGGCGCAGAATCCTTTTGAACTTTTATTGATACAGAGATAGAGTAAAACTGTAACAGATACAAACAAATGCAATTAATAAAACATCATACCTCATAAAACATCGTGCCTCCCTATCTATCTAGCAGAAGACACAAATAGTAAACATACCGAAGATGGATCCGGATGGCTAACGTAGAACTTAGCAGCAGGTGGGTTTGCTTCCTTCCAGGTTGAAAGAGAAAAGGATATGGCAGGAGAAGCTGCCGCAGGGCCTGATGGGAAAGCAAGTACGGAGGCTTGCATGTACCAAATCTAACCAGCCTTTCTAAATTACTACATTAGAAATAGGATATAACACAGTTATACAAAATGGCCACTAGATGGCAGGGTAGATTAATCTAATTAAACCAAAGGTCAATAAGAGGATTTCAAGCCTTATTAACAAAGGCATGACAGGGAGTATTAGGTAATATGTAAAGAAGTTGTGGTGTCCAAACCATTTTAGTGAGATTTACTCTTCCAATAACAGAGTGGTAGTTTCTTCCATGCAGTGCTTTTCACTTTAAATTTTTGGAGTAGTGGGGTTAAGTTTAGTTTCAGGTATTGTGTGGGATCCTTTGTAATTTGTATGCCTAAGTATCTAAATTCTTCCACTATGACAATGTCTTTTGCACTCTCAGGAAGGGGTTGTAACAGAGGGTCAACGGCATTATAACTGATTTGTTTCAGTTGATACTGAAGCCGGATAGCTCACCAAATTCAGCTATCAGGTTTATTACATTGCAGAGTGACACATCTGTGTCTCCCAGATATATTAAAGTATCATCAGCAT
The DNA here is from genome assembly GCA_028564925.1 of Lithobates sylvaticus. NCBI lineage: Eukaryota > Metazoa > Chordata > Amphibia > Anura > Ranidae > Lithobates > Lithobates sylvaticus. The sequence goes on from CM053026.1 coordinate 783,364,889, forward strand.
ACAGGGATACTATATCCTGTCTGAGGCCCCGTTGGAAGCCTGTGATGTCCTGTGTTTCCCTGATGTGAATAGCTAACGGTTCCAGAGCTATGGCAAACAGGGGGGACAATGTGTGCCCCTGTGAAGTTGAAAAGCCTCTGAAATTTCCCCATTCTGGCTATGGGAGAGCTATACAATAATTGAACCCATTTCAGAAAAACAGGGCCCACTCCAAATTTAGTCAAAGTTTCCCATAAATAAGGGCCATTCAACGCTATCGAACGCTTTAGCTGCGTCCAGCGATAGAATGGCCCTGTTTCCTGGTTTGACAACGGGAATCTGGAGGTTCAGAAATAGTCTGCGTAAATTCTGAGAAGTGGACCTCGTTGGGATAAAGCCCGATTGATCCCTATGTATTATACTTTGTATATATTTGGCCAGTCTGGCCAGAATCCTGGCCAAGAGCTTGACATCAAATGTGAGTAATGATATGGGCCTGTATGAGTCGGGCAAGAGGTGGTCTTTACCAGGTTTCAATAATACTATAATAAGCGCCTCATTCATAGAGGCAGGTAATGAACCCGTCTCGAATGCTGCATTATAGACTTTAAGAAGTGTAGTAATAAGCTGTGACGTGTATCGCTTGTATACCTCTAACGGCAGCCCATCAGATCCAGGGGCACGACCATTTTGTGCTTGAGCCATGGCATCAATCAGTTCCCCCTCGGTGAGAGGAGCATCCAATAGTGCCATGTCTGAATCTGAGAGGCATGGAATGGGATACTTGTCAAGGAAAGAACAAATATCTTCTCGGGAGGGGTGGACTTTAGATGAATAGACTCCCTGAAAGAATCCTTTAAACACATCCATGACAGCAGCTGTGGAATGGTGCATGTTACCCTGGGCATCTTTAAGAGCACTAATCTGTGAGGAGGTTTGCTGGGACCTAACCAAAAGTGCAAGCATGTGCCCTGTGTTTTCTCCCTCTTCAAAGTGTGACTGTTGTAGAAAAAAACTCTTATTCTCAGCTAATTGCAGTGATAGGTCCCTGAGCATAGATTGGGCAGCCAGCCAAGATCTTTTCTTGTTATCATTCGTTGGAGCCGCTACATAACGTGCCTCTGACCCTTGTGCTTCCTCTATAACTGTCTTTTCCCATTGTTTAGTGGAGGTTTTTAGCTGGGTATTTACTCT
>CM053026.1:783366551-783385525 GCA_028564925.1 Lithobates sylvaticus
GGACAGAGACCCCTTCTCACCTGAGGACAGGGACCCCTTCTCACCTGGGGACAGGGACCCCATCTCCAATGGGGACCCCATCTCCCCTGGGAACAGGGCCCACTTCTCCCCAGAGGACAGGGACCCCATTTCCCTTGGGGGCAGGAACCCCTTCTCACATGGGGACAGGAACCCCATCTCCCCTAAGGACGGGGACCCCATCTCCCCTGGGGACAGGACCCACTCTCCCCAGAGGACAGGGACCCCATTTCCCTTGGGGACAAGGACCCCTTCTCATCTGAGGACAGGGACCCCATCTCCCCTAAGGTCAGGGACCCCATCTCTCCCCTGGGGACAGGGACCCCATTTCCCCTGGGGACAGGGCCCACTTCTCCCCAGAGGACAGGGACCCCATTTCCCTTAGGGACAGGGACTCCTACTTACGTGGGGACAGGGACCCCATCTCCCCTAAGGACAAGGACTCAATCTCTCCTGGGGACAGGGCCCACTTCTTCCTAGAGGACAGGGTCCCAATTTCCCTTCTTCCTCTTTGTCTCAAAGGTGTAACATCATAGGTCTGTTTAGACCTCTGATATCTCACCAAAGTCCCACAAGACTGAAAAATTGTAAAAAATAATTAAAAAAACTGCTGATACCAGTGGTGGTAGTTACAGGGCTCACAAAAGTCGTACCTGTGACCGAGCCCTGGAGTTCCACCAACGGACTCGGAGGTAAGGGCCTCGGCTGGGGTTCAGGGGGGCCCTTCATGGTTTCTTGCACCGGGGCCCTGAAGGTTCTAGTTACACCACTGCATTCAAGGCCACATGCACTCAACATAGCTGGCTGCCTTTGGAGCATGTTGGGCTCAGCCCAATACCAACCACAAAGCACCTTGTACCCAGTAGTTTAAACAGGCTTTCTACATTCTGTAAAGCCCCCCTGTCTGCAGCCCCCCACAACCCCAGCCTAGGGTTGTGTGGAAGAGGCTCTTGTCCCCCTGAATATGGGAACAAGGTGGTTGACTTTTGGGGTGCCTGAGCCCCTTCTGCTTCCAAGCATACACCCCCCTTTCATGGGCTGGCTTGCTGTGTGTTTGGCTAGGGGATTGTTAGTGTGGGAGGGGCACAATATTTTTAGATTTTGGGGTGGTATTTTTCATGTGGGGTTCTCATTTTAAGCCTTTACATCCCCAAATGGCCTTGTATGTAATAGGGGGGGGGGGGGGCAGGCTATTTTTGGTATTGTGTTAAAATCTTGCAGCTGCAATGTTGATTTGTACGTTTTCTCTAAAGCCGTACATCTCTGAAACAGCATTTTGGATACATGCTACAGATGCACCACTTTACAGGCAGAGTAACCCCCCCAAGTTACTAGCTTTAGTTCACTCCATAGAAACGCAGTCCAGGTGTGTGTGTGTACAGTACATTTGGATGAAATTATTGAGTTTGTAAAACATGTATTTTGTTTGTTATCTCTTTGCAAAACAGATGTGTTTTCAAGCTAATTTTTTTTACTTTGGTTTATTGTATTTTTTGGGTGGATGATATTTACCCCTGAATAATGTTTGTTGTCAATGTGTGTCGTTTGAAGGTTGTTCACTTTGATTTAATTGTCTGTGCTGCATTATTTTGCAAAAACATTCTCAAGATGTTGTGACTAATGTTTAAATCCTTAAGGCCCCTTTCAGACAAGGCGGACTCTGCTTCCACGGAGCCCGCCTCTGTCCGCCGGCTCAGCGGGAGATCTCTCCGTTGATCTCCGCTGAACCGGCGGATGACAAGTCCCTCTCTGCTCACTGAGCGGGGAGGGGCTTGCGCGCGCCGCTGGTCTCTATGGAGAGATCGGATGAAAACGGACAGTGTGTCCGTTTTCAGCAGATCTCACCCGATCTCACCCGATCAGCCATACGTCTGCTTTTGGCAGATCGGACCGGGTCGGATGTCAGCGGACATGTCTCCGCTGACATCCGACACTCCATAGACTAACATGGAGCGCACGTTCAGATCCGCCGTCAAAACTGACAGGCGGATCTGAACGGTCCGACTATGTGAAAGGGGCCTAATAGATATCAATTTGTGGGTGCAGTCCTTTTAACTCATGTTAACCATATTCTGTTAGTGTCTCAAATTAACGTGCATGTTTTTTTGCTTTCCTTGCTCTTTTCAAAGTCCTGTTTTGTTGACCAATAAAATTTGTAGCAAATTTTTGTTTTGTGTTTTTTGTTACTTTTCATGCAACACACTTCCCAGCTGCAGCTTAACTAGGCTGATTGGCATGGCCAATCCCAAAAAATGTGTGATTTGAAAGTTACTTTCCTGGTGCCTTCATGGTAGCATATGCATGGATTGTGTGTATGCTGCCATGGATAGGCACCAGGAAAGAAATTACAGAGAGGTAAGTATTCAATTTTCCATTTTAGCGCAGTGGTTCTCAGCCTCGGTTCTCAAGTACCCCCGACAGGACATGTTTTGGCAATTATATCTTGGCTAAAATAGCTGTCCAAAATACCAAGCCATTGACTGAATTAAAGCACCTGTGCAAGATGAAGGAAAACCTGCAAACATGGCCTGTTGGGGGGTACTTGAGAACAGGGTTGAGAAGCACTGATTTAGAGCACTGAGCTAAAATCTAGCTCAAGACAATCCTATTCCAATTGTGGGCATTTGAGCAAAACCAAGTGAGTGTTAGAACCCCCGGCTTGTCCTTTTTAGGTTGGGCTTTGTGTCCCTTTTCTTAAAATTGGCTTCACTTCCTGTCACATAGCCAAACAGGAAGTGAGGGTAAAACCCTACCAATGCCTTTCCTTGGGGACACACAGGTCAATCTAACTAGTGTCCCCATTAGGCAAATTGCACTCTAGCACTTTGTTGTGTACACCCCAAATTCTTAGGCATTTTGGGGTTTATTAATCCGCAAATCCACTCTGCAATACAAGTGTAGTCAATGAAAATCTGAGGGGAAGCACTGGTGATTTGAACATATAATCATGTAGAAGCAAAGATGGTGTTTATTTTCTTTGCATGTCCCCCCCCCTCCCCCCTCGAATCTCCATCACCTGCACTTGTAGTACACCTAATAATTTGGGGTGTACAGAGCAAAATGCTAGAGTGCAATTTACCTAATGGGGAAACCATTTATATTGACTTATGTGTCCCCAAGGAAAGACATTGGTAGGGTTTTACCCTCACTTCCTATTTGGCTATGTGACAGGAAGTGAATAAATTTGAAGGAAGAAAGTGCCAACATTTGGGAGGTGTCTTCACCCTATTAGGGGTGCAGACATCCACAAAAACTGACAAGACTTCTAATGCCTCTGCACTCTATCCCCAAGCAAAAATAAGAGTATTTAATTTAGTTTAACTTTGCAAAGACATATTTTTAAGTACAACTGTGATGCATGTCAATGGCCCATTTAGACATTGTTTAATAGAAAACACCAGTTGCCTTTCACTAGAAACATTTGTTAGTCCAGTCCTGGAAATCTGCATTTGCTTTACTATTAATTTCCATAAAAATTGGGTTTCTGCAGCTAGATGCATGACCGCTGTGTATGTGAGATGCGCAAAACTGCTGTGTGCGCACAGGTATGCACAAATGTGGTTCTCGGAAAGCAGTAGCCAGAATATCATCACGCCTCTACAGTAATTTTCTTCTAGTGCTGCCAAGTTCTCTGAGGAAGATCTTATTTGCACATGAAGAAAAAAAAAAAAAAATGTTAACATGGGGTGGTGTTTGTGTGGGTGCCTAACACACATTCATACATATTAGAGCCAATTTAGACAGGATCCGATTTACAGCATGTTTTTAGATTGTGGGAGGAAACCAGAGTACCTGGAGGAAACCCACACAGGCACAGGGAGAACATGCAAACTCCAGACAGATGGTATCATGGGCGGGATTCAAACCAGCGACCCTTTTTGCTGCTAGGGGAAAGTGCTAACCACTACACCACTGTGTCCACACTGTGTGTGAAAATACAAGTGGGTCATGGCACATCTACATTCCAAATTTAGCACTTAAGATGGTCATGCACTATGCAATCTGATTGTCCAATTTCTGTACAACTTGATATTTCTGCAAAATAGGTAATAGGAATACGCACTTGAACAATTAATTCAAATTTTTGGAAATCAAACAGGGTCTTGCCTAATCTAATTTGTCAAATTTTTCAAAATTTTTTAAGGTCACCTTTAAAGATCAAGATCTGAAAATATTATTTTTGGGGGTTTAGAAACACTTTTCTGTTCTTTGTAATGTATTGAAATATTTGTGTAAAAATAGATATATTATAAGTAATAGGAATGAGATTAGCATCAAAAGGGTTAATTAAGTGAGAACACCTACTAATTGCCTAACAAGATGAGATGGGCGTGCGCTATTATCAATGAGAAAACAGCAGTGACCCTGGCACCAGTTGCCATTTACATATTTATTTAAGTGTTGCGCATCTGCATGCGCCGGTTCACACGCTCAATCAATGATTTATCCGGCGCAACAATTAAGGTATGAACTGGCGTAACGCACTGTTCTTAGCAAATCAGCCCCACTGTGTTTGCTGTCAGGTTGTTAGCTGGACAGAGATGGGGCTTAGGTAAGTAATTAAGGGGTGCTGGGGCAGCTGCTACACACACAAGTTTTTTTATCTTAATGCATAGAATGGCAGTCTAGCCACGAACAGGACCCGAAAACCAAGCACTGCCTTCAGGCTTTCTAAGGGCGTACATTTTTTATTTCACTCCTCACTACCTATTACAGTTTCGGAGGCCATGAAATGCCCAGATAGCACTATCCCCCCCCCCCCCCCATACAAAAAAGACCCAATTTTGGAAAGTAGACACCCCAAGCTATTTGCTGAGTGTAGGGTTGTCCTGATATAGATACTAGTATCGGTATCGGGACCAATACCGAGCATTTGTGCGAGTACTTGTATGTACCGAATGTGACTGGAGCTGTCACATTCGGTAAAGGAAGTGACGTTCTGTGTCTCCATCATAGGGTAAACATCGCAACGTCCATCTTGGTACACCCTGCATTCAGCTGCAGTAAGCCAGCAGCAGACATCTTTTTACACCCAGCCCATATAGTTTGGGCTGGGTGTAAGAAGATGTCTGCTGCTGGCTTTACTGCAGCCGAGTGCAGGGTGTACCAAGATGGGCGTCACAGCATAATTACCAGATGATAAATGTTAAAGGACATGAATGATGATAGGCAATATAGCAATGAAAAATCCTTCCTTTACTCTTATCATTCATGTAATTTATTATGCAATTCATTGCCAATCAGTGCTACATTTCAGGGCTTGCCCATAAGCCTATCAGTGCCATCTATCAGTGCCCAAAAGTGTCACCTATCAGTGCCCATAAGTGCCACCTATCAGTGCCCATCAGTCAGTGCCAGCCATCACTGCCAGCCAACTGTCAGTGTCACCTATCAGTGCCCATCAGTCAGTGCCAGCCATCACTGCCAGCCCCCTGTCAGTGCCACCTATCAGTGCCCATCAGTCAGTGCCAGCCACCTATCAGTGCCACCTATGAGTGCCCATAAGTGCCGCCTATCAGTGCCCATAAGTGCTGCCTATCAGTGCCATCTATCAGCGCCAGCCATCAGTCAGTGCCACCTATCAGTGCCCATCAGTCAAACTGTCACATGACATTAAAAAAGAATCAGTAATCGGTATCGGCGAGTACTTGGAAAAAAAGTAACCGGCCTTAAAAAAGTGGTATCGGGATAACCCTAGCTGAGAGGCATGTTGAGTCCATGGAATATTTAATATTTTGCCACAAGTTTTGGAAAAATAACAAAACAATTTTTTCACAAGGTTGTCACTAAATTTTATATTGCTTAAACATGCCATGGGTATATGTGAAATTACACCCCAAAATACATTCTGCTACTTCTCCTGAGTACAGGGATACCACATGTGTGGGACTTTTTAGCAGTCTAGCCGCGTAGAGGCCCTCGAACACCAAGCACCGCCTTCAAGCTTTTTAAGGGCGAAAATTGTGATTTCACTTCTTTACTACCTATCACAGTTTCTGAGGCCATGAAATGCCAAGATAGCACAACCCCCCCCCCCCCCAATGACCCCATTTTGGAAAGTGGACCCCCCCAAGCTATTTGCTGAGAGGCATGTTGAGTCCATGGAATATTTTATATTTTGCCACAAGTTTTGGGAAAACTACAAAATAATTTTTTTTTTCCCCCACAAAGACATCACTAAATGATATATTTTTCAAACATGCCATGGGTATATGTGAAATTACACCACAAAATACCACAGTCTAGGCCAGGCATGTCCAAAGTTCCGGTTTGATGTGGCCCCCACTTGGAATTTGCATATATGTACATTTGTGGCCCCCAAAGCTCGAGCGTGTTATGTTTTTTATGCTGTTAATGTATCCATCTTTTTTAGCCTGACAAATCCCGAGCGCCGTGTGGCTGGGCGTGTTCACAAGTCAATGTGCCCGAGCCGCTATGAAGCTGACCGCGCTAAGAGCCAATTACAGGCACTGTGACTATTCCCGATCTCTGCATCTGCGGACTGCAGATGCAGAGATCGGGAAAATGTCACAGTGCCTGTGATTGGCGGTGGCGCTGCACGCTGTCAGCTTCCTTGTGGGCTCGGGCACATAGACTTGTGAACACGCCCAGCCATACGCCCCGGCTCATACTAAGAATGAGCGCGACGCTCTGGGATTTGTCAGGCTAAAGAAGATGGATATATTAACAGCATAAAAAACATAACACACTCGAACTTCGGGGGCGACAGATGGATATACTTGGGGGCCACATCAAACCGGAACGAGGTTCCTTTCCTTGAGAGAGACAGAGAGAGAGAGAGACAGAGAGAGACAGAGAGAGAGAGAGAGAGAGAGAGAGAGAGAGAGAGAGACAGACAGAGAGAGAGACAGACAGAGATAGACAGAGAGCGAGAGACAGACAGAGATAGACAGAGAGAGAGAGACAGAGAGAGAGAGACAGAGAGAGAGAGACAGAGAGAGAGAGACAGAGAGAGAGAGACTTAGATATTTTTTTTAAACATAACACGCCTGAGCTCATCGTTACCCTGAGCGGAGAAGGGAAGATATATAATGTATGTATATATATATATATTATATATCATCATATGTTGTCATCAATGTTATGAAATTAATAATATGCCGTTTGCAATAAACTTTGCATAAAATATTTAATTTGCATTTAATTTTAATGGTTCAAAAAATGGTCGGCCCTCACGCATGTTCACTTCATGAAATCTGAAATTCATTCTTGAAAAAAGTTTGGACACCCCTGGTCTAGGCGCTTACAGGACCTTGAAAACCAAGCACCGCCTTCAGGCTTTCTAAGGGAGTAAAATTTCACTCCTCACTGCCAATCCCAGTTTCAGGGGCCATGAAATGCCCAGATAGCACAAACCCCCCTCCCAAATGGCCCAATTTTGGAAAGTAGACACCACAAGCTATTTGCTGAGAGGCATGTTGAGTATTTTGCAGATCGCGCTTTTAGTCACAAAGGTTTAAAAATTGAAAAAAAAAAAATGGTCCTTTTCTTACTTCATTTTCCAAAACAAATGAGAGTTGCAAAATACTCACCATGCCTCTTAGCAAATAGCTTGGGTTGTTTACTTTCCAAAAGGGTATTTTTTCACAGATTTTTCAAACTAAATCTTTTTGAAAAAAAAAACACTTTTTAAAATTTTACTAAACAATTTTACTAAAGCACTAAAACTTTTTTTATTGCCCAAATATTTGGTAAAATATAAAAGATGATCTTATGCCAAGTACATAGATATCAAACACAACATGCTTCAAAATTGCACACAAACGTACAGAGGCGACAAACTGCATACATTTTTAAAAGCCTTTAAAAGCCTTTACAGGTTACCACTTTGGATTTACAGAGGAGCTCTACTGCGAGAATTACTGCCCTCGATCTGACGTTCGTGGTGATACCTCACATGCATGGTGCAATTTCTGTTTACATACGACACAAGACCAACGCTTGCTTTTTTATTTTATTTATTTTGCTTTTTTATTTTATTTTTACACTGTTCCTTCCATATTTATTTTTTTAAAACATTTTTATTGTTATCACAGGGAATGTAAATATCCCCTATGATAGCAATAGGTAGTGACAGGTACTCTTTAAAAAAAAAAAATAGGGTCTATTAGACTCTAGATATCTTCTCTGCTCTCAAAGCATCTGACCACACCAAGATCGGTGTGATAAGATGCTTTCCAAATTTCCCAATGGCGCTGTTAATATCCAAAGTCATGAAATGCTCGTAGCTTCCAGTTTCTTAGGCCATAGAGATGATTGGAGCCATTCTGTTCTCCCATCAGCTCTATGGAACCACCGGCTGCATTTTTGGGGTCCCCGGTGAGACAGGAGAGCCTGAGAAAACCATGGAACATGGCAGGAGGGGGGGTTGTTCTGTTCCATCCCACTGCTTGTAAAAGCAGTCTAGCGGTTAATTAGTCGATAGGATTGCTTTTACATGAAAGCTGACCGCTGGCTGAAAAGAACGTTACCAATATGATACCTAAACCAGCAGGATTCATTCTTGTATAACCACTCAAAGTCCAGCAACATACCAGTACGTCGCTGGTCCTTGTTGGGCATATATTGTAATGTTCTTTTTTTTCATGCTGCCTGTGAACTGAATTAAAAAAGAGATTGATCGGTGGGTATGCCCACCATTAGAATACCGCCCTGCATCCAGCCACTTCTATTTTTTTTTTAACTGTGGTGGTGAAATCATCACCTACAGCGCTGGAGTCGCTGATTTACAGTAGCTGATTGCTGTCAAAATAAATAAATCTGTGCTGCAGCTGAATGGCGTACCTGAAAAGCAAACAATGGTAACAATAAAACATTAACTCAATAAAACAACTTTTTTTTAATTGCAATCTGTGCCTAAAAAATATATGCCGAAGCAAGGGGGGCAATCCGCCCCTAATGTTAGGGGCAAATCGCCCCTCCACCCCTGCCCTCATGCTTCGGCATATATGCTCTTTTTTTAAAGCGGGATTCCACCCTAAAGTGGAACTCCCGCTTTTCGGAACCCTCCCCCCCTCCGGTGTCACATTTGGCACCTTTCAGGGGGGAGGGGGGTGCAGATACCTGTCTAAGACAGGTATCTGCACCCACTTCCGGCATAAACTCCCACGGGAGTTTACGCAAGTTCCTGTCCCGGCGCGCTGCCTGCCGGGACACACACGTGTCCCGGCAGACAGCGCTGGAGATTCTCATTGCACCGCGCGACTCGCGCATGCGCAGTAGGGAATCGGGAAGTGAAGCCACTTCCTGATTCCCTCACCAAGAATGGCGCCGGCTACAGCAGAGAGCCGAGCGATCGATCGGCCTCTGCTGCCGACACCGCTGGACCCTGGAACAGGTAAGTGTCCATTTTTTAAAAGTCAGCAGCTGCAGTCTTTGTAGCTGCTGGCTTTTAAAAAAAAAATTTTCAGTACAGTCCCGCTTTAACTGTGGTGAAATCACCTCCTACAGCGCTGGAGTCGCTGATTTACGTATCGTGAGAGCAAACGCTGTCAAGATAAATGAATCAGTGCTGCAGCTGAATGGCGTACCTGCAAAGAAAATAACTATTAAGAATAAAACACAGTAAACAGTAAAGTATAAAAGAATTAAAGACCTGCAAAGCAAACATGATAAAACATAGTAACAATAAAACATTGCAGTTAAGCATAAAATACAGTAAAAACAGAGCAGAACAATAAAGCGAGAACAATAGAGAGATGAACAAGAAAATTACAACAATTTTTTGCTTTTTTTTAATATATATTTTATTTTCCTTTTTTTCTTTACACTTTTATTTGTAACTGTAACTGTAAAGGTTCCAGGTTCGGGTCTCTCAAACTACGATGGCATCTTTGGAGACCCTGTGAAAGTGTGCCCTAGGACTGTGCAGTGCTGTACCCTATGCTAATTCTCCACTAGTGTGTGGTAGCGACGGAAACATTCACTGATGCAGAGACCAGGTTGCTCAGGACAGGAGGGACAATAATAGCGGGTGTCACGCCTATATCCGCACTTGCTACAGACACAACATCTTCTTTGGGGTGCTCGTTGGGTAGGGGTACCAGGGAGGACATTCGGAAAATGCCTCTCATGCAGCTGGCTCACTACATTTGCATTGGGAAGTTGCGCCACAGCACCGCCTGGAAACAGAAGGGCTGTGATGATCTCTTCCTGGAATTTAAGGAAGGATCCAGTTCGTCCTGATGCTTTGTATAGCGCATAAGGGTTCAGCAGAGCCAATTGAAATAGATATACAGACACTTTTTTATACCAACATCTGACCTTACGGGCAATTAAGTACGGCGCCATCAACTGGTCGTTGAACTCCACCCCTCCCATATTAAGGTTGTATTCGTGGACATGGAGGGGCTTCTCAACAAAACCAGTCGCCGTTGAAATTTGGACAGTCGTACCTGCGTGAAGGGAGGACAGAACAAAAACATTCTGATTATCCCTCCGCTTCACTGCGAGCAAATTCTTACATCTCAAGCAGGCTCTCTCCCCTGTCTAAGTCGGGACTTTAAAAGCTGGAGATTAGCTTGCACGGTGCTACATGCGCCAATTCCACAATCAAAAAGGTGACTAAAAAATGGCATGCTTGTGTAATAATTGTCCACATACAAGTGGTACCCCTTTCCGAATAAGGGTGACACCAAGTCCCAAACAATATTGCCAGTGCTCCCTATGTAGTCTGGGCAGTTGGGGGGCTCCATGTGACTGTCTTTTCCCTCGTAAATCATACAACTATATATATAGCCTGTGGCCCAGTCACAGAGCTTATACAACTTGACCCCATATCTGGCATGCTTGCTGGGGAGATACTGTTTAAAAGACAAGCGCCAGAAAACGTAATCAGGAACTCGTCAACGCAGACAACTTGATCGGGAATAAACAAGGTTGCAAACTGTTGGTTGAAGTGGTTTATGAGGTGCCAAATTTTGTGGAGCCGATCAAATTCAGGGTCACCCCGAGAACGACAGAGTTCATCGTCGTTAAAATGCATGAACCACAAGAACTGCTCGTATCACGTCCTGGTCAAGGAAGCAGAGAACACGGGCATATGGTGAATTGGGTCAGTGCACCAATATGACCGCAACTCACTTTTTTAAGTTATGCCTATGAGGAGGGATAGGCCCAGAAATGTCTTAAATTCGGAAACCGTAACAGGTTTCCATTCTCTGACAAGGGTCAACTGGGGATTAGCAACAATGAATTGACCAGCATACAAATTGCTTTGGTCCACAATAGATCTATAGAGATCTTCTGTGAAGAACAGTGAATAAAAATCAAGTGGCGTAAAATCAACTGCTTCCACCTGAATTCCAGGTTGGCCAGTGAATGGGGGAAGTAGGGCGCTGCAGAAGTGGTGGGTTTCCAATTAGGATTGGCATATGCAGCAGGAAGGGCACTAGCTCTATGGGCTAAAAAAAATAAACTGTTAGCGTTCACAGGTATCAGGCCTGACTCTGCTAACGCTGCAGTTGTGTTGTGTTTTGTAAGTGACAGTTAACCACTTCAGCCCCGGACCATTTGGCAGCCAAAGGACCTGAGGTCTTTTTTCAATTTCGCACTGCACTGCTTTAACTGGTAATTGCGCGGTCATGTAATGTTGTACCCAAACGAAATTGGCGTCCTTTTCTTCCCACAAATAGAGCTTTATTTTGATGGTATTTGATTGCCTCTGTGATTTTTATTTTTTGCGCTATAAACGGAAAAAGACTGCAAATTTTGAAAAAAAAAGATATTTTCTACTTTTTGTTATAAAAAAAAATCCAATAAACTCAATTTTAATCAAACATTTGGGCCAAAATGTATTTAGCCACATGTCTTTAGTAAAAAAAATGCCAATAAGCGTATATTTATTGGTTTGCGCAAAAGTTATAGCGTCTACAAACTAGAGTACATTTTCTGGAATTTACACCGCTTTTAATTTATGACTGCCTATCTCATTTCTTGAGGTGCTAAAATGGCAGGGAAGTACAAAACCCCCCCAAATGACCCCATTTTGGAAAGTAGACACCCCAAGCTATTTGCTGAGAGGCATGTTGAGCCCATTGAATATTTTTTTTTTTTAGTCCCAAGTGATTGAATAAAGACAAAAAAAAAAAAAATATATATATATATTGCTCACACATGCCATGGTTATATGTGGAATTGCACCCCAAAATACATTTAGCTGCTTCTCCTGAGTATGGGGATACCACATGTGTGGGACTTTTTGGGAGCCTAGCCGCGTACGGGGCCCCGAAACCCAAGCACCGCCTTCAGGATTTCTAAGGGTGCAAATTTTTGATTTCACTCCTCACTACCTATCACAGTTTCGAAGGCCATAAAATGCCAAAATAGCACAAAACCCCCCCAAATGACCCCATTTTGGAAAGTAGACACCCCAAGCTATTTGCTGAGAGGCATGTTGAGCCATTGAATATTTTTTTTTTTAGTCCCAAGTGATTGAATAAAGACAAAAAAAAAAAAAAAATAAAAAAAAAAATTCAAAAAGTTGTCACTAAATGATATATTGCTCACACATGCCATAGTTATATGTGGAATTGCACCCCAAAATACATTTTGCTGCTTCTCCTGAGTATGGGGATACCACATGTGTGGGACTTTTTGGGAGCCTAGCCGCGTACGGGGCCCCGAAACCCAAGCACCACCTTCAGGATTTCTAAGGGTGCAAATTTTTGATTTCACTCCTCACTACCTATCACAGTTTCGAAGGCCATAAAATGCCAAAATAGCACAAAACCCCCCCAAATGACCCCATTTTGGAAAGTAGACACCCCAAGCTATTTGTTGAGAGGCATGGTGAGTATTTTACAGCTCTCATTTGTTTTTGAAAATGAAGAAAGTAAAGAAAAAAAAATTTTTTTTTTTTCTTTTTTTTCAATTTTCAAAACTTTGTGACAAAAAGCGAGATCTGCAAAATACTCACAATACCTCTCAGCAAATAGCTTGGGGTGTCTACTTTCCAAAATGGGGTCATTTTGGGGGGTTTTATGCCATCTGGGCATTCCATGGCCTCCGAAACTGTGATTGGCAGTGAGAAGTGAAATAAAAAAATTACACCCTTAGAAAGCCTGAAGGCGGTGCTTGGTTTTTGGGGTTCCGTACGCGGCTAGGCTCCCAAAAAGTCCCACACATGTGGTATCCCCGTACTCAGGAGAAGCAACAGAATGTATTTTGGGGTGTATTTCCACATATGCCCATTGCATGTTTGAGCAATATATCATTTAGTGACAACTTTTTGTAAAAAAAAAAATATATATTTTTTTTTTTTTCATTATTCAATCTCTTGGGACAAAAAAAAAAAAAATTTAATGGGCTCAACATTGCTCTCAGCAAATAGCTTGGGGTGTCTACTTTCCAAAATGGGGTCATTTGGGGGGGGGGGTTTGAACTGTCCAGGCATTTTATGCACAACATTTAGAAGCCTATGTCACACGTCACCCACTCTTCTAACCACTTGTAGACAAAGCCTTTTCTGACACTTTTTGTTTACATGAAAACATATTTTTTTTTTTTGCAAGAAAATTACGTTGAACCCCCAAACACTATATATATTGTTAAAGCAAAGGCCCTACAGATTAAAATGGTGGGTGTTGCATTTTTTTTTCCCACACAGTATTTGCGCAGCGATTTTTCAAACGCATTTTTTGTGGAAAAAATACACTTTTTTTTATTTTAATGCACTAAAACACACTACATTGCTCAAATTTTTGATGAAATAAAAAATATGATCTTAGGCCGAGTACATGGATACCAAACAGGACATGCTTTGAAATTGCGCACAAACACGCAGTGGCGACAAACTACATACATTTTTAAAAGCCTTTAAAAGCCTTTACATGATACCACATTAGATTCACGGAGGAGGTCTACTGCTAAAATTACTGCCCTCGATCTGACCTTCGCGGTGATACCTCACATGCATGGTGCAATTGCTGTTTACATATGACGCCAGACCAACGCTTGTGTTCGCCTTTGCGCAAGAGAAGGGGGGGCAGGGGTGCTTTTTTTTTTTTTTTTTTTTTTTTTTTTTTTTATTTATTTAGCTTTTTTATTTTATTTTAAAACTGTTCCCTCCATTTTTTTCTTTTGTTATCATTTTTATTGTTATCTCACGGAATGTAAATATCCCCTATGATAGCAATAGGCAGTGACAGGTACTCTTTTTTTGAAAAAATTGGGGTCTGTTAGACCCTAGATCTTTCCTCTGCCCTCAAAGCATCTGACCACACCAAGATCGGTGTGATAAAACGCTTTCCCAATTTCCCAATGGCGCGGTTTATATCCGGGAGGGGGGACATTCCCTCCCACTGCTTGTAAAAGCAGTCTAGAGGCTAATTACCCGCTAGAATTGCTTTTACATGAAAGCCGATCACTGGCTGAAAAGAATGATACCAAGATGATACCTAAACCTGCAGGCATCATTCTGGTATAACCATTCAAAGTCCAGCAACATACTGGACATATATTGTAATCTTTATTTTTCATGCAGCCTCTTGGCTGAACGAAAAAAAGAGATTGATTGGTGGGTATGCCCACCATTAGAATACCTCCCTTCATCCACCCACTTCTAATGATGGGCATACATGCACCATTTATATATGCCGAAGCATGGGGGCATCCTCCCACAAAAGTTATGCCATGTACACACGGTTGCACTTTTCCACGGGGCAAGGCTCCGTCGGAATTTCGACCGTATGTACGCAGCATTAGGAGCCAATCGCTCCCCCCCCCCCTGCTGCCCCCATGCTTCGGCATATATGCTCTTTTTTTTAACTGTGGTGGTGAAATCACCTCCTACAGTGTTGGAGTCGCGTCTTTATGTATCGTGGGAGCAAACACTGTTGCTGTCAAGATAAATAAATCCGCGCTGCAACTGAATGGCGCACCTGAAAACAAAAAAATGGTTAACACTAAAACACAGTAAACAAAATTACATACCTGAAAAGCAAGCATGATAAAACATAATAAAACATTGCAGAATAGAATGGAGTAAAAAAAGAGCAACAATAGAGAGAGAACAATAAAACGACAACTATTTTTTTATTTTTTTGAGATTTACAGGTAAAAAAGCTCCTGACTGTTAGCGACTGAATCAAAACGCTACCACAAAAAAACTGTTAGCGATCGCAGGGATCGGGCCTGACTCTGCGAACGCTGCAGTTATGTGTGCTTAGTGTTTTGTAAGTGACAGTGATCGATCGATACTGCACTTGGCTGGGCTGGGCTGGGCGGAGGGGGAAAACGCAGGTGCTAGCAGGTATCTGGGCTGATCCCGCTAACAATGCGTTTTTTTGGAACCCTAAACTGCTGGGACGCTAGTATAGATCTGATCAGATCAGATATTGATCTGTTCAGATACTGTACCACTAAGGGAGGTGTATGCTTTGTGCGTGGGTGTTTGCGGTGCTGGCACTAACCTGGGGCGACGCAGACCTTATTTGACCCTAAAACCTAATTGATATCACCCGCCGGGCGATCAGGGGGTTAAACCGTTATTGGGTAATAAATGGCGGGTGCCCTGACAGTATAAAAAACAAACTATCTAACCAGCGTCACCCGTAACAGTTATACGGTGATCACTGGTGAAAGGGTTAACTAAGGGGCAATCAGGGGGTTAAAACCTTTATTAGGTAATATATGGGGGTACCTGACGCTATATAAAAACCTGACGGGGAACCTAAATAACTAACTGGCTAACCAGCGTCACCAGTGACACTTATACTGTGATCACTGGTGAAAGAGTTAACTCTAGGGGCAATCAGGGCGTTAAAACCTTTATTTAGGTTGTAATATGGGGGTACCTGACCTATAAACCTATTTATGAACCTATATAAACCTGGCGGTTACCTAAAAAAAAAAAAAAAACTGGCTACCTAGCGGCACCAGTGACACTAATGCAGCGATTAGAAAAACGATCGCTTAGTGACACTGGCAAAAGGGGGTGAAAGGGTTAACTAGGGGCAATCAGGGGGTTAAAACCTTTATTTAGGTTGTAATATGGGGGTACCTGACCTATAAACCTATTTATGAACCTATATAAACATGGCGGTTAACCTAAAAAAAAACTGGTTACCTAGCGACACTAATGCAGCGATCAGAAATAAGATCGCTTAGTGACACTGGCAAAAGGGGGTGAAAGGGTTAACTAGGGGCAATCAGGGGGTTAAAACCTTTATTAGGTAATATATGGGGGTACCTGACACTATATAAAAACCTGACGGGGAACCTAAATAACGAAATAACTAACTGGCTAACCAGCGTCACCAGTGACAGTTATACTGTGATCACTGGTGAAAGGGTTAACTCTAGGGGCAATCAGGGGGTTAAAACCTTTATTTAGGTTGTAATATGGGGGTACCTGACCTATAAACCTATTTATGAACCTATATAAACATGGCGGTTACCTAAAAAAAAAAAAAAATGGTTACCTAGCGACACCAGTGACACTAATACAGCGATCAGAAAAACTATCGCTTAGTGACACTGGCAAAAGGGGGTGAAAGGGTTACCTGGGGGGCAATCAAGGGGTTAAACCTTTATAGGGGGGGGGGGGGGTGGGGGGCTACCTTGGACCTAAAACTAACTGCACTGACAGTTATTACAGTCACACTGACACTAAATGCAGTGATCAGTAAATAAATGATCACTGCAATTAGTGACACTGTGACTGGGGGGGGGGGGGGTGATCTGGGGGGTGATCTGGGGGTGACAGGGGGGTGGAATATGTGCCTATGTGTACTGGTGTCAGTGTACTGTTGGTGCACTAACCTTTACATGTTGTCTCCTCGGCGTTCCGGTCACATAGACCGGCGCACCGAGTGTGACATCACTTCCTCTGCCTGTGTTTTGATTGACACAGACAGAGGAAGCATCTGATTCGCCAGGAGCGATCGCGAGGGGGTGGCCAGAAACCACTGGCCGTCCCCTCATCCCGGATCGCTCCTGAAGCGATCCCGACCGTACCCGCCGGCCGGGGGGGGGGTCCGATCGGACCCCCCCGGCCGGGGGGGGGTCCGATCGGACCCCCCACGCGCCTGAAGAATGGCACGTACAGGTACGTGATTCTGCCTGTACGTGCCATTCTGCTGACGTTAAAAAAAAACTAACACTGACTGTATATAATTGGTGATCAAGGGGTTAAACCTTTATTAGGGGCGGTCGGGAAGTGGTTAACACAGTGACAGGGAGTGAAGGGGTTAACTGGGGGGCGAAAAGTGTGCCTATGTGTACTGTGTCAGTGTAGTGTTGGTGCAACTCACTTTTAGATGTCCTCTCACTGGAACTGAAAGGGGTTCCACAAGGGAAGGTGACATCACTTCCTCTGCTGTGTTTTACATTTCACAGGCAGAGGAAGCATTTCAGTCACCAGAACTGATCAGCAGGTCCAGACCAGAAATCATTGGCCTGGACCTGAAGACTGATCGGTTCTGTAAGGAATCCGAACGCCGAGCATGAGTGAGATACGGGTACATTGTTTCGCGTAGGCAGGGGCGGATCCAGGGGGGGGGGGCAACGGGTCAATTGCCCCCCCCCCCCCCCGAGAAAATAGTGAGCAGGCTTTGCTGATGCCGACCGCCCATCAGGACACAGGGCAGCGGCGCTGAAACTTACAGGCACTGTGAAGGGACACAGGCAGAGCCGCAGCTGCGGGGGATTTCCACCCCTCCTTCTCTTCCTTGAGGCGAGCAGCTTTCATTCCCCTGGCTATGCCTGCTCCTATTGGCTACATTCAGGCCAATGGCTGGGAAACTAATACCAAGAGCATTATGGGACATGTAGTCCCAGATACCAGCAGGCCCAGGTCGATTCCCTGAGAGTGCACTGCAGCCCCCAACATGCCGAGCGAGAGAAGGGGAGAGGAGATCCGTGAGAAGGAGAAGAGGGACCATAAGGATGACGGGTGGAGGGAGCCACAAAGAAAGTGCCAGTGATCTGATTCTACTATATATCCCCCAAGGTAAGAACTTACCTCCAGGAGGGAGGATGAGGGGAGGTGGGGATGCAGGCTTCCATAGAGGTACAGGACCTTATCACTGGCTGCTCCCACTCTGTCCTCCCTTCCACCTGACTGCTCCCACCCTATGCTCCCTTCCACCTGGCTGCTCCCACCCTATGCTCCCTTCCACCTGGCTGCTCCCACCCTCTCCTCCCTTCCACCTGGCTGCTCTCGCCCTCTCCTCCCTTCCACCTGGCTGCTCTCATCCTCTCCTCCCTTCCACCTGGCTGCTCCCACTCTGTCCTCCCTTCCACCTGACTGCTCCCACCCTATGCTCCCTTCCATCTGGCTGCTCCCACCCTATGCTCCCTTCCACCTGGCTGCTCCCACCCTCTCCTTCCTTCCACCTGGCTGCTCTCACCCTCTCCTCCCTTCCACCTGGCTGCTCTCACCCTCTCCTCCCTTCCACCTGGCTGCTCCCACTCTGTCCTCCCTTCCACCTGACTGCTCCCACCCTATGCTCCCTTCCACCTGGCTGCTCCCACCCTATGCTCCCTTCCACCTGGCTGCTCCCACCCTCTCCTCCCTTCCACCTGTCTGCTCCCACCCTCTCCTCCCTTCCACCTGGCTGCTCCCACCCTCTCCTCCCTTCCACCTGGCTGCTCTCACCCTCTCCTCCCTTCCACCTGGCTGCTCTCACCCTCTCCTCCCTTCCACCCGGCTGCTCACACTCTGTCCTCCCTTCCACCTGACTGCTCCCACCCTATGCTCCCTTCCACCTGGCTGCTCCCACCCTATGCTCCCTTCCACCTGGCTGCTCCCACCCTATGCCCCCTTCCACCTGGCTGCTCCCACCCTATGCTCCCTTCCACCTGGCTGCTCCCACCCTATGCTCCCTTCCACCTGGCTGCTCCCACCCTATGCTCCCTTCCACCTGGCTGCTCCCACCTTATGCTCCCTTCCACCTGGCTGCTCCCACCCTATGCTCCCTTCCACCTGGCTGCTC
>CM053026.1:783386023-783462091 GCA_028564925.1 Lithobates sylvaticus
ACTTTCTTATAAACAGTTCATTTTCTATACAACTATATAGATCAGGCACAAATGAGGAGGAAAGAGGGACATTGTTCCAAATCAGGGACAGTTTCATAGTTAGTAAGGTTGAATAAAGACATCAGTCCATCCAGTTCAACCTGAGTGAGTGTCTATAATTCTCCCTATCCCTGTACATTGCACACTCACACAAGGTCCCCATTCATATACTAGGGCCAATTTTTGGACAGAAGCCAATTAACCTACCTGCATGTCTTTTGGATTGTGGAAGGAAACCAGAGTACCTGGAGGAAACCCACGCAGGCACAGGGAGAACATGCAAACTACAGGCAGATAGTGTCGTGGTTGGGATTCGAACCAGCGACCCTTCTTACTGCTAGGTGAGAGTGCTACCCACTACACCACTGTGCCGCCCTTAGGTTGGGCGCTATGAAGTAGTACTGGGACTACTTTGAAGTTGCACAGATATGAACAGTAGGTTCAGGCTGAAAAACAAAGAAACCGCTGAACACCTTTTATAAGTGGTGTTTTTTTTTAAGCTCTGCATGCATGAGGCAAACATTTGTACTTCTCTGAGAAGGAAATGGGTATATGTGTTCAATGGCCACCATGTGTAGTGTGAGTAAAGCCTGGGACACACTATCAGTTTTATTTTTTCGTTCAAGCTGACTTGAGCAAAAAAAAACTGACAGCTCGGGTCGGAGCCACTGTACTAACAATCTAATGTTAGTATAGCAATCTCCTCTATGCTATTGTGTTCTGACAGGGGGGTGACCCGACCCCTCTCCTCTCCATAACACCTCGGTCAGCACTGATTGGGAGCCGATCCACTGCTGCTTCTGCAGCATGCTCGTCTGGCAGAAGCCTGCCATACACAGGGGCCGAATGTCGGCTGTTTTTTATTGAACTGGCCGATGTCGCCCAGAATTTGGCCCATGTGTACTGGGCCTAAAGGGGTTGTAAAGGCATAAGTTTTTTTTTTTTATCTTAATGCATTACGATAAAAAGCCCTCTGTGTGCAGCAGCCCCCTTAAAACTTACCTGAGGTCCCTCTCTGTCCAGCGATGTCCATGAGTCTCAGCCGACAGAGATTCTCCTTCACAATTGGCTCCCGCTGTTGTCAAATTCAGCTAGCCAATCAGGGGAGGGGGGCTCCGTGTCTGAATGGACACAGGGAGCTGCGACTCGGCTCGGGTGCTCCCATAGCAGCACTGAACAGGAGGGAGGGGCCAGGAGCACAGAAAAGGAGGATCCAGGCTGCTCTGTGCAAATCCACTGCAACAGAGCAGGTAAATATAACATGTTAATTATTTTTAAATAAAAAAAAACGAGACTTTACAATCACTTTAACCACTTGCCGACCAAGCACGTCATATGACGTCCTTGACTTTGAGTGGTGATATCTGAATGATGCGTGCAGCTATTGGCATCATTCAGATATCATTCTTTCCGGCGGCGATTCTGTGCACCATAAGAACGATCATAGCGGCAGTTCCGCCGCCTGATCGTTCTTATAGGCAGCGGGAGAGGACGTCCCCCCCCCTCCCACCGCCATCCGGTGCTTCTCCGGGCTCTCCCATGCCATCGGGGGCCCGGAGGAGAAAGAATCGCTCGCCGCCGGATGACGAGCATAGAGATTTCCGGTGACCAGATGGTCACCAGTCATCTCTATGACGTCACGCCCGGTACCCGGAAGTAAACAAAATTTTTTACCGATCTCATGCTTTCCAGCTTGGAGGAGAGATGTGGGGTCTTATTGACCCCACATCTCTCCATAAAGAGGACCTGTCACATACATTCCTATTACAAGGGATGTTTACATTCCTTGTAATAGGAATAAAAGTGATCCAAAAATATTTTTTTTAAAAAAGTGTAAAAATAAAAAAAATTAAGTAAAATAAAAATAAATAAATAAATAAAAAAAAATTAAAACGCCCCTGTCCCCTGTAGCTCGCGATCAGAAGCTAACGCACACGCAAGTCCGCCCGCATATGTAAACGCCGCTCAAACCACACATGTGAGGTATCGCCGCGTGCATTAGAGCGCGTGCAACAATTCTAGCACTAGACCTCCTCTGTAACTCTAAACTAGTAACCAGTAAAAAATATTAAAGCATTGCCTATGGAGATTATTAAGTACCGAAGTTTGGCGCCATTCCACGGTTGTGCGCAATTTTAAAGCTTGACATGTTCGGTATCTATTTACTCGGCGTAACATCATCTTTCATATTATATAAAAAAATTGGGCTAACTTTACTGTTTTGTTATTTTTTAATTCATGAAACCGTTTTTTTTTCCAAAAAAAAGGCGTTTGAAAAATGATTGCGCAAATACCGTGTAAGATAAAAAGTTGCAATGACCGCCATTTTATTCCCTAGGGTGTCTGCTAAAAAAAAGTACTCAATGTTTGGGGGTTCTGAGTAATTTTCTAGCAAAAAAATGATGATGTTTACATGAAGGAAAATAGGCCAAAATAGGCCCGGTAAGCAAGTAGTTAAGGAGATGTGAGGTTTGTGGGAACAAATACTACTAAAAGTGATAAAAGTAAGTTGCATACAACATTAAATAAAAGTTCAACTAACCACTTGACCTCCGTAAGATTTTACCCCCTTCATGGCCAGGCCATTTTTTGCTATTCGGTACTGCACTACTTTAACTGTTATTTGCGCTGGAATGCAACACTGTACCCAAACAAAATTTATATAATTTATTCTCACATAAATAGAGCTTTCTTTTGGTGGTATGTGATCACCCCTGGTTTTACTTTTTATTTTATGCACTATAAAGGAAAAAAGACCATACATTTTGGAAAAAAACAATATGTTTTGCTTTCTGTTATAAAACGTATCCAATAAAAATAAAAATAAATCGAATTTCTTTATAAATTTAAACCAAAATGTATTCTGCTATATGTCTTTGGCAACAAAAAAATCCCAATAAGTGAGATTCGAACTGCGTATGTGTAGGCTGAATGTATCAAGGTGATCAATAAATCAACTTGGGTATAACCAGTATGCTGGGTATTACCTTCAATTAGGGGACAGCTTCCCCCGCTAGGAGAATACAATGGCCTGGCAGGAAGGATTCCCGCATGAACACTGCCTGTGCACCCCTGGCTGCAGAAAATAAATTTGCTCTGTGTATGGCCGACCTTAGGGATTTGCCGGCTTTTATCCCCTGCTTTGCAGGGAAACAAAAACTGACACATTCCTGCTGTCAGTAGAGAGCTTTGTGTTGTTTACATACACAAAGCAATCTCCTTTCACTTGCTCCACCGATCAGAGGCTCCTGGCCATAAATCATTGGCCGGAAACCGGTGATCAGCATGTGTTGGAGCCAGTGACAGCACAGCCGGGCGGGCCCCTACCTGGAAATGTAAAATCATGTATATATACATGGCTCTGTGCAGCCAGCACGCAATGTAGCAGTAAAACTACAGTGCGCAGTTGGCAAGTGGTTAAGACCTACTGGTGGGGGACCATTCATATATAATTGCGTTTTTTATTTATTTTAAGGCATTCCTGTGACACTTGTTTACCAGTGAATTTGTATAGCCATAAATAAACTGTGGTACAAGTATTACGTGAATGTCTTGATGTAAATAAAAAAGACAGTTGTTTCATTTTTAACCTAATAGGGCCCCTTGTCTGCATGGTAACTTTATTGAAAAAGTTGAGCCAAAGGTGAACATAGATCTAACCCTTCCCTGCTGTAAGGGTGTATTCACACTTGCAAATGCACCTGCACAGCAATTACATGCAAGATTTTCTGTGGTCTTTTTATCCCACTCATTCTCTCCCCTCACCCCCCCCCCCCCTTCCCCCACTATGTTGCAGCTGAGAGGAGCACTGGGCTGTGTGCTTCTCAGCCAGTCTCTATCTCTCTTCACCCCTGTGTTGTCTGGACTGTAATCTAGAACTACTTCTCCGGGTTTCTCTCTGCTGCTGCATGGAGATCAGAGCAGATTTCTGTGTGCAGCTCATGGGCGTCCGCAGGTAGGGGCAAGGAGGGGCAAATCCCCCCCCCCCCTGGAATCAGGGATCGGATCAGTAGTTCCCCACTCAGTACGAATTTTTCGAAATTCGTACGAATTTACGAATCTGTAGTACGAATTTTTTTTAATACGAATTCCGTACGGAATACGAAATTCCGTTTACGAATTTAGTCGCCGAATGATTCGAATGAATTCGAATGAATTCGAATGGATTCGAATGAATTCGAATGACAAAGTGTCATTTTTGCAGGAAAAATTCCGTTTACGAATTTCAGCTCCAAATTATTCGAATCCAACTACCAATATCAAATTTCAACTAATTCAAACGAAATTATTATAGCAGATATAACGAATGAATTCGAATGAATTCGAATGATTCGAATGACAAAGTGTCATTTTTGCAGAAAAAAAAGCTATTTAAAATCACTTGCGGCTATTGCCGGCAAATGAATTGTCGGCTCCATAACACAGAGAACAGTCATTCATTGATATAAAAAAAAAAAAAAAGCGTAGGGGTCCCCCCAAATTCAATAACCAGGCCCTTCAGGTCTGGTATGGATATTAAGGGGGACCCCAGCCAAAAAAAAAAAAAAAAAAATGGCGTGGGGTCCCCCCCAAATATCCATACCAGACCCTTCAGGTCTGGGATGGATTTTAAGGGGAACCCCGGCCAAAAAAAAAAAAAAAAAATGGCGTAGGGTCCCCCTCAAAATCCATACCAGACCCTTTATCCGAGCACGCAACCTGGCAGGCCGCAGGAAAAGAGGGGGGGACGAGAGCGGCCCCCCCCCCCGCCTGAACCGTACCAGGCCACATGCCCTCAACATTGGGAGGGTGCTTTGGGGTCCCCCCCAAAGCACCTTGTCCCCATGTTGATGAGGACAAGGGCCTCATCCCCCCACCCCTGGCCGGTGGTTGTGGGGGTCTGCGGGCGGGGGGCTTATCGGAATCTGGAAGCCCCCTTTAACAAGGGGACCCCCAGATCCCGCCCCCCCCCTGTGTGAAATGGTAAGGGGGTACAAAAGTACCCCTACCATTTCACCAAAAAAGTGGCAAAAATGGTAAAAATGACAGGAGACGGTCTTTGACAATTCCTTTATTAAAATCTTCTTTCTTCTGGTCTTCCTTCTTCATCCTTCGGTTTCTTCATCTTCTCCTTCCGTCATCTTCTTCCATCTTCTTCCATCTTCTTCTTCTTCTTCTTCGATTCGCTTCTTCTTGCTCCGGTCTTCTCGTCCTTCTCGTCCGGCATCGGCGTCTCTTCTCGCAGGCCGCTCCTCGCAATGGGAGGCTCCCGCTCTGTGAGGCTTCGCTCCGGCTGACAGGTCTTTTATAACGGAGGGCACCTGGTAACCCCGCCCCCTCTGACGCACAGGGACGTCATGTGGAAGTCCCTATGGCTTTCCCCATGACGTCAGAGGGGGGGCGGGGTCACCAGGTGCCCTCCGTTATAAAAGACCTGTCAGCCGGAGCGAAGCCTCACACAGCGGGAGCCTCCCATTGCGAGGAGCGGCCTGCGAGAAGAGACGCCGATGCCGGACGAGAAGGACGAGAAGACCGGAGCAAGAAGAAGCGAATCGAAGGAAGAAGAAGATGGAAGAAGATGGAAGAAGATGACGGAAGGAGAAGATGAAGAAACCGAAGGATGAAGAAAGAAGAAAGAAGAAAGAAGATTTTAATAAAGGAATTGTCAAAGACCGTCTCCTGTCATTTTTACCATTTTTGCCACTTTTTTGGTGAAATGGTAGGGGTACTTTTGTACCCCCTTACCATTTCACACAGGGGGGGGGGGGGGGATCTGGGGGTCCCCTTGTTAAAGGGGGCTTCCAGATTCCGATAAGCCCCCCGCCCGCAGACCCCCACAACCACCGGCCAGGGTTGTGGGGAAGAGGCCCTTGTCCTCATCAACATGGGGACAAGGTGCTTTGGGGGGGACCCCAAAGCACCCTCCCAATGTTGAGGGCATGTGGCCTGGTACGGTTCAGGCGGGAGGGGGGGCCGCTCTCGTCCCCCCCTCTTTTCCTGCGGCCTGCCAGGTTGCGTGCTCGGATAAAGGGTCTGGTATGGATTTTGAGGGGGACCCTACGCCATTTTTTTTTTTTTTTTTGCCGGGGTTCCCCTTAAAATCCATCCCAGACCTGAAGGGTCTGGTATGGATATTTGGGGGGGGCCCCATGCCATTTTTTTTTTTTTGGCTGGGGTTCCCCTTAATATCCATACCAGACTTGAAGGGCCTGGTTATTGAATTTGGGGGGACCCCCACGCTTTTTTTTTTTTTTTTTTTTATCAATGAATGACTGTTCTCGATATTTGTAGTTGGATTTACTAACGATTCGTAACGATTCGTAACGATTCGTAACTTGAAATTGAAATTCGATATTTGTAGTTGGATTCGAATTGTTCTCTGTGTTATGAGAACCGACAATTCATTAGCCGCTAACGATTCGTAACGATTCGTAACTTTACTAACGATTCGTAATTTTTTTTACGATTCGTACGAAATTCGTATTTCGTACGAATTTGAACGGAATTTCGTACACGAATTACGAATTTTTTTATATACGAAACGGGACGAAACGAAACAAATTTTTTGACAGTTCCCATGTACATCCTACTGGCATGCAAGGTACCGTACTGAGCATTACACACACCACTGGGACATAGGGGCACTTGAGGGACTGCAGACAGGGCTAGGGGGTCCCTGTCTCTGACCCTCCCATCACCCCTCTCTCTCACCCACTCTCTCTCTCTGTCCCACACCCCTCTCTCTCACCCACCTCTCTCTCTGTCACCCCCACCCTGTCTCTCTCTGTCACTCCCCTCTGTCTCTTTCTTTCACCCCCTCTATCTGTCACCCCCTTTCTCTCACCCCCTCTCTCTTTCTGTCACCCCCTCTCTCTCTGCCACCCCCCACATGTATGCAGTCTCTTAGAGTTTCGTGTGCCATGTCCGCTGTCTCTTATAGTCTCTTGAGCCATGTATGCAGTTTCTGCCAGTCTCTTGGGCCATGTATTCAATCTCTGGTCATCTCTTGTGCCATGTCCACAGTCACCGACAGTCTCTTGTGCCATGTCTGCAGTCTCTGACCATCTCCTGTACTAAGTCTGCAGTCTCTGACAGTGATAATGTGATAATGATATTGACGAAAAGGGTCAGAGCATGGGGGAACTTAAAATGATGCCCCCCCCCCCTGAAAAAAGTTCTGCGGATGCCCATATCGCAGCTTCGATCCCCCCCAGGATCTGCGTAGAGTGGCTCTGGTAATTTCCCACTCATTCCTCTGCTTTCCCTCCTGGAAGTTGGATCGATCCTATCAGAGGGCAGGAGAGAGGGAGCGTCAGAGATGACTCACTTTCTAGGCGCTAAGAACTATGGGAATTGTAGTCTTTAAAAGGGTGCTGCACCATATTTGTGCACCCCGTGGCCATGATAGGGCTCAAATTCATTGCAGCTCTGGGAGAGTTCGTAGAGGAAAATCAGAAGAATAGTCCTATGTACAGTGGATCTGGTTTTCAGGCAATCAGCCAGTGCCTACCGGTGAAGAGGGTTTTGGAAATATCTGGAGCAAGCTGTGCAGGTTTTGAATGAATGGAACGTTACTGAGGTTCAGAAGAAACAGAGAATCACCAAGGGCTTAAGAGGGTCGGCCTTAAAAACCATTTGGAACCTGAAGCTCAGCAAACCAGACAGTATTGCTTGTGATTACCTAAGTATCCTTCAAGATGTGTTTGGGAGAACAGAGCATCAGTTTGCACATACCTACCAGAATGAGGGAGAGAAACTGTCAGAATGCATGAGGCACCTTAACAAGATAATGCACCAGCTGCTGCTAAAGAAAGGTATAGCTCCCAGCACAGCAGATGAAGTTCTGGCAAGACAGATGTTAAGGGGAACTCAGCCCTTAGACCCTATCATGCTTCAGCTGAAGACTCGAGAAGATGGTGGAATCTTGAAGGACCTCAAATTAAATCGGGAATGTATGAGAAGAAGCCATGTTGGAGAATAAAAAAAAGAATCCGAAGTCAGAATCTGTCGCTGAAATCGGGGTCTTTAACTCTGACGGTGTCCCAACTAAAGGAAATGGTGACCCCCTGCTAGGAGGAAGAATCAGCAAGCAGCTTGGGAAGATTATACAAGATGCTAATGAGCAATCTACAGGTTCAGTGATCTCCTATAATTGAATAAAAATGTATACAGAAAGAGGAATAGGCCTGAGTCTTTAAAAGATGCCCATTCAGACCCCCTAAAGAGAAAATTGGAGATGCCTATTTCTGTATTGAATCATACAGTTCAAGAGAAAAGTGTCCGCCAGTCTTCGAAAAAAAAAGTGGCAGAAGCATCGTTTGGGGCACTGTGGAAGAAAGAATCAAGTCCAATCGACTAGATCTGCTAGGCCAGTTTATGTTATCCAGGTCCCTGACAAGTTGATAGGCCCTTCCCCTGTGATACCAATGTTAGTGGAAGGGATCTACACGAGCTCTCCTCGACTCAGGTGCTCAAGGGACTTTACTGACCAAAGACCTCTACAACAAGCACTTAAAGTATCGGCCTCTGAAAAAGTTGGAAGACTAATGCCCCATACACACGATAGGAAATTCGGCCAGCAAAAGAGCTTTTGGTCAAAAAATGCGACCGTGTGTATGCTTCCAATTTTTCGGTCGGAAAAAGTTTCGATCGGAAATTCCGATCGTCTGTACCAATTCTGATGTGCAAAACTCCTACGCATGCTTGGAAACCATTTGACGCATGCCCGGAAGCATTGAACTTAATTTTCTCGGCTCATCGTAGTGTTGTACGTCACCGCGTTCTTGACGGTCGAAAGTTCAGCAAACTTTTGTGTGACCGTGTGTATGCAAGCCAAGCTTGAGTGGAATTCCGTCGGAAAAACCATCCAAGATTTTTCAGACGGAAAATCTGCTTGTGTGTTTTTCCGACGGAAAATCTGCTCATGTGTATGCGGCATTAGACGTCCAGGGCATCAGAGCAGAGAAGTATCCCTGTCATGGCTACCTGCAGATCAGGTGGTCTGTTGTGCAGTGTAACCGTTGACACACTGGCCGTTGTGTTCTCAGCCATTAGGGTCCATGAGAAGTATCTTGATCGTAGGGATGAACACAAGTTTTGTGAGACAACTGTTGGCCCTTGTTGCCCCCAGAAGTAGTTCATTAGCAGAGCATAGACAGGAAGAGCTGTTTTCCAACAAACCAAGAGGGAGCAAAAACCAAGAAGGGTGATCCGCCTATCCAAAGCAGCATACAAGTTTGGTGAAGTGGATTTGCGCTAGTTCTGGCGGAAGGACTGTCCTATGACACATTGGGTGAGAGTCCTAAGGAAGCTGTCTTTACCACCCAAAGGGCTAACGGAACTCCAACCTTCCCCACTCTGTGGAGGGCAACTCTAGCTCACTCCCTGACACACTTTAGTGGGTCATGCCAGTATCAGTGGCCTCTGGTCAAGGCAACCCCCCTTCCTTCACAAAATGGTGGAGGTCCCCTTACCAAACTCTGGTCTACTGTATATGTTGAGTTATTATAATTACTAACCTGACTTTGCCTCCTCTTGTATATTCAGAGTTATTTACCAGGTCATGGACATTTAATGTGGTACTCAGGGACTCAGTCCCTCCTTTGGGGGATCAAAAGTTCTTTGGTGGGGGAAGCATGTAGCCACCCGTCGGCTTCCTGTGTGCCCTCTCAGTCAGCTTATCCTCTCCCCCTCCCGCCGCTTTGTTGCAGCTGAAAGGAGCGCCAGGCTGTGTGGTTCCCAGACGGTCCTTCTCCTTTCACCCCTGTGTCATCTGAACTGTGACGCAGAACTGCTGCTGCAGGTTTCTCTCTTTCCCGCCTCTGTGCAGAGAACAGAAATTTCATTGTGCAGGTTCTATCCCCCTCCCCCCACTAGGATCAGTGTAAAGCAGCTCTGGTAATTTCCCGCCCACTGTGCTGGTAATGGGAGCATCAGAGAGGACTCACTCTGCAGGCACTTCAGACTTTGGGAATTGTAGTTCTTAAAGGGGAGCTGCACCATACTTGTTAATGGAGGCTAACGGGCTGTGGATTCCCACTAACGTTTGCACCTGGAGGAGGAGAGACTTCACTGTTTTCACAGGCAAACTGATTTTGATTGCAGCAGTCCTGAGAGGAGCGCGATGGGGACAGACCTGTAGTCAGAGTCTGTGCCTCACAGCCGAGGGACTGGAACCAATAGAGAGGAGCTTAGAGGACCTGTTGCTGTGCCTGTACCCGCACATTAGGGAGAGGGAACAGACCTGCACCTGAGCTTGCTAGAGCTGCCTTCAGCGACTGAGTTGCGAGAGAGAGAGTTGCTGCCACTTTCAGGGATACCCCTATCACTAGAGACGCAAACACCCACATGTCAAAGGGGCTACATACAGAGCACGTGTGCACAAGGACCTGTTTATCTTTTGTCAGTTAGTTCAGGCATGTCCAAAGTCCGGCCCGCGGCGTCTGTAATAAGAAGTCCCGTCTCCTGGGCTGGCATTGGAGGACTGTTCTGTCTATCGTAGGAGGCGGGACTTTCTATTAAAGAGACGGCCGAGTAAACAGGAGATTCTCCTGTATGTAATCTGTTGGCACTTGTCACGCCCCCCTCCCTGTCCCCTCCGAGGCTGCAGATGGGCATGGATCAGGTTGCACTGATGGCAGTGGTAAGGCTGCGTTCGTGGCAATGGTAAGGCTGCGTTCGTGGCAATGGTGAGGCTGCATTTGTGGCAATGGTAAGGCTGCGTTCGTGGCAATGGTGAGGCTGCATTTGTGGCAATGGTAAGGCTGCGTTCGTAGCAATGGTGAGGCTGCATTTGTGGCAATGGTGAGGCTGCATTTGTGGCACTTGTGAGGCTGCATTTGTGGCACTTGTGAGGCTGCATTTGTGGCACTTGTGAGGCTGCATTTATGGCACTTGTGAGGCTGCATTTATGGCAATGGTGAGGCTGCATTCATGGCAATGGTAAGGCTGCATTCATGGCAATGGTAAGGCTGCATTGATTGCAATGGTAAGGCTGCATTCATGGCAATAGTGAGGCTGCAGATGGGCACTGATTAGGCTGCATTGATGGGCACTGACCCTTATTTTGCTTCACAGTTCTTTATTTAAAATTATAATTTTTTCCTGAAACTTCCCTCTTAAAGTGAAGGTACATGTTATACGCCTGTGCGTGTTATAAGCCGATAAATACGATATATCCAAATAACACGCCTGAGCTCATCCTTAGTCCTGAGCGGCGCTCGGGGATTCATTGGGGCCACAAAAGATATATATATATATATATATATAAATATATATATATATATATATATATATATATATATATACACAAATAACTCACCCAAGCTCATCTCTTCACCACACACAGCAACAAAGGCAAGAGAATTCTTGTTGGGCAGTGTAATGGTTCAAAGAATGTCAGGCAAAATGGTCGGCCCTCACGCATGATCACTTTATCAACTATGGCCCTCTTTGAAAAAAGTTTGGACACCCCTGAGTTAGTTGATGCCACTACAGAGACTCTAATTGCATCTATTGTAGCTAAACTAAACTTAGCTATAGCTTTTGATTGCCAGTTAGTAAGTCATCGACCATAATGCCCTTTATTAGGGTTGCCACTTTTTCTTCAAGCCAAACCCGAACACTTTAGCGGCGTACCAGAAAAACATTTTTTTTTTTTATATACACTATAGGATTGTAACAGACCTGGGACACCTTTGGGCGCTCCAAAGAGAATAGTAATGCTGTGCACATAATGCCCTCTCACTCTCCTATCAGGCCCTGTTCTGAGCCACATTCCTGTCTGAATATTGTGTCCGGGTTTCAGACGGACAGAAACCCGGACACATGATTCAAAACCCAAACTGTCCAGGTGAATCCTGGACAGGTGGGAACCCTAGCCTTTATGTCTGTATAATTGTGTGTTTACTGATTTATACCATGTTGCTTTGAGTTGCCATAATATATTCAATTGATTTACTGCTAAGCTGTTTGTGGCCTTTTTCCTATGCAACCTTAAAAAGTGGTAAACTGCTAATCCTTAAAGTGTTACTGTCAGAGTTTTACAAAACCTCATGGGATGTGTAGTTCTGCAACAGCTGGAGGGCATCCTTAAAGTGTTACTAAACCCAGGACCCTGCATTCACTATTTGTGGGCTCCAACAGTACACAGAGCACGGAACTGCAATTATTTTGGTAAATATAAACCGCTAAATACCTTTTCTCATCAGCAGTATTTAGCAGTCTTGTGACTTCTATCAGTGTCTGGTTAAAGCTTGTAAGAGGAATTTTCATTCTCCTTTGACTCTCCTATGAGGCTGCAGGACCCCTGACCCTCTGTCTGGACAATGTCGATTGGCCCTGTGCAGATCACATGCACCCTCCCAAGGAAAAAAAAAACTCTCTAGCAATACACACCAAACTGAGCATGTGCAGAGTGACTCCAAAGGCTCTGTCTTATCAGGAGATGGATTAGGGACAGTGGAAGAAGGGGAGGATCAAAGAGGACACGATAAAACAGCTTTTTTACACAATGCAGAGGATTAACCGCTTAGGTTCCGCAGTGATTATAACAAGCATGGTTTACTGCCTATACAGACTGATTTTACTGTTGTGGGTTTAGTAACACTTTAAGTCCACAGGTGTAGACAGCTTTAGTATATGACCAAGTGTGTCAGTGAGACAGTGGGGCAGTTAAGAGAGTCATGGGAAAGCAGAGAACCCATCATCAGAACCCATTATGGGGGTAAGCGCTACAGAAAGCAATGGGAGGCTGCAGGCTCCTGCAACTAATTTTGCCCACTTGCATATGATTGTTCATGCAGCGGTCACATGCCAGTCATCGGCTCTGGATGCAGGCAGTCTGTGTCCAGGGCTGATACCTCACATGCGTTCACTGCTGGAGTGATTACACGCAAGTGGGCCCAAATAACTGCCGGAGTCGGCAGCCTGCCATTGCTTTCAATGGGTCTGCCTCTTGCAGCTAATCACAGAGCTAATCGCTGAGGTTCACTCATGTAATCTGTGTGCGGGTGCAGTGTGAATGCACCTTTAAACTATAAAGCAATTTACAATTTGAAATAAAGTTTATCTTTATTCTTTGATATAGAGACAAAAATCGAATTACATGTCAATAATTTACAAGTTACGATAACTATGGACTGACTAGTACACACAGACTCATTACATTTATTTTTAACCCAAACAAAATGTGCATGGTCTACTGAACAGCACAAAGTCTAAAAATGCTCCAGGGCGCTTTCATAGTGAGCTGTTTTACTAATCTTTAAGCTCTTGTCTTGATGTACCCATAGACCTGCCGCCTATTACTGAAATATCTCAAGCACTATTATTGTTCTGAGTTAATGCAGTGTGTCTATACTTTCTTTTTACTTAATGCAAAAGCTGGCAGATAGACACTGAACACCTGTCTCTATGGTTTAGAGAGCTAAAGGTTAACTGCACTCAAATATGTCATCTTATTTGTGCACATTAAAGTATTAGGCATTTTGAATGAAGGTTAAAGCCCCCTTCCCCTCAAATTGATATTTCAGATTTTGATAGATGCTGGGCAGTTACACCACCTAATGGTTTCTTTCATGTTTTGGAAACTATGACAATAAGATTTCTGCACATGAGTTCATGTTTTGAACCAAAAAGCTGAACCATGTGGGGAAATCTACTATGCTGGGTTTTTCATTTATTTTATCTTGTGGAAGAAAAGAACAAAGAGCCCTTAAGTGGGTGGGAACACCTCTAACTCCAAATTGGACAGAAAGAGAGCCAGTAATCATGGCAGAGAGGTCTTTATGCTTGCTTTAAGGCATAGGCCCCTTTTACACGGGCACCATCAGTTTAGCCACGTTAAAAACATATAAGTTCTTATCCGTTGCCTCATCCATCTTCAGTTCCGTTAATATCTGTTATTATTCGTTAATGTACACATTTACATTTGTTTTTTCATCCGTTTTTGTATCCATTTTCACCTGTTTACAGCAGTTTCTGTGCCTTTAAGGCAATTACCCAGAAAGCATTGCTCCTCCCATCCTATATTGCCATGTTTGAACAATTTGCCAACTACTTTCTATCTCCATCAGGAGAAGTTCCATGGCAGTACCAATATATAGATAAATAATGCAGTGCAAATTTAAATGTATTAATTTTGTTATTTTATTGTGTTTTGATAGCTTAAAAAGACACAAAAGCACATGATATGTTCGAAACAGTTTTTGTTTTATTATTCTGCATAACCCATTTAAAAGAAAAGTTTTTTTTCACTTTGTTTTTTTATTTGTCAAAGTATGAACTTTGAATTATTTCTTCAAAACGGATCTTAACTGATCGGGCGTTGACGGACATTGTAGGTTAATATCCGTTTTGACGGATCTTGACGTAGCCTTGTACGTTAAAAAAAAATAAAATATAAAAACGGAAGCGGAGGTTAACGGATGGTAACGGATGGTCATCCGTTTGCCCATAGGAATGCATTGTCGTCCATTGACGGATGGTAGAAAAATGGATAGACGGTCCGTCCGCGTGAAAGGGGCCATACACAGCTCAGTGTACATTTTAACCACTTCAGCCCCGGAAGGTTCTACCCCTTTAATGAACGAGGCCATTTTTTGACGATACGACACTGTACCCAATTAAAATCTTGTCTTTTTCCCACAAATAGAGCTTTTTTTTGGTGGTATTTGATCACCTCTGTGGTTTTTATTTTTTTACGCTATAAACAGAAAAAGAGCGACAATTTAGAATTATTCACACCAGAAAGCAGTGCGGTAAATGTGCTTTCCATTTGCATTTCTCACACCACACGTGAATGTGCTGCCCTTGCGCGATGTGCGTGGGTGCCAATTGATGATTAATGGTACCCTTAACGCATCTCACAAATGTGCTGCATTTGCAGCCACCAAACCACGTATTACAGTACCATACAATTTGGTGTGGCGCGATCTGAAAAGGTAGTGCTTGCACTACTTTTTCTGTGTTCAAGTACATTTGGCTACCCATTGAAATGAATAGGCAATCAAAGCCAGAACAAGCGGGACTGCACAGGAATGCATAAGACTTGACTACTACAGAGAGTGAACCACTATACAGAATTGATACAATGTTGTAGAAACAGAACTCTGTTTGATAGGTTTACTCAACTGATACCACAGAAGACCTGCACTCCAGACCTCTGTCCCTAAACACACACAGGCCCTAAGCGCTGGCACCACTTGGTACAGCATTCAGCCCTGTCCAGCCACAGCCTGTTATACATTTTGACATGCTGCCTGCAGCGGGGTTGGACACTGCATCTGTCCCTCCACACTGCTTCTAGATGGCCCTATGTGCAAGGGGCCTAGGGGGTTATTTACTAAAGGCAAATTCACTTTGCACTACAATTGTACACGTGAAAGTGCAATGAAAGCCATGCAGACCACTTTGATGCAGCGTGTGGCATATGGTCTGAGCACTGACAGGCTGACCCAACCCCCCCCCCCCACCCCTTCAACCTCTGCAGCAATGCTGGCAGCACTCGTACGTCTATTTCCTCACGACAACCTCTGGATATGACGCTGAGCACGTGCACTCAACTTCTTTGCTCGACCATGGTGAGGCCTGTTCTGAGTGGAACCTGTCCTGTTAAACCACTGTATGGTCTTGGCCACCGTGCTGCAGCTCAGTTTCAGGGTCTTGGCCACCTTCTTATAGCCTAGGCCATCTTTATGTAGAGCAACAATTCTTTTTTTCAAATCCTCAGAAAGTTCTTTGCCATGAAGTGCCATGTTGAACTTTCAGTGACCAGTATGTGAGAGTTATAACACCAAATTTAACACACCTGCTCCACATTCACTCCGGAGACCTTGTAACGAGTCACATGACACCAGGGAAGGGAAAATGACTAATTGGGCCCAATTTGGACATTTTCACTTAGGGGTGTACTCACTTTTGTTGCCAGCGGTTTAGATATTAATGGCTGTGTGTTGTTATCTTGAGGGGACAGCAAATGTACACTGTACACATACAAGCTGTACACTCACTACTTTACATTGTAGAAAAGTGTCATTTCTTCAGTGTTGCCACATGAAAAGATATAATAACATTTTTACAAAAACGTGAGGGATGTGTGTGTAAAGAGACTATCACACTGGGATTGCGTTCCTTTCAGCAGAAAATAACTTAGCTCACAGGGGAACAGATGTGACTCAATTATGGTCTTTTCTTTCCTTTCAACCCTTTTGATGCCATGAATGAATATTCCAGGTGAGATTGAGTGCCCCTCCTATAATTTAACTGAAGAACACTTGTGTGTTGGCTCTTGTTTCTTCTCCTGCTGGGATGTGTTTTGTTATGCTTTGCATAATATGCCTTCTAGTTAGTTTAACACTGAATTCATCCAGGGTGACAGTTTTCAGGACATGGTAATTGGACAGGAGCTATTAAAAAAAATCCTTCATAAAAAAAGATTTGCTAGTTAAAATACACATACATCCCAAATGTTTTTTCAGCTTAGGACAGCGTGGAAGCTTTGAAACTGTGCCCCCCCCCCCCCCACCCACACCCCAAGAAGCTTGAAACTCTCCATTTGTCCTGGTGACCAGAAAGTGATGGAAAATTCTAAATTTTGGAGTTGTCAACGGAACACAAATAATCTTGCTTAGAATATAGAAGGGTTAAATGCTTAGTCCACTTTAATAATAATACATGCACATATAAATGTATTAAAAAATTGTGCATTTATTTTGAAAAATCAACCTGCAAAACATTGCAACGGCAATCAATGGGTGCAATACCAGGCTCCCCTAGACTGTTCCTCTTGTATCAGACTTTCCATTAGAGAGCCAGAGTGGGTGAACAAACAAATTTGCAGTGGCAGACAGAACTTGTAGTGTATTCATTCACAAGTCACAGCAACGTAAATTTCAAAAGTGACAGCTATTGAGGGAGAGAAGAATCCTGCATGCTGTTTAGGGATTAGGGGTGGGGGTCCCATTTGCACTGTGTTACATATTACACTATAAATACAGGTGTACCAGGGTTCAAAATATTCTTGTACTGCCATATGTGGCACAGTTTGGAAAAGAAAGACCTGAAAAATTCCAACCCTTCCCCAAAATTCCTATATTATGTGACACTGGTGTCTTTTGCTTATTCGTTAGAAATACAGTATATGTTTACCATACTGTACAATCATCCATTGACCGTAAACATCACCAAAAGGCTTATCTCTGTTTCATAGTAAAGAAGCACAGGACAAAATTGTCCAAGCAACCAGACTGATTGATCTTGGCTAACTACAAATGGACGTTATCTTTTGCAGTTGTTTCTTGCCGTACCATCAGCTGCTGCTGAATTAAAGTACCCAAATATTATCATTCAACCTTTGGGATCCAACTATGAACAATAGTATACAGGGAAAACCTTTACTGTGAGGTTATTCAGGTTAAACCAGGAATACATCAATCAACATTCATCCGGTTCAGCAGGGCCCAGACAAATTTCGATCCATGTATGAGCAGGCTTGTACACAAGTGATAATGTAGATATGGAAATTACTACGCTAACTTTAAATAAAAAGAAAAAAGCTGCTACATAAACAATGTGACAAACATGAAACATGGATGGTAGATATTGTAGCGCTAAAAAGTGAACACATATATCGATATATAAGTGAAACAGTGCAAAAATCAAATATAAAAATGTAACATATATGGAGATGTGAAAAAGTCCAATAAATATGAAAATCTTTAAAAGAGGCCTTATGCGTCAACCACCAAATTATGTTAAATCAAGGATGGAATGAACTAGCACTGTCCGGTGTGGGAAGCATCAAAGATGGTAAATCTTCAACCAAAAAGAGAGGTGTATATACTCTAACCGGAAAAGGTGGACTTGAGTGTCAGCGACCACAAATCATAAAGGCAAGGGTGCCGGAATCAGTGATGAACGGAACTCCAAGGGATCCAGAACCTCAAAGCACGAATCCAGGGTTGTTGTAGGTAACTACCAAACGAACCTCCAGTTTAAAGACCAATCCGGCAAATGAACAGCACCTCCTCTTTTGTACACAAGTCAATCAATAGATCCACTTGTGTATAAGCACCCTGTCAGGTTTTCCCCAAACAATGAGTGACGCCAGCTATAGCCAGCAACACTGATCATTTTATGCTGATGGCATGAACGTCTCCCCGCTGTCAGAATATAATACCACAGCGGGAGGGATTCCCCCCACCACATTGAATGTGTGGATGGGGGAATCCTGGCATTTTCTTTCGTTCTTATGGGCAGTAGTTTGAGCTCCAGGGCTGAGGAAGAGGAATATCAGACACATTTCCTTTGTGTTTCTGATATGGTAATTGTACAAACTATGCAAAGAGTACTGGTCCTTGGCACTGACCTCTATAGATTGGATAATTGGCAGTGAAAGGACCTTTTCTTATTTCCTAACTCTTTCCACAGTGCTATTGTGACTGCGCAGTCCATGTGTGAAGTACGCGCTAAAATACTTATATCTATGTATTAATTTGTCTAGTCCCTATAATGTTATTAGTCTGTTAAACCTATGAGCGCATGCTACTGTTAATATCACAATAATACGAGGTTAGCTATGAAGCCAAACACACGGCTAGGAATAATCAAATATTATTTATTTCCCAATAATCAGGAACGCTAACATAAAGTATTAAAAGACATTACAATATCACAAAGCTTACAATCAAATCATATAATATAAGAATATCAAAGATACTTATCACAGGGCCCTCCTTGTAGTCTCGAAAGATGGCCGCCAGACCATGAGGTGACCAGAAACATCCTCTCATATCAGGGATTCCCAGCAAAACAGAAAGAGGAGCTCTCTGCGAATTCCTTTTACCAAGCTCACTCATTCAAACTCCCACACCCACTCAAAGTCACCCCCCCTTTGCCTTTCAGGTATCCATAGCGACCTTATAGTAACCGTCTAATTACACATGTCACAGCAGGTGGGCTACAAAGCTTTTGGTGTGTTTTCCAACCTGGCTACATTCCAATCCAGGGAATGCCTTCTGTCCTCAAAGATATTGGGAATGTGATGTAATATTACATGAGTTCATATTGAATCCAACATATGCCGCTTTGCGACTGAAAATCGCATAAAAACCCTTCTTCAGACACGGCTCCTATTGAACAGTCCATAACTGTTTTGTCCCTGACATGCGTTTCCAAACCAGTATCCATAGAACAGTCCTTTAAACGTCTTAACGTGTCGTATTTTTACAACGTGTCCCTGACATGCGTTTCCAAACCAGTATCCATGGAACAGTCCTTTAAACGTCTTAATGCGTTGTATTTTTACAACCTGTGCAGAAGCAGCTCCTATGGAACAGTCCATTGTGGTCTTACCATGTTATGCTTCCCAACACGTGCCGCTTTGCCACTGAGTAACACATCCTTCTTCAGCGACAGCTTCCATGTCACCAGTATGTATCTTTGGTATCTTCTCCTTTCCGGTGTCTTCAGGACGGATGCAGTACAGGCAAGGGGTGTCCATTCATTCACCATTCACCAGTACACATTCAGAGCAACATATCAAACAGCTCTCAAATACTGATCTATTATTTAGATAAGTCTCGAGGAGGGCCTTATTCACCCACATTAATAACCTACAATACTCATAGGTCACACTATACCATAATATAAATCGACTTATTACCATACTATATACATATATATGTGTCCCGTCCATTTACGCACCCCGCTCCCAACCCTATAACCCTTTACTGTACATATGGGTCGGGATTAGGCAGGCTTGCTCACAACGGTATTGCAGGGCTCTGACTTGGCAGCAAGGTCTCTAATTTGTACACAGAGACTCTACTGTCAATTCGTCCCTCAACTTGCATAGCCAAATGGGAGACCCTTCTATATAAATATTGGGTCTAATCACACATATAAATTTGCAAAAAATTACAAAGCCACACAATTCCATCCCTGTGCCTGGATTTCAGAGACCATGTCCAGGGTATACCATGCACCTCTACCTATGGTTAGGTTCAAGGAACCTTCCCGTTTTATGACTAACATTACACCGGCATTCTTTAGGACAAAGAAACAAACTTGTCTATGTCCCAAATGACACCCAGGTGCTTCCTCCCCAGCAATGATCCCTGAAATAACTTCCCAACATTTTTACGTTCACCACCATGGTGTATTGACCTGGCATATAAAGGACATCATGGTCAGGCTTCCGACCGAGGGAAGTATCAACCTGCTTCCATCTCCTCTGATCCCATGTGGGTGATTTAGCCTCCAATGCGACAAGGTAGAATCCCCGATCAGTAAGCCCATTGATGCCACCAAATATACAGACCAAGTCCGCACTTCTGTGTATGGGATCATACAGCCTAACACCTTTCACCATCCAAACTGGTACAGCCCATCCAGGCATCCGACCACCATTTTGGATTAGTGTAAGCGACGTGTTGTGGCAGAGTCTTACTGAGCGGTGATGCTAACTCATCAGGCCACTGCCCTTTATACAGAGATTTCACAACCAGCTTGATGCTGGTTGACACTTCCACCTGCCACTGCGTGTACGCCAGAGCCCATGACCGATTTCTATCCTGTACCCTCACACCCTCCACCAACCTCTCAACATGGTTCACCAACTCTGGAGCTAATTTACTCTGGGTGTTTTGTGAATGCTATTAAGGATGCCACCAATCTCTTTGAGTAACAAAGTCCCGCTCACGCTATTGCTGAGAGTTTGTTCCTCAGGATACCGATGTCTACTCCATTACCAACACCCATCCCTGCTCCTATTCCCCCAATACAAGTGCTGAATATACGCCTCCTCCTGTGGTTACTCCTCAGAGATAAGCATCCTGCTTCTGTGTCCGCACATCTCTGGGAGTAATTCACTGGTACGATGACAGCACTTGATTCAGCGCATACTCAGCACATATAGGGCAATAGGTTTTATCAACCACTGTGAGATGTTGCAGTGCCATATGGTGAAGGCATACTGTACCCTGGTAGTCAGCGTTTATTCCCTTTATCTATCGGAGCATGCTCCTGTGTGTATACACTGGCATTCCCTGTGCAGGGTTTCAACTTCTCAGGTGAGACCTCAACCAGGCGCATCTCCCCCATACAAGGAAATGTTCACCCCATTGATGTGTCACCTGACACCCTCTAGTCCGGCCAACAGACAGCTTATTATGCATAAGTGCCCGCCTCCTGGGTACCTGCACCATATACATTTTGTTACGTCAATACATGTCATACATTACACAACTTTTCTTATTTCAACTCCTCCCTCCAACAAAAACATATATATTTTACATTTTCATGTTCTGATGGATTGGATGTGTTATGTTCCTTCCCCTAACCTCCAACCCATTGTACGTATATTAATAACACGTTTGCATTCATCAGGAGAGAGTCCAGCCAAAAAAAAAAAAATGTTTCAAGTCTTAATGATGGGCACAGTCTTTCAGATTCAGCACCAGATCGTCCATAGGAAAAGAAAAGTGTTAAAGTGAATCTTTTTGTTTGTCCCGTCTCTCCTGATATTTAGTGGAATAAATTTGGGGCGTGGTATGGCACAGACAAACTGCCAACCAGATGATCATCTGTCATCCATTTTCCAGAACCTTTCCAATCTCGCTCCACCAGGATTCTGGAATTGAAAAACAAGAGCAGAATCAAATTCTTATCCATAATATCTGCTTGCTTATTATATTTACTCCTATTTCCTTCCTTGGAACCCAGGAACTTAGTATTCCTGGCTTCTGCAATTTGACCAAACTATCAAAAACAACCATGACCTCTTTAGGCAGAACCCACTCTAAAATGGATCCCCACGGTATGGTCAAAACTTTAAAAAAACGAACGTCACTGTTGTTTCTCAAAAATTCTCAATTTAAAAACGCAAAAAGAAAAACAACCAATGCATTTATCTTTATCTTACGATCTATGCACTAACTTTATCTTACGATCTATGCACTAATTCCCCTTTCAGGTGTATAAAGCCTAAACCTTTTGGAGCTTTTTACACCTGAACAAAACAACAATAAAATAGCTGACTAAGCCAATACCCAAAAACAAAAAAAAATATGTTTTTTTTTTTTTTTTTTCCAAAAAAAAACAAAAATTTAAAAAAAAAAATAAACATTAAAAGTCTGGCCATTATCACCCAAGAACAACATGACAAGACAACCACCATACAACAATGACAAACACTCAACTTTTAATTAAAGACATCCATGGATTTTCTCCTGAGAAGAGTACATGTTTCTTTTTTTTATCTGAAAGACAATAAGTTAATGGGAAAAACAACACAAACAAAACAAACAAAACATTTGTAACTTCATCACAACATTTGCTACCTCATTTGTAACTCTTTAGTTTTGTCAGATTATTGTTTAAATATTTTCATTGTTTGCAAACAATTACTAATTAATGAGCTCATGGTACCATGTGATAATCGATTATGCATTTACAATAACCTAACCCCCGTGTTGGTCTCACTTTGACGGACCTGCAAACAAAACACAAATGTTTAGTATCCCAAACCTGTTCTCTCCCTGGTCTCTGGAAAAGGAACACAAAGACAATGATTAAACACGATTATCATGACAATTGACTTTAAGTGCCCCAAGTCTCTTCTCATTAATTGTACTGCTAGGGGAACACCGAGTTGTAGTATAAACAACTAAACTAAAAAAATAAAAAAATTACAAACATTAAAACTAAAACAGAAATTAATAAAAAAAAACAAAATGAAAAATGAAAAATGAAAAAAAAAAAAAATTAATAAAAAAACAAAATATGAAAAAAAATAAAAAAAAAAAAAAAAATAAAAAGAAATAAAAAACATTAAAAATTAAAAAAAAAAAATAAAAAAAAATAAAAAAAAAAAATTAAAATTAAAAAAAAGAAAATTAAAAAAACCTAATAAAAATTCATTAAATTAATAAAACATTAAACCTTATAAAAAAAAAAATACAAAAATACTTAAAACCTTATTCATAGGAAGGAAACTTTGATCAGAGTATTTTTAACATACTTGCAGCTGACTAAGTGCTGCTAGCATTGCTTCCCCCAGTGCTATGTTTGAATAACCATTCGGCTACTTCCATTTTGATTTTATGCAACTGTCCTACATATTGCTTTTCAGTTTGTAGACTCCGTAATTGGGTCTTAACGGGGAATTGGGTTTGCTTACTATGGGCTCCATGCTTTGGATTGCTACCCCACCTGGCCGAATAACATTCATAATGCCTTGGGGTAGTCTTCAGGTATGATCTTTGTTTGATATCGTTATTCGCCCAACAATACTTTGCGATGTGACCTCCCCTTTTACACAAACAACATTTTAGCTCTAGCTTCCCTGCATAGGCCCTTTTTTCAACATCTTGTGCTGGAAATTCACATTGCTGGATAATATTACTGTGATTGGAATTAACAGACTTTACACTTCCATCGTCTGAGGAGTCATCAGAAGTTTCTATTTCAATTCCTGAATCAATTTCAAGCGCAGTTACCACGCTTATATTTACGTCTCCAACATCGATTTCCATAATCCGCCTTCCTGTATTTCTGCTTAATACGGATACACCTGCCTTTGACCCATATTCGCTATCACTGGACTCTTGACAAAAATCTCGCAGGATATTGACAAAATTTTGGTAGGACCTAGCATTCCTCAGAGCCATTCTAGTGGGATAGCTTACATAACACTTATTGGCCATCGAGTATATGAAACTTGCATCATCCTCCAATAAGTCAGGACAGTTGAAGACTCTCGTATACAACGCAAGATACTCACTGCAGAACAATATTGGGTCAACTCCTCTCCTAAATTTCATTCGTTGCAAATCACTCATACCATTATCACGACTGTCCACAAGGCGCTGCAATTCTTTCCTCCGCCCCTCTGCATCTGCTAAATTATCCTTAACCTGTGCCGATAACTGGCCTATCAAAGGTCCTGGTAGCCATGCTTTTAGAAGAGAGCATGCATCGTCATTCTTCAACTGGAATTTATTGATTAGAGCCTCAAACTTATTGGACAGCGTCACTGGCGACTCCAGGGCATTAAATTCACCCAGAATCTGGCATAACGTGAGTCTCTCTTGGATTGTAATCAAACTGTCATTCTGCTTTGACGCTATAGGCGCAATAGTAGATTGTGTTTCCTCACGGCTCTTTTCCTCACTGACTGTGCAGATATCGGCCAATTGGCATGTTGCTTTGTGCTCATTGAGCGATATTATACACTGTTCTTTAATAAGAAGTTGGGAGTGTGCGTTTGCTACTTTCCTTTCTAAAGACATAACCAATTCTTCCATCTCTGATAACTTTATTCGCAATGACTCTACAAGTTTATTCTTCATGACGCAGTCCATGCTGCACCTCTGAAGCTGTTCTCGTAGGTCACCATTTTTTTCTGACAACTCGCCGGCTTTTGCCTGCAATTTGTCAATCTCACTACTGGAGGCTGTTGC
The DNA here is from genome assembly GCA_028564925.1 of Lithobates sylvaticus. Lineage (NCBI taxonomy): Eukaryota > Metazoa > Chordata > Amphibia > Anura > Ranidae > Lithobates > Lithobates sylvaticus. The sequence goes on from CM053026.1 coordinate 783,410,503, forward strand.
CATTTTTAGAAGATTTTCCCTGACTCCATATATATCTTCCCCGAGAAGTCTCCTTTCTGCTTCCCACTTCTCCCCCATTTGCTCAGATATAACTTTAATTCTGAGCAACACTGCAATCTCATTAGCCAATTTTTCCTTCTTCGCTTTTTTTTTTAGCTGTTTACCCAGTAATCTGCTATTCTGTTGCTGACACTGAGACACCAGTACATTACACTGGCTTTTAAGAGGTTCATCTGCACATGAATGATAACTGGCAGAGGCGTACTTCTTAACATATGTATACACAAGTTCCATTCTCACAAGCACACAATCCACACATCTATTTGTACTAACGTTCCAACACTGCACTGAGTACTAAACCAAACCCAATTATCGTTAGCTCTTACAACTCACGGGAAAAAAAAAGAAAAAAAAAAAAAAAATTTGCTCACATAGCATTCAAGATTCTTCCTTCATTATCACTTTTACTTGATATCATTCTAAACAATACAACTTTTGCCTATCCATTGAAAAGACTAACCACATTTACTGTGGCATTATCAGCTGATGTTTGTTAACGAAACTTTCAAAGACTTCCATTGATATGCTAATTAGCCTACCCACATTGAAGTTGCTCAACCAGTTGCTTACCCAATGCAACACAGATAATAAACCAACAACAAAAAAAACTGATGCAAAACACACACACAGAGGCACAGTTAAAGCTATTTAAACTACTTTTCACCTGTAGTCCCACAACCAACTACAAAAAAAAAAAAAAAAAACAGATGCACATCCGTTTAAACACAAATTTGTTACTTGTAGTTTTACAACAAGACACAAGGCACATTCTAAGACACAATGCCTTCCTGTTAGGGTAAAAATCCTGTTAGGCCTTCCTGCCACATGGGTAAAAATGCAAAAAAAAAAAAAAATAAAAAAAAACTTGAAAATAACAATCTATTTCTCCCACTTTTCGTCAAAGATGTATGGTAATTCCTGTCAATCTTTAACCAAGGGTGATCAGCCCTTACTCACCAGCCCTCTTGACCAGCTACAAGTATTCTAACACTTTGTATTAGCAATACAACATTTAACATATATATACATATCTCGGATAATAAAAAAAAAAAAAAAAAAAAAAAAAAGGGTCTCACCAGATTTGTCGCGCGTCCGCTATCCGATGAAATATTTCACAACATTTTTATGATCATCCAAGCGTGGTTTCAGAATTCGCGAGCCAGCGCCAATCTTGTCCACACGAGAGACGATTTTCAGTTCTGGGTGTCTTTGATTACCAGGACTCAAAACAAAAATACATTAGTCTGTGGATTCTGTGTAAAAATACATTCTACACGCCTAAATCTATGGGGTGCCAAATGAAGTACGCGCTAAAATACTTATATCTATGTATTAATTCGTCTAGTCCCTATAATGTTATTAGTCTGTTAAACCTATGAGCGCATGCTACTGTTAATATCACAATAATACGAGGTTAGCTATGAAGCCAAACACACGGCTAGGAATAATCAAATATTATTTATTTCCCAATAATCAGGAACGCTAACATAAAGTATTAAAAGACATTACAATATCACAAAGCTTACAATCAAATCATATAATATAAGAATATCAAAGATACTTATCACAGGGCCCTCCTTGTAGTCTCGAAAGATGGCCGCCAGACCATGAGGTGACCAGAAACATCCTCTCATATCAGGGATTCCCAGCAAAACAGAAAGAGGAGCTCTCTGCGAATTCCTTTTACCAAGCTCACTCATTCAAACTCCCACACCCACTCAAAGTCACCCCCCCTTTGCCTTTCAGGTATCCATAGCGACCTTATAGTAACCGTCTAATTACACATGTCACAGCAGGTGGGCTACAAAGCTTTTGGTGTGTTTTCCAACCTGGCTACATTCCAATCCAGGGAATGCCTTCTGTCCTCAAAGATATTGGGAATGTGATGTAATATTACATGAGTTCATATTGAATCCAACACACGGTGTGAATTTCACAATTCACATGATTCCCCATCAACACAGACAGTATTACATGAGTTCATATTGAATCCAACAGCAGAGACCAGACACATTTCTATCCATGTATGGGCAGAAATCCGACAGAGTGGTTATACGGAAGTTGATTGGCAGAAGTTGATTTACCAATCAACTTCCATATAACCATATAACCACAGGATTTTTCCTGATCGATCAGTGCTGCCAGCTATAGCCAGCAGCACTGATCAGTGTATTCTGATGGCAGTGAAGTCCCCACGCTGTCAGAATGCAATAACTCAGCAGGGGTGATTAAGGTAATTTTCTTTTTTCATTCAACACGCTGGTTGAACGAAAAAAATAATGTATGGGTTGCATTACTCCTGGCTTTAGCAGGATCCCTCCATCCATGTGAACGGCCCCCTGCAGCCTCCTCTCTAATGCGCTTTGGGCTGCATGCTCATCATTTGACTTCAGTAAAACCAGCCTGTTGGAGTTTTTTTCTATAGCCGCCGGCAATAATCATTGTGTTCTGCTGGTAGGGAAGTCTCCCTGCCGGCAGAAGACAATAGCGCCACAGGAAGGATTCCCCCATTAACACTGAGCCCACTTTCACCTGAGGGCAGGTTTGAAATAGTGCGAGTTCAGCTGAACCCGCATGATTTCAAACAGGCATTTCAGTCTGACTTCGGGGTGATTTTACAGACATTTGTGCAGGTTTATGCACAGATGTCTATTGAAATCGTCCCGAAGTCACCAAAAGTAGTGCAGAAAAGACTTTTGGGAATCAGTGCGGCGCTGCAAAGTCCAACGGAGCAATTGCCGGCAATAGGCTATGATTTGGCATGCGATTTGACATGTCAAATCGGCCCAATATGAACGTGGGCTGACTGTGTTGATGGGGGATTTGAGTAGTTTTCTTTCCTCCAACTCATGGCTGCAGGAAAAAAAAATCGCATCATCTATGGCTTGCCTTAGGCAGTGATGTAATTAACGTAATTAAAGTAAACGGCGTTACGTAACGCCGTTACTTTAGAAGGTAACGAGTAATCTAACTGATTACTCTTCCCCTCGCGGTAACGCCGTTCCCATTACTTGGGCGGCGTTACCGAAATTACCCGCCACGGAGCCGTCCGCGGCCTCAGCCTTAGGAAAGGCCGCGGCTTCGGCCTAGCTCCGGAGCGGCGGCCATCTTGGAGCACCAGTCGGCTGTGGCTCCGGCCTAGCTCCAGAGCGGCGGCCATCTTGGTGCACCCATCGGCTGTTTACAATGTGATTGCTCCGTCAAATGACGGAGCGATCACTTGTAAACAAACCGGCGTCAAGATGACGCCGGTTCCTCTCTCCCCTCTGTGTACAGATCTGTACAGTGGAGGGGAGAGATCGGATGGCAGCACGGTAATACCCTGCCAATACTCTGCAATACCCAGCCAATACTCTGCAACACCCTGCCAATACTCTGTAACACCCTGCCAATACTCTGCAACACCCTGCCAATACTCTGCAACACCCAGCAATAACCTGCCAATACTCTGCAATACCCAGCCAATACCCTGACAATACTCTGCAATACCTTGCCAATACCCTGACAATACTCTGCAATATGCTGCCAATACTCTGCAACACCATGCCAATACTCTGCAACACCCTGCCAATACTCTGCAACACCCTGCCAATACTCTGCAATACTCTGCCATACCCAGCCATACTTGGTAATACCCAGCCATACTCTGCAATACCCAACCATACTCTGCAATACCCAGCCATACTCTGCAATACCCAGCCATACTCTGCCATACTCTGCAATACCCCGTAATACCCAGCCATACTCTGCAATACTCGGTAATACCCAGCCATACTCTGAAATACCCTGCCAATAGTCTGCAATACCCAGCCAATACTCTGCAACACCCTGCCAATACTCTGCAACACCCTGCCAATACTCTGCACTACCCTGCAATACCCTGACAATACTCTGCAATACCCTGACAATACTCTGCAACACCATGCCAATACTCTGCAACACCATGCAATACTCTGCAACACCATGCCAATACTCTGCAATACCCTGACAGTACCCTGCCAATACTCTGCAACACCCTGCCAATACTCTGCAACACCCTGCCAATACTCTGCAACACCCTGCCAATACTCTGCAATACCCTGCCAATACTCTGCCATACCCAGCCATACTCTGCCATACTGTGCAATACTCAGTAATACCCAGCCATACTCTGCCATACTCTGCAATACTCGGTAATACCCAGCCATACTCTGCCATACTCTGCAATACTCAGTAATACCCAGCCATACTCTGCAATACTCTGCAATACTCGGTAATACCCAGCCATACACTGCAATACTCTGCAATACCCAGCCATACTCGGTGATACCCAGCCGTACCCAGCCATGCTCAGCCATACTCAGCCAATATTAATGTTGGGGAGATGACGTGGATATTACAGTGGGGGAGATTGTGGATATTACAGTGGGGGCTTTATGGTGGTGGAATTTTCACAGGTTTTTGCAAATTCAATTATTATTTGCTGATCCGAAAAATGATCCGATCCGTGACTCTGATCCGAGCAACGATCTGATCCGTGAGTTTGGGGGGGACAGATGTACAGAGGGGGAACAGATATATGTGTGTGTGTGGGGGGGGGGGGGGGACAGACGTGTAGTGGGGTACAGAGGAGGAACAGATATATGTGTGTGGGGGGGGGGCAGATGTGTAGTGGGGTACAGAGGGGAAACAGATATATGTGTGTGGGGGGGAACAGACGTGCAGGGGGGTACAGAGGGGAAATAGATGTGCAAGGGGGAACGCGCCCCTTGCTTACAGTAATACTAGACCCGCCCCAAGAATATTTATAGTCACAGTTACTTTGCTGAGTAACTAATTACTTTTCCAATGTAGTAACTGAGTTACTAACTCAATTACTTTTTTTGGGAGAAGTAATTTGTAACTTAACTAATTACTTTTTTAAAGTAAGACGACCAACACTGGCCTTAGGTAAGTAACACGGTCTGTTCAGCTCCCCGTAGACTGAGCAGCATTTAACGTGTGCAGTGTTGTGGGGCCCAGAGTTCAGCTTTACCAGTATGTAGCACAACTCAAACATGTCCTGCTGAGCATATTTTTTATTTAGCCAGAAATGGATTAGAACATGCTAGGAGCACGTGGTGCGCACTTCCTGTTAGTCCCCAGGAACCCAACTCTGGCTTAGTAACAAAATAAATAAAATCAATTGTTCTTCAGTAGTAAAAAATAAATAAAAAATTAGCTTTCCATGCAATCTATAGCAAATTTACAGACCTGCAATCCAGCACTGCGTTTAATTAAGCCCAATCAGGGGTCAAGTCCTGGGGAAAAAAGTGTGGGAACTCCCACCCAAGAGCCACTCCCCCACCAAAAAAAAAAAATGATACGCTCATATGCACGAACGCTTCAAAAGTGGTGCTTTCCATCCAATTTTCGTATTGTGTGTATGAAGCTTAACTGTTAGTACATAAAAAAAAACAATCCGCAATAAACATAAATACAGTAATTCTCTGAATAATCAGCATTCATTCAATTGTGCTTCCATGCAAATGTAAAAATCATGTTCTGATCTTTATTGGGGAAATTTTATTTTGTATAGAGTGTTTATGTGGTGAGTTTACACTTCATTGAACAGAGTTTGGATAACACAGGGTTAAATGGAAAGGTCATAAATTAACTGCACATTATCTGGACAGAATGCTTGGGGAGATAGTAATGTATTCCTGCTTAGGAGATGTATGTTAGCTTGGGGGGCTGCAAACTGTGCAGGGCTCCAACACACACTCGCTGCTATTCCAACCCTTCACATATTTCCACATAAACTTCCCTCCTGGCATCAAACTTTGCCCAGTATTGTGCTCGGCTTACCACCCCAAACTGATGTTCCTCCCTCAGCTCACCTCTCTCCCTGCATGTCCTGTGAGCAGAATAGCTGTGCTCCTCCTCTGGGTTCTCTCATCATATGGCACTGAAGATAGAGGAGGGGGGGATTCAGCGGGACACACAGAACAGAGCAAGTATGCAGGAGACTGGGGGGGTGGGTGAGGAGACAGAAAATCAGGAGGGGCCGGCGGGGAGGAGCGCATCACGAGAGGTCTGACTAAACACAATCTCTTAGCAGCAGGGACCTGATCTACCCGTCAGCTAGCTGTGATTGACAGGTAGATCGAAGCGGAAGCTGTCATGGGGCCCCCTACTGGCAATGCTTGAATGGTCAGTCCACCCCTGGTGTGCATCACTTACTATTGTCTTACTTACTTAATCTTTCTAGTTGGAACACAGACTGTAATAAGGTACTTGTTTTTTCCACAGTAAAATGGTTAGAACTTTAGGCAGGTTACTATTATGCCTCTTGCACACTGCTGCATAACATGCAGTGTTTTTAAGCATACAGGCATTTTTTTTTTTAATTGACCATTGTTTTCAATATAAAAAAGAAAAACGGAAATCTGCATTGCAGCTTTGTAAAATAAAGCTACAAGAGTTTTTTTGTGTGTGGACACACGTGCTATACAGCCCATCCCTGCATTTTTTTTTCTACCAGGAATGTCTGATGTTCATACAGCAGTACAGTGTGCACACCATCGTAATTCCCGTCGGAAAAGCCTTGGATGGTTTTTCCAAAGGAATTCCGCTTAAGCTTGTGTTGCCTACACACGGTCACACCAAATTCCGACCGTCAAGAACGTGGTGACGTATAACACTACGACGAGCTGCAAAAATTAAGTTCAATGCTTCCGAGCATGCGTCAAATTGTTTCCGAGCATGCGTCGGAATTTTGCGCGTCGGAATTGCCACAGACGAACGGAATTTCAGATGGAAACTTCTTCCGTCGGAAAAAATGAGAACATGCTCTCAATCTTTTGCTGGCCAAAATTCCGCCAGCAAAAGTCTGATGGAGCATACACACGGTCGCATTTTCCGACCAAAAGCTCACATCGGTCTTTTGCTGGCGGAATTACCGATTGTGTGTACGCGGCAGTAGGCCTCATGCACATAGGGCTTAAAAAAATGCCTCTTTTACAGGCGTTTGACATTTTTTTTCTTTTTAACCCTGAAAAAACGCTTGACGCATTTAGGTGCGTTTGAGTGTTCATGCATTCCAGTGGCCAAAATTATTTATTATTCCGGGCAATGGAATCCATTAACGCTCAAACACTTGACACATCTAAACACGTGTGCAATACACAGCTTTAGGAGCATTTTTAAGCTGCTTTTTTTTTCTGCCAGCAGTAAAAGAGATTCAGAAGAGAAAATCAAACATCCTGTGTGCATGAGACCTTACTTTACTGATGACCCTAGTTCTCCTCATTTCCTGTATGTCTGTCACAGGGACAGGAAGTGGAGTTAAACCTTTCTAACAGGGTCACTGTCTGTAATAAAGATAAATTGATAGTATTTACTCTTTCCAAATCTATTTTAAAACAAAATGTTTTGGCTACAGGTGGGCTTTATACATAACTTTGTAAGTTGTAAGTGGTAAAGTAAAGGATTGAGAGACAGAGGTCTCTACCACAATGGATCGAATCATTTTCTGTTCATATCTGCTAGTATAGCAGATATGAATTGACATAACCTGGTATCATACCTCCCAACATTTTGAGATGGGAATGAGGGACACCTACTAGCAAATGTATGTAAGCATAGGACATGCCCCCCCTGCCACACCCTTTAAAGGAGAATTAACCCCCAAAAAAGGTTAATTAAATCCACAAGTGCTTTTTTTACCACTACTATTCCTTTATATTGTGTATGCAAATGCAGCAATTTAGAAATTGGATGAAAGGTTTAGCACTGGGGAACACTTTTTGAAAGATAAAAAGTGCATTTAATATACATCTATATAGATCAGAGCAAAATGAGGGACAAATGAGGAGGAATGAGGGACATTGCTCCAAATCAGGGGCAGTCCCTCGAAATCAGGGACAGTTGGGAGGTATGTGGTATCAGTGATGCTGCCTTCTAGGCTGTAATGCACACAATAGTGAATGTGAATGGCAGACATCTAAGTTTTATTTTTTCTTTCATTTACAAAGGATCAGATCCATCATGACAGCTGCCACTAATACTGCTTAATCCACAACAGCTGGAGAGCCATCTGGTGCCTATAAAATCATGTGTAATGCCATGGACATAGAAACACTGACACATGCTGATCACTTAATACAACTGCAAAAAATAGCGTACATGACAACAACCAGAAAAAAAACAAAAAAGCCCAAAGCTAGAAAGTATTTTAAAGGTATACATACATACAGTGGTGTGAAAAAGTGTTTGCCCCCTTCCTCATTTCCTGTTCCTTTGCATGTTTGTCACACTTAAGTGTTTCGGAACATCAAACCAATTTAAACAATAGTCAAGGACAACACAAGTAAACACAAAATGCAATTTGTAAATGAAGGTGTTTATTACTAAAGGTGAAAAAAAATCCAAACCATCATGGCCCTGTGTGAAAAAGTGATTGCCCCCCTTGTTAAAAACATACTATAACTGTGGTTGTCCACACCTGAGTTCAATTTCTCTAGCCACACCCAGGCCTGATTATTGCCACACCTGTTCACAATCAAGGCATCACTTAAATAGGAGCTGCTTGACACAGTAAGGTCCACACATCATGCCGAGACCCAAAGAAATTCAGGAACAATTGAGAAAGAAAGTAATTGAGATCTATCAGTCTGGAAAGGGTTATAAAGCCATTTCCAAAGCTTTGGGAATCCAGCGAACCACAGTGAGAGCCATTATCCACAAATGGCGAAGACATGGAACAGTGGTGAACCTTCCCAGGAGTGGCCTGCCGCCCAAAATTACCCCAAGAGCGCAGCGACGACTCATCCAAGAGGTCACAAAAGACCCCACAACAACGTCCAAGGAACTGCAGGCCTCATTTGCCTCAGTTAAGGTCAGCGTTCATGCCTCCACCATCAGGAAAAGACTGGGAAAAAATGGCCTGCATGGCAGAGTTCCAAGGAGAAAACCACTGCTGAGCAAAAAGAACATCAAAGCTCGTCTCAATTTCTCCACAACACATCTTGATGATCCCCAAGACTTTTGGGACAACATTCTGTAGACCGATGAGACAAAAGTGGAACTCTTTGGAAGGTGTGTGTCCAAGTATATCTGGCGTAGAAGGAACACTGCATTTCAGAAAAAGAGCATTATACCAACAGTAAAATATGGTGGTGGTAGTGTGATGGTCTGGGGCTGTTTTGCTGCTTCAGGACCTGGAAGACTTGCCATGATAAAAGGAACTATGAATTCTGCTGTCTACCAAGAGATCCTGAAGGAGAATGTTCGACCATCTGTTCGTGTACTCAAGCTGAAACGAACTTGGGTTCTGCAGCAGGACAATGATCCTAAACACACCAGCAAGTCCACCACCGAATGGCTGAAGAAAAACAAAATGAAGACTTTGGAGTGGCCTAGCCAAAGTCCTGACCTGAATCCTATTGAGATGTTGTGGTATGACCTTAAAAAGGCCGTTCATGCTCGAAAACCCTCTAATGTAACTGAATTAGGACAATTCTGCAAAGATGAGTGGGCCAAAATTCCTCCAGGACGCTGTAAAAGCCTCATTGCACGTTATCGCAAACGCTTGGTTGCAGTTGTTGCTGCTAAGGGTGGCCCAACCAGTTATTAGGTTTAGGGGGCAATCACTTTTTCACACAGGGCCATGATGGTTTGGATTTTTTTTCACCTTTAATAATAAACACCTTCATTTACAAATTGCATTTTGTGTTTACTTGTGTTGTCCTTGACTATTGTTTAAATTGGTTTGATGTTCCGAAACACTTAAGTGTGACAAACATGCAAAGGAACAGGAAATGAGGAAGGGGGCAAACACTTTTTCACACCACTGTACACACATACTTGGAGGGGGGGGGGAGGGGTTCGCACTCAGCTGGTTTGCGTGGACTGCTGCACCTGGAGTAGTGAATACACTACTATAAAAAAACTAAATAAAGATTAAGTCCAGTGTGTCTCCATTCACCGTTTCAGGTCCGAATTCAGCCCAGCTGAATTTGGACCTGAAATGGACCAAAAGACGCACAGGGCTCCTGTGCAATTCGCACCGGAGCCACTGCGGAGATGTGTGAACCGGCTCCATTGAGGGGCGGTCACAATCTCATGCTATTTCCCCGCATCCAATTTGCAATAGTGTGAACCCAGGCTAAAGCCCCATACACACGCTCGGATTATCCGAGGACCAGTTCCGTCGGATCCTGTCCGTCGTACTTTGTCTGATGTTGGTGTTGCGTACACACGGTCGGACAACGTTGTCGGAATTTCCGGTCTGCAAGAACGTCGTGACGTAAGTCGTCTTCCACGAGACTAGAAAAGGGAAGTTCAGCACCACGTCCTGCACTCGTTGGGCTCCTTCTGCTGATCCCGTGTTTATCGCGAGTTAGTTGAAGTTTGGGGACTTACGATTCGCGCTTCTCAGTTTTGTCACTCAGATCGTTACTGCTCTTCAGTTTGTGCTTGTCGTGCGTATCTGTTTATTAGTGCGTGTAGTCAGTTCGCATTTGTTGGTCATTGCGGCCTATATCTTGATATAGGACGCTTTGATTTGCACTGCTTATTGTCTGCTCGTTTCTGGTATTCATTTCGTTCTTTCAGGCCTTGCTGTTTATCGGTGCTTTCTGTTTGTCCGTTCTGACCAGCCGACCGTTTGTGAGCGATGTTTCCCGTACGTACTCGTCGCCGAGTTCGTGCTGTACGCGGAATTGGTGTCGTGCTTTTAGCTTTGAGCCAAGACCCGTCCATGAACAGAGTGACGAGGAGTATGTGGACCAAGAATTGGTTGCTTCAGCGTGATCAGTTCTCGCACATGCCTTTGCTTCTGAGATCCGGGAGAATAATCCTGATGATTTCAGGAACTTTCTCCGGATGACGGACCCCGTTTTTCACCGTCTTTTGGCTTTGCTGACCCCTTTTATCAGCCGGCAGGATACCTGCATGAGACAAGCCATCACTCCGGAGCAGAGGCTTGTTGCCACGTTGAGGTACTTGGCGACAGGGAGAAGCCTTCAGGATTTGAAGTTCTCCACAGGTATCTCTCCCCAGGCTCTGGTAATCATTATTCCAGAGACTAACCGGATCTTCTGAGAATCTCCGCCAGAACTGTGTCTCCTGTCCTCCAAAATGCACCCGCAGCCTGCAGACTCGCCATAACCAGCCCTTAACCCCTCAATCACAAGACAAGCCACACAGGTGTTGAGGGTTAAACATCCAGAGCATAAACTCTTTATTAAGTTTCAAACATACACTTTTAAACACAGTTGGGGACACCCCCTTAGCCTTGTCATAGAGGGGGTAGGGGACAAGGAAGAACCAATGGAAACTCAACACTTGTGTATTCAAACAGCTACAGTTGAAACACAAAGGGATTATGATAAGCAGGCAGCCCCTCCTAACAGATCCCCTGCTGGGAGATGTCTCCAGTCCAGACCTTTCGTCTACATGCCATGACCCAACACAATTAACACAGCAACAAGAGGGGGGGGGGGGGGGGAGAAGGGATGCAGCATTACATCGCATTATCTCAATGGCACTTTGTCCCCAAGTCTCTCCCAAGTCCATTCTGGGCCATAGTCTGTGGGTAGGAGGCCAACGCAGAGCCCCTTCCAAAACACACAGTGACAGTGGGTTCTGTCACATTTCTCCCCTTTTAAAAACAGACTAACCAGGTCCTTGACCCTCAACTGGTCTGGACCTGCGTTAGTCACAAATTCCCACCCCAGGCAAACAGAAAAAGAAACAGTACGACTCTGGCGCTGGGGAGCAAAACCGCACATATGGTCTCCCGTGAATAAAAACAGCCGCTTTAGAGCAGGACTGCCTGTCCGCACTCCCGTGATCCGGGGCCTGGTTGCATGTATTGGGGGGAGCTGAATAATCCTCTGCCCCGATGCCAGCGCTTCAGCTGGTAGGGAGCATAGGCTGGTAATGCTAAGCCTTTGAGGAAGAAAAGGAACTTGCTCTTCTCCTGGTGTAGTTACCAGCCGCTGGGGATGTATCTTGCAGGGACTATCTCCCAGACTCTCCATCTCTTTTTCTGATGCTGGGCAGAGACCAACAGCGCTCTGCCCCGTAGCCAGCGCTTCTGCTGGGGGGACATATGCAAAGATATTCAGCCGCTGAAGAGGGGGAAGGGTTTTTTCCCCTCCCGGTTCTGTGACCAGCTGCTGGGGCAACTTTTGACAGGGGCCATCTCCCAAACCCTCCAAAAACATACTGAGGGCTGGGCAGGGGCCAGCGGCACTCTGCCCCATAGCCAGCGCTTCTGCTGGGGGGATAAACACTGGGGTAGTGTCCAAGTGCTGGGGAAGTAGAATGGCTTTCTCCACTCCCGGTGGGGATTTCCGCTGCTGGGGAAACAGCTCCCGAAGATCATCTCTCGGACTCTCCGGATCCAATTCTGAGGGTGGGCAGAGGCCACCGGCACTCTGCTCCGTCGCCAGCGCTTCTGCTGGGGATATAAACACTGGGGTAGTGTCTAATTGCTGGGGAGGGAGAATGGCTTTCTCCACTCCCGGTGGGGATATCTTCTGCTGGCAAAACAGCTTACTGAGGTCATGTCCCAGACTCCCTGGATCTAACTGTGAGAGTGGGCAGAGGCCAGCGGCACTCTGCCCTGTAGCCAGCGCTTCTGCTGGGACACCGGATGCGATACTCTGGACTTGCTGCTGATCCCCATCTACCAGCCTTCCAGCGCCCGTCTCAACTCCCCCTTCTGAGACTTTTATGCCATTAGCTTGTCTCGCTGCCTGGGGAACCTCCGATGCCTTCCGGCATTCAAGCACTCGCAGTGCCCTCTGTACCATCGCCGCTTCTTCCATTGTGGTTAGAACGGGAAAACGTAGGGGTACCCCTGGCCCCATTTGCTCTGCATCTTCGCGACTGTCCGCTTTTTCTCCCAGACAGTCCCAGGCAACGTGAGCCATGCCGGGCTGCTGATCACCGTCAAACAGCCGCTTGTAGGCAATCTCGAGCTCCCATTCCTGCTCAACCAGGAACTCCAATTCCTCCAGGTCACATGCCTCTTCTGGGAGGTCCAGCACCTCATCTCGGAAGTCCAGGATGTCTTCCAGCCGCCACTCCTCGATGCTCCCAAAGTCTGGGTCTCCGTACATTTTTTTATGGAGCAGCCCCACGCTGCCGTAGCCAACGCCTTCTGTCGGGCTGCCATCTGCTGTACCTGGCCACAGTTGAGCCGCAAACCACCGGAGGGCTCTGTAGCTGGCGTCCAGCCTCATCTCCTCCCGGACCAATCTTCCGAGCTCCGTCTTCCAATCATCTCGCGGTTGTTCCCTCAGAAACACCTCTCGTGCACGGTACTGCATCCAGTACATCTCTGTAGAGGAGGGAAGGATCTTCCCCTGATGGTGCCGCTCGTGGCTTAGCATCTCTTGCCAGAGTTGCCGGCGGATCACATCCTCCCAGCCGAGCATGGTGTGCTCTGTCGCTGGTCCCCGATGTTGCTTCCGCATGCCTTGCAGCCTCCTCCCGAACTCCGCTCTCATGCTGGCTGGTCCCCGTATTGCTTCTCGATGGCTGCCCGGATCTTGCATCCCGGTGGTGATTTGGATGTCCTGGACTGCAGGAGACTTCCCACTGCTTCCACCACTGTGACGGATCTCGGATGCCTCTTCTGAGAATCTCCGCCAGACCTGTGTCTCCTGTCCTCCAAATGCACCCGCAGCCTGCAGATTCGCCATAACCAGCCCTTAACCCCTCAATCACGAGACAAGCCACACAGGTGTTGAGGGTTAAACATCCAGAGCATAAACTCTTTATTAAGTTTCAAACATACACTTTTAAACACAGTTGGGGACACCCCCTTAGCCTTGTCATAGAGGGGGTAGGGGACAAGGAAGAACCAATGGAAACTCAACACTTGTGTATTCAAACAGCTACAGTTGAAACACAAAGGGATTATGATAAGCAGGCAGCCCCTCCTAACAGATCCCCTGCTGGGAGATGTCTCCAGTCCAGACCTTTCGTCTACATGCCATGACCCAACACAATTAACACAGCAACAAGAGGGGGGGGGGGGGGGGGGGGAGAAGGGATGCAGCATTACATCGCATTATCTCAATGGCACTTTGTCCCCAAGTCTCTCCCAAGTCCATTCTGGGCCATAGTCTGTGGGTAGGAGGCCAACGCAGAGCCCCTTCCAAAACACACAGTGACAGTGGGTTCTGTCACAAGACTCTTCCCTTTTTTTTCTTTTTTTGTGTTCTTTCCGTGGGGATGAATGGCCGGATCTCGGATGGTGGTGCCATTGCGCACACGGAGTTCTACTGGCGTCTCCAAAGTGGCAGTCTGTGCTTGCCACCTCCAGAGGAGAATGCTGAAGGACTCCCCTTCGTCTTTGTCGCAGATGAAGCATTTGCGTTGACTCCCCATCTGATGAGGCCCTTCCCGATGAGGACCCTCACCCCAGACCAGAGGGTCTTCAATTACAGGCTGTCGAGAGCCCGCAGAGTGGTGGAGAACACCTTCGGGATCCTGGCCAGCCGCTTCCGCCTGTTTTTGACGGCTATTAACTTGGCGGAATACAAACTGAACCACATAGTTCTTGCCTGTTGCATATTGCACAACTTTTTGAAAAGACACAACAGCAACTATGTGGTGACCGTTGGCCCAGATGTGGAGGGCCCTTCCAATGCCGACCTCACAGCCCTTCGAGCGGCACGTCCAGGTTTGCCCCCTCTAAATGCCCGCGAGGTCCGCGAGCAATATATGGAGTACTTTGTGGGTAGGGGGGCCATTGCTCTGCCTGACGATGTGTGAGAGGCATTTTTAAATAAATATCTTTTTTAACCAAACCTATGATTTCTTGTCATTTCCATATTCTAGCTTATTTGAGATATACATTTTTGCCCTTTAGCTTCAACAGTGGGAATGCACTTTCTGGGCAAAGGAGGTAACAGTCTCTTCTTCCCAAAAAGAATCTTCTCATGTTGTGTGTTTGATACCTAATCTTTTGTCTAGAGAAGGTTTGTAGTGCATAACTGACACCCAAAATACTCCTTTTCATCACCATGTCAGACATGTGTGTATTCCCAAAAATGGTGTGCTACGTGTTTTCGTACAAAGCACTGTGGGTGTCATTTACATAAGTCAAATCCACTATGCTCTACAAGTGCAGTGCAAAAGTGCCCTGGAAAATCAACTTGCAGTGCAAACTGGAATTGCCTTTAGTAAATAACACCCATTGCCCCCCAAATCCTTTACATTGGAAGAACAGAAAAGGGTTTTCCCCTAGGTTTTTGGACTTTTTTTGGCACTACCACACTTTCCCAAAAAGAAACATAGAGTATATAAGAGTAAACAAAATGTATTTGTATAGTATATATGATAAAAAATTATTAATTAAAGTGGAACATAGTAAGCATAGTAGCATGGATAAAAAATACATCAAAACAGCATGTATAATCTAATATATGACGTCAGACCAGACGCGTTTCGGAGTAAGAAGATTTCCTCCTTCTTCAGTGGTCGTAGTGTCGAATCTATAGTTTATTTCTAAATACAAAAAGTATATATATATGATTTAGACATGATAAAGTACATTAAGGGAGAATTTTTAGGAAACAGGCATAGGGAACATTGATTCAGAAATTTATGTTACTAGAATGTTAATGTTGGATGGTATACAGTACATTACTTTAATAAAACATCAAAGAGTAACAGTGATATGAACTCACATGTGTATTGATGCAAGAATAGGATAGATGTTCCACCTTGTTTTTCACACCCATACTATACTCCAATTGTGAGAAAAATCCTTGGATACCCATGTGAGAAAAAGCAATTCTGCTCTAAACCAAACATCTCCTGCTGTGCCGGTGCCATACCCTGTTTTTAAACAAGGTGGAACATCTATCCTATTCTTGCATCAATACACATGTGAGTTCATATCACTGTTACTCTTTGATGTTTTATTAAAGTAATGTACTGTATACCATCCAACATTTACATTCTAGTAACATAAATTTCTGAATCAATGTTCCCTATGCCTGTTTCCTAAAAATTCTCCCTTAATGTACTTTATCATGTCTAAATCATATATATATACTTTTTGTATTTAGAAATAAACTATAGATTCGACACTACGACCACTGAAGAAGGAGGAAATCTTCTTACTCCGAAACGCGCCTGGTCTGATGTCATATATTAGATTATACATGCTGTTTTGATGTATTTTTTATCCATGCTACTATGCTTACTATGTTCCACTTTAATTAATAATTTTTTATCATATATATACTATACAAATAAATTTTGTTTACTCTTATATACTCTATGTTTCTTTTTGGGAAAGTGTGGTAGTGCCAAAAAAAAGTCCAAAAACCTAGGGGAAAACCCTTTTCTGTTCTTCCATTTTTATCGGATGTGGCACACACTCTCTGATCGTCCCAAATTTTGTGAAACCAGTTGACCTAACCCAATTCAAATCCTTTACATTTGACATACATAATGCTTTTGTGTTTTTCAATAAGGAAGCCACACATTTAGAAAATTAAAAAAGTTTACTCGCAACACATTCACAAGTGCGTTTCCAAACTTCTTGGCAAAACTGACAAGATCTTGGTTCTTTACAACATTGTTTACAAACATTCCGCATTTGTTAAAACCAGGCATGGAGCAAAACAAAACATAGGAACTAGGAAAGTTCAACTTTCTAAAGTGAAGACAAGATCAGACATGACTATATGTTCAAAGTGTGTTTGATCTTGCCTTCATCACATGGGGGTTCACCCCTGGAAACTGGAGATTTAGAACATGCACACAATTTGGGTCTGAAAATGGACATTAGATGGTAAAACACATGCCTAGAATGTTCAAAAGTGCCATTTTCCATCATGGGGATCAATGGACGTTTTTTGGGGGTGCAACCCCTTCACCACAACCACTTTAGTAGTTCGTAAAGTGGTTGCACCCCCAAAAAAACGTTGTCATTCATCCACCATGATGGGAGCTAGCACATGTGGACACAATGTGTGCATATTCCAAATTTCACACAGTTCTTAAGTTGCAAATGTGTTCAGAAACAGGCACAAATGTGTGTTAATTACTTGGTGCATTTTCAGATTTTTCCTAAAACATCAATGATGTTCTTCAATTTTTGTTGAACATCATTGATGTTTTGCTTTATGTCATCTAGATCTCAATTGCAGACCATTATCTCCCCGATGAGGACGTGGGCACTTTCTGTGGTAAAGTGCGATTCTTCTTCCACAACATCCACGTCACCTAAAAACAACCAAAAAAAAACAAAATGTCGCTTGGAAATGACGCAGGCATACATTGATTAGCTTACCAGTAGCTGTGTTCTCCCACACTCACCTGTTGTGGTGACAAGTTCTCCAATTTCTCTGATCTCTCCTTCCTCCTCCTCCTCTGCTTCTGGTCTTTCCCCTTCTTTGGGAGGTGTGGGTTTTGTGGTTTCCCCAGACGTCCCGAGTTTTCACTCCCCTATGAGTAGGGATGGGCCCGGTGCTCGATGCGAACCCACGTTCGCATCGAGCACCGGGCGTTCACTCGTCGGCGAGCCCAGAACTATTTGGGCCGTTCGCATCACATTCGTGTGATGCGAGCGTCCCCGCAATGCATTGCGGCCTGCGCGGCCGGCGCAGTGCATTGCTGGCTGATGATTGGCCAAGCATGCACTGTGACCCTGCATGCTTGGCCAATCACAGCGCCGGAAACTCGGAGAGCAATAATTGGCTACAGGCAGGATGCCTGTAGCCAATTAAAGCTCAGGGGCTTTAGTACACGCCCCACCATTTAAAAGGCCGCCACGCCGTCAGCGCCGGTCACATGAGTTCCGGCTTGAGGAGAGATCAGTCTGCTGATTCTGTGTCTTAGCTTGATTCATTGCTCCAGAAAGATTTGCTCTTCTTTGCTAAACCATTGGCTATTTATTTGCTAAACCATTGCTACCTAAGTCATTGATCGTTCATTGCTGCTGACTGCACAGTTAGTGTGTTATTAGCTGCTGCTGGGGATTAGTCTGGTGCGTGTTTTACTGTTAGTACAGTATTTCAGTAGTACCAACCGCAGTGCTGTTAGCACAGCATTGCACCCCAACAGCACCCATAGGACTTCTAGTGTGTTAGTGGCAGCAAACAGAGCTCCTATATTTTCTTCCCAGAAGCACCCATAGGACTTCTAGTGTGTTAGTGGCATCACACAGAGTTCCTATATTTTCTTCCCAGAAGTACCCATAGGACTTCTAGTGTGTTAGTGGCATCACACAGAGTTCCTATATTTTCTTCCCAGAAGCACCCATAGGACTTCTAGTGTGTTAGTGGCATCACACAGAGTTCCTATATTTTCTTCCCAGAAGCACCCATAGGACTTCTAGTGTGTTAGTGGCATCACACAGAGTTCCTATATTTTCTTCCCAGAAGCACCCATAGGACTTCTAGTGTGTTAGTGGCATCACACAGAGTTCCTATATTTTCTTCCCAGAAGCACCCATAGGACTTCTAGTGTGTTAGTGGCATCACACAGAGTTCCTATATTTTCTTCCCAGAAGCACCCATAGGACTTCTAGTGTGTTAGTGGCATCACACAGAGTTCCTATATTTTCTTCCCAGAAGCACCCATAGGACTTCTAGTGTGTTAGTGGCATCACACAGAGTTCCTATATTTTCTTCCAGAAGCACCTATAGGACTTCTAGTGTGTTAGTGGCATCACACAGAGTTCCTATATTTTCTTCCCAGAAGTACCCATAGGACTTCTAGTGTGTTAGTGGCATCACACAGAGTTCCTATATTTTCTTCCCAGAAGCACCCATAGGACTTCTAGTGTGTTAGTGGCACACACAGAGTTCCTATATTTTCTTCCCAGAAGCACCCATAGGACTTCTAGTGTGTTAGTGGCATCACACAGAGTTCCTATATTTTCTTCCCAGAAGCACCCATAGGACTTCTAGTGTGTTAGTGGCATCACACAGAGTTCCTATATTTTCTTCCCAGAAGCACCCATAGGACTTCTAGTGTGTTAGTGGCATCACACAGAGTTCCTATATTTTCTTCCCAGAAGCACCCATAGGACTTCTAGTGTGTTAGTGGCATCACACAGAGCTCCTATATTTTCTTACCAGAAGCACCCATAGGACTTCTAGTGTGTTAGTGGCATCACACAGAGCTCCTATATTTTCTTCTCAGCAGCACCCACAGGACTTCTAGTGTGTTAGTGGCATCACACAGAGTTCCTATATTTTCTTCCCAGAAGCACCCATAGGACTTCTAGTGTGTTAGTGGCATCACACAGAGTTCCTATATTTTCTTCCCAGAAGCACCCATAGGACTTCTAGTGTGTTAGTGGCATCACACAGAGCTCCTATATTTTCTTCTCAGCAGCACCCACAGGACTTCTAGTGTGTTAGTGGCATCACACAGAGTTCCTATATTTTCTTCCCAGAAGCACCCATAGGACTTCTAGTGTGTTAGTGGCATCACACAGAGTTCCTATATTTTCTTCCCAGAAGTACCCATAGGACTTCTAGTGTGTTAATGGGATCACACAGAGCTCCTATATTTTCTTCTCAGCAGCACCCACAGGACTTCTAGTGTGTTAGTGGCATCACACAGAGCTCCTATATTTTCTTCCCAGAAGCACCCATAGGACTTCTAGTGTGTTAGTGGCATCACACAGAGTTCCTATATTTTCTTCCCAGAAGTACCCATAGGACTTCTAGTGTGTTAGTGGCATCACACAGAGTTCCTATATTTTCTTCCCAGAAGCACCCATAGGACTTCTAGTGTGTTAGTGGCATCACACAGAGTTCCTATATTTTCTTCCCAGAAGCACCCATAGGACTTCTAGTGTGTTAGTGGCATCACACAGAGTTCCTATATTTTCTTCCCAGAAGCACCCATAGGACTTCTAGTGTGTTAGTGGCATCACACAGAGTTCCTATATTTTCTTCCAGAAGCACCCATAGGACTTCTAGTGTGTTAGTGGCATCACACAGAGTTCCTATATTTTCTTCCCAGAAGCACCCATAGGACTTCTAGTGTGTTAGTGGCATCACACAGAGTTCCTATATTTTCTTCCCAGAAGCACCCATAGGACTTCTAGTGTGTTAGTGGCATCACACAGAGTTCCTATATTTTCTTCCCAGAAGCACCCATAGGACTTCTAGTGTGTTAGTGGCATCACACAGAGCTCCTATATTTTCTTCCCAGAAGTACCCATAGGACTTCTAGTGTGTTAGTGGCATCACACAGAGTTCCTATATTTTCTTCCCAGAAGCACCCATAGGACTTCTAGTGTGTTAGTGGCACACACAGAGTTCCTATATTTTCTTCCCAGAAGCACCCATAGGACTTCTAGTGTGTTAGTGGCATCACACAGAGTTCCTATATTTTCTTCCCAGAAGCACCCATAGGACTTCTAGTGTGTTAGTGGCATCACACAGAGTTCCTATATTTTCTTCCCAGAAGCACCCATAGGACTTCTAGTGTGTTAGTGGCATCACACAGAGTTCCTATATTTTCTTCCCAGAAGCACCCATAGGACTTCTAGTGTGTTAGTGGCATCACACAGAGCTCCTATATTTTCTTACCAGAAGCACCCATAGGACTTCTAGTGTGTTAGTGGCATCACACAGAGCTCCTATATTTTCTTCTCAGCAGCACCCACAGGACTTCTAGTGTGTTAGTGGCATCACACAGAGTTCCTATATTTTCTTCCCAGAAGCACCCATAGGACTTCTAGTGTGTTAGTGGCATCACACAGAGTTCCTATATTTTCTTCCCAGAAGCACCCATAGGACTTCTAGTGTGTTAGTGGCATCACACAGAGCTCCTATATTTTCTTCTCAGCAGCACCCACAGGACTTCTAGTGTGTTAGTGGCATCACACAGAGTTCCTATATTTTCTTCCCAGAAGCACCCATAGGACTTCTAGTGTGTTAGTGGCATCACACAGAGTTCCTATATTTTCTTCCCAGAAGTACCCATAGGACTTCTAGTGTGTTAGTGGGATCACACAGAGCTCCTATATTTTCTTCTCAGCAGCACCCACAGGACTTCTAGTGTGTTAGTGGCATCACACAGAGCTCCTATATTTTCTTCCCAGAAGCACCCATAGGACTTCTAGTGTGTTAGTGGCATCACACAGAGCTCCTATATTTTCTTCTCAGCAGCACCCATAGGACTTCTAGTGTGTTAGTGGCATCACACAGAGTTCCTATATTTTCTTCCCAGAAGCACCCATAGGACTTCTAGTGTGTTAGTGGCATCACACAGAGTTCCTATATTTTCTTCCCAGAAGTACCCATAGGACTTCTAGTGTGTTAGTGGCATCACACAGAGTTCCTATATTTTCTTCCCAGAAGCACCCATAGGACTTCTAGTGTGTTAGTGGCATCACACAGAGCTCCTATATTTTCTTCTCAGCAGCACCCACAGGACTTCTAGTGTGTTAGTGGCATCACACAGAGCTCCTATATTTTCTTCCCAGAAGCACCCATAGGACTTCTAGTGTGATCGTGGCATCACACAGAGCTCCTATATTTTCTTCTCAGCAGCACCCACAGGACTTCTAGTGTGTTAGTGGCATCACACAGAGCTCCTATATTTTCTTCCCAGAAGCACCCAAAGGACTTCTAGTGTGTTAGTGGCATCACACAGAGTTCCTATATTTTCTTCCCAGAAGCACCCATAGGACTTCTAGTGTGTTAGTGGCATCACACAGAGTTCCTATATTTTCTTCCCAGAAGCACCCATAGGACTTCTAGTGTGTTAGTGGCATCACACAGAGTTCCTATATTTTCTTCCCAGAAGCACCCATAGGACTTCTAGTGTGTTAGTGGCATCACACAGAGCTCCTATATTTTCTTCTCAGCAGCACCCATAGGACTTCTAGTGTGTTAGTGGCATCACACAGAGCTCCTATATTTTCTTCCCAGAAGCACCCATAGGACTTCTAGTGTGTTAGTGGCATCACACAGAGCTCCTATATTTTCTTCTCAGCAGCACCCACAGGACTTCTAGTGTGTTAGTGGCATCACACAGAGTTCCTATATTTTCTTCCCAGAAGCACCCATAGGAGTCCTAGTGTGTTAGTGGCATCACACAGAGTTCCTATATTTTCTTCCCAGAAGCACCCATAGGACTTCTAGTGTGTTAGTGGCATCACACATAGCTCCTATATTTTCTTCTCAGAAGCACCCATAGGACTTCTAGTGTGTTAGTGGCATCACACAGAGTTCCTATATTTTCTTCCCAGAAGCACCCATAGGACTTCTAGTGTGTTAGTGGCATCACACAGAGCTCCTATATTTTCTTCTCAGCAGCACCCACAGGACTTCTAGTGTGTTAGTGGCATCACACAGAGCTCCTATATTTTCTTCCCAGAAGCACCCATAGGACTTCTAGTGTGTTAGTGGCATCACACAGAGTTCCTATATTTTCTTCCCAGAAGCACCCATAGGACTTCTAGTGTGTTAGTGGCATCACACAGAGTTCCTATATTTTCTTCCCAGAAGCACCCATAGGACTTCTAGTGTGTTAGTGGCATCACACAGAGCTCCTATATTTTCTTCTCAGCAGCACCCACAGGACTTCTAGTGTGTTAGTGGCATCACACAGAGCTCCTATATTTTCTTCCCAGAAGCACCCATAGGACTTCTAGTGTGTTAGTGGCATCACACAGAGTTCCTATATTTTCTTCCCAGAAGCACCCATAGGACTTCTAGTGTGTTAGTGGCATCACACAGAGCTCCTATATTTTCTTCTCAGCAGCACCCATTTTTTATACTATATACACTACCGACTACAATGGCTGGAAGACCGCCAAGGAGAGGCAGAGTGTGCCGAGGCAAGAACACAGGGCAGGCAGGCTCTGATTCCAGAGACAACAGTGGGACAAGCCATGGGACACGCTTGTCTTTGTTTTCGGCAGCTGGACATGTGGAGCCGCATCATGCTGAAGGCTTGGTAGAATGGATGACCAAGCCCTCCTCATCCTCCTCATCCTCTCTCACCCAGGCTCAGGGTACTGGCAGAGCACCTGCCAACGCATACTCAATGGCATCATCAGCCACCCCTTCCCTAGACCCACCATGTCCTCCTGAGGAGTCCCCCGAACTCTTTGAGCACAGTGTTGGGTACATGCTCCAGGAGGATGCCCAACGATTCGAAGGCTCGGATGATGATACCCAGCTTGAGGAAGTCAGTAGTGTGCGCGCAGAGAGAGGGGATGCTGAAGGACAGCAATCTGGCAGTACTGTTCCACCAGCTGCAGCTTACTGCCAGGTTTGCTCTAGTGGTGAAGAGGGAGGGGATGATGAGGTCACTGACTCCACGTGGGTGCCTGAAGGGAGAGAAGAGGAGGACGAGGAGGAGGAGGATGCAGCGTCACATGTCCAACGAGTCAGGATGCCCCCTGGAGGCCAGCTAGAGGCCAGCACAGCAACTGTACCACACCGCAGAGCTCCCCCTGTGCAGGGCGCTGCCTCTGCACGTTATCAGAAAAGTTCTTTGGTGTGGGCCTTTTTTGAGACAAGTGCATCAGATCGCACCACTGCTATTTGCAATATTTGTCTCAAGCGTATCTCGCGTGGCCAAAACATCAGCCGCAACCACAAGCATGAGCAGACATATGTCGACCTGCCATGCAGCTCGTTGGCAAGCACACATAAAAGACCCACACCAAAGAACAAAGCGGACCTCTCCTTGCTCCTCATCAGCTGGGATCTCCATCCCCACTATATCTTCAGTCCTCTCTGAAAGCTGCTCTGAGAGGACTGAAGGTGTAGAATTAGGTGTGTCACAACCAAGTACTTGCAGTACACCGACGTCCGATTGTAGCAGGCAAATTTCCCTTAAAGATATAAATATAATGGTGATTTTGCGCTAATGTGCACCAAAGTGATGTGAATAAATATGGTATCAAAAAATGAAGTGAAGTATATATAAAAAATATATACGAATATTCATAAATACTCAGTGATAAAAATTAATATTACAAACACACTGTGCCTTTAAATAAATTAAATGTAAAGCTGCAAGTGCATCCAGTGCTAAAATGCGTGTCAGTAAATATCAAAATGATAATATAACCATACATGGATCAAGAATCACACAGTAATATTGAATAAATAAAACGGTGATAAAGAATAAATTATAAGGAATGAAATAGAGTCCCTAAATTACATGCATACAGAGTCCATTAAATGCTAGATAATAATGGTAGAGAGTATCTGATTGGTACAAAAGTTCAAGAACCGTCCCTCAAAACAAAGAGAGGTAGCAGAGATGTTGGGAATCTCCTATTCTTCACCATAAGGGGTATAGGGTAGTGAGGACCTTATGCTTAAATAGTGCTCTCTAGCCTCTCACCTGTAAACAAAAATACATGGGCATCCAGATAACACCAGAGGGTCCACTCCACTTCCACAACCTCTCCCAGCTGGCTCCTGAAGTTCTTGCTTCCCAAGATTGGATCCACCTCTCCTCCCTTCACACAGTCTCCCTCACTCTAACGATCGCTGTTGGGGTAATTTCTCCAGCCCCCTACAGGACAATGGCGGCAGCGTTCCCACAGACAAGACTCGCCAGGGTGGGGATTAAACAGAACAAAAGAAGGGGGGCCCAATCGTGAAGCAAGTCTAAACAATCACTTTAATAAAAATAAATAGATTCTTACATTTAAAACATGGAGTTTACAGCAACGAAAAGGCGATAGCCCGCCTGTCTCACAGCACTTCCGGTATCGTCTATCCGGCCAATCCCTACGCGTTACGTCACGTGCACGTGACTTCATCAGGGGAACCTGATTGGCTGAAAAGAGCTGTCATTTATTTGGAGGGACCGGAAGTGGATTAATGGCCATTTTGCCGAGGTCCGGTTGATGTAAACAAACCGCGGACATTTTCTAGTGGTCTTTTAGCGGTTTGTACGGCGGACTTGTCCTAACCACTTCCAGAAGAAGGATATTACATTCTAGTGTAAACTGACAGAAAAGGAAAGAAGGATTATGTTATTTAAAATTGGTATCCTAATGTCAATAATGTTATTCAACACTGGACTTAAATCACATCTTCTTGATTGGATAATGGTGACATTTGGGACCGGGACATAGCGATTTCTCTAAAGACAAAAACGAAGTTGTAACAGTACCCCTGCAGCCATTAGTAAGTGGCCCGTTGTATACGTTACTAGACACCATTTTTTCTTTAGATTTTAGTCCCTAAATTGACGCATACGGAACTAATGAAACCTACCCTGCTGACAGTTAACTAGCTGTCATCATAATGTACCTGACCAACAGGTATAAGGGTGTGCAAGTATAGCTGGAATGAGCATCCGCTCTATGTTAGTGACCCATATACCTATAACAATAAACATACAGTCAATCTATGACAGTGCATGATTGTTAATAATAATTTAAAAATTTAAAAATTTAAAACCTTTTTATGGAGGACCCATGCAATACAAGCTCCTAAAATATCAAAGCTTGGTCCATTATTATTAGTATTAAAATCCCATATTGAGCATAAGATATAGGAAAAAAAAATATATTATGATAATAATATTAATACATAATAATATGGCTCGTTTAAACAGTAATTGCTAAAAGTTTATATCCATGTGGAATATCAGACCATCACTAATATTAATTATACCATATTAAAAGCGTTAATTCATAAAAATTATTAATTAATATAGTGGATAAAATTCAAAATTAATATTAAACTCAATAAAAACATATAGGGATACAAATAGATCTATTGTTAAAATTACCAAAGAGTGTCATCTTATTATAAGGGGATGTGGTTAGTGGGGGTATGTAAAATGCCTCACGACCCGTCTCTCCTCCCACAGCTCGGATAAGTTACCAGAAATGCTGTACACAATAAAAGAGACACTTTAGATAACAGACTATAATATAGTGATCTAGCTTATTGTTAGATATCTGAGATCCTGTATAGATGACACATAAGGGTATAAATGTGAGTATTAGTGGATGGAGCTGGTGAGTGAATGATAATATCTCTAAAAATTGCTTAAAAAGCAGTTTAGGTCAAACTCAACATTTAACCCATC
Organism: Lithobates sylvaticus; assembly: GCA_028564925.1. Classification (NCBI taxonomy): domain Eukaryota; kingdom Metazoa; phylum Chordata; class Amphibia; order Anura; family Ranidae; genus Lithobates; species Lithobates sylvaticus. The sequence continues at coordinate 783,436,597 of CM053026.1, forward strand.
CGGAACCAGTGTACGCATAGAATGAATCCACATGGATTCCTTCTGGCTGATCACTCTGATTCTGTGGCTACCTCGCCATGATGGATTGTAACGCTCTATACCCCAAAATTGTAACTGGTTAGGGTCCTTGTTGTGCACAAGAGCGAAATGCCGGGAAACATTGTGTTTGGGAAAGCCACTAATGATATTCTGAACATGCTCTTTAATACGAACTTTGAGCTTTCTCTTAGTCCTTCCTATGTACTGAAGATTGCAGCTACACTGTAAACAGTATACTGCACCCTCAGTGTGGCAGCCAATGAAATCTTTAATTTTATACGTTTGTCCTGTAGTGGTAGCAGTGAAATCCATTCTCTTTCCCTGGAATTTTTTTGCCTTACGGCATGCAAAGCAGTTTCTACACGGGTAGAAGCCTTTGCCTGAAAAGAAGGTATAACCTTTCTTAGGAGGTGGTTCAACCACGGATTTGACTACCAAGTCTCTTATTGTAGGTGCCCGCTTATACACAATGTTAGGTTTTGTTGGGAGGATTGTTTTTAAGTCTTTGTCACTAGTCAACACATGCCAGTGTTTTCTGATCATTTTCGCCACCTCCTTATATTGTGCATTAAAGTCCAATATAATGCATGGGGCTTCATTCCGACTAGTGGATCTATTTCTAGGTTTGTCTTCCAGCATTTTGATTCTATCCATATCCTCCACTTCGGTAATTTGTTTTCTAATCCAGGATTCCTCATACCCTTTTTCCCTGAATCTGGCACCAATTAATTCAGCCTGCGTCTTATAATCTTCATTCCTAGTGCAATTTTGCCAAATTCGAACCAATTGCCCTTTCGGGATATTAAATAACCAAGGTTTAAAGTGACAGCTGTGCAACGATAAATAACTATTGGTATCTACGTTTTTAAAGTGCGTACACTTTAAAAACGAGCGTACACTGGTTCCGGATGGGTTAAATGTTGAGTTTGACCTAAACTGCTTTTTAAGCAATTTTTAGAGATATTACCATTCACTCACCAGCTCCATCCACTAATACTCACATTTATACCCTTATGTGTCATCTATACAGGATCTCAGATATCTAACAATAAGCTAGATCACTATATTATAGTCTGTTATCTAAAGTGTCTCTTTTATTGTGTACAGCATTTCTGGTAACTTATCCGAGCTGTGGGAGGAGAGACGGGTCGTGAGGCATTTTACATACCCCCACTAACCACATCCCCTTATAATAAGATGACACTCTTTGGTAATTTTAACAATAGATCTATTTGTATCCCTATATGTTTTTATTGAGTTTAATATTAATTTTTAATTTTATCCACTATATTAATTAATAATTTTTATGAATTAACGCTTTTAATATGGTATAATTAATATTAGTGATGGTCTGATATTCCACATGGATATAAACTTTTAGCAATTACTGTTTAAACGAGCCATATTATTATGTATTAATATTATTATCATAATATTATTTTTTTTCCTATATCTTATGCTCAATATGGGATTTTAATACTAATAATAATGGACCAAGCTTTGATATTTTAGGAGCTTGTATGGCATGGGTCCTCCATAAAAAGGTTTTTAATTTTTTAATTTTTTAATTATTATTAACAATCATGCACTGTCATAGATTGACTGTATGTTTATTGTTATAGGTATATGGGTCACTAACATAGAGCGGATGCTCATTCCAGCTATACTTGCACACCCTTATACCTGTTGGTCAGGTACATTATGATGACAGCTAGTTAACTGTCAGCAGGGTAGGTTTCATTAGTTCCGTATGCGTCAATTTAGGGACTAAAATCGAAAGAAAAAATGGTGGCTAGTAACGTATACAACGGGCCACTTACTAATGGCTGCAGGGGTACTGTTACAACTTCGTTTTTGTCTTTAGAGAAATCGCTATGTCCCGGTCCCAAATGTCACCATTATCCAATCAAGAAGATGTGATTTAAGTCCAGTGTTGAATAACATTATTGACATTAGGATACCAATTTTAAATAACATAATCCTTCTTTCCTTTTCTGTCAGTTTACACTAGAATGTAATATCCTTCTTCTGCTTCCAGAAGTGGTTAGGACAAGTCCGCCGTACAAACCGCTAAAAGACCACTAGAAAATGGCCGCGGTTTGTTTACATCAACCGGGCCTCGGCAAAATGGCCGTTAATCCACTTCCGGTCCCTCCAAATAAATGACAGCTCTTTTCAGCCAATCAGGTTCCCCTGATGAAGTCACGTGCACGTGACGTAACGTGTAGGGATTGGCCGGATAGACGATACCGGAAGTGCTGTGAGACAGGCGGGCTATCGCCTTTTCGTTGCTGTAAACTCCATGTTTTAAATGTAAGAATCTATTTATTTTTATTAAAGTGATTGTTTAGACTTGCTTCACGATTGGGCCCCCCTTCTTTTGTTCTGTTTAATCCCCACCCTGGCGAGTCTTGTCTGTGGGAACGCTGCCGCCATTGTCCTGTAGGGGGCTGGAGAAATTACCCCAACAGCGATCGTTAGAGTGAGGGAGACTGTGTGAAGGGAGGAGAGGTGGATCCAATCTTGGGAAGCAAGAACTTCAGGAGCCAGCTGGGAGAGGTTGTGGAAGTGGAGTGGACCCTCTGGTGTTATCTGGATGCCCATGTATTTTTGTTTACAGGTGAGAGGCTAGAGAGCACTATTTAAGGATAAGGTCCTCACTACCCTATACCCCTTATGGTGAAGAATAGGAGATTCCCAACATCCCTGCTACCTCTCTTTGTTTTGAGGGACGGTTCTTGAACTTTTGTACCAATCAGATACTCTCTACCATTATTATCTAGCATTTAATGGACTCTGTATGCATGTAATTTATGGACTCCATTTCATTCCTTATAATTTATTCTTTATCACCGTTTTATTTATTCAATATTACTGTGTGTTTCTTGATCCATGTATGGTTATATTATCATTTTGATATTTACTAACACGCATTTTAGCACTGGATGCACTTGCAGCTTTACATTTAATTTATTTAAACGCACAGTGTGTTCGTAATATTAATTTTTATCACTGAGTATTTATGAATATTCGTATATATTTTTTATATATACTTCACTTCATTTTTTAGAAAATATACTCATTTTTTAGACATATACTCCCAGCCATCCACATGCCCAGCGGTTGAATGCTAGCTTGGCTAAATTACTAGCACTTCAACTGCTGCCTTTTCAGTTGGTAGACTCGGCCCCCTTCCGTGAGTTTGTTCAATGTGCGGTTCCTCAGTGGCAGGTTCCCAAACGCCACTTTTTCTCACGGAAGGCGATTCCGTCTCTCTACCGGCATGTGGAAGGCAATGTCCATGCCTCGCTGGACAGGGCGGTCAGCGGTAAGGTGCATATTACCACTGACTCATGGTCCAGCAGGCATGGACAGGGACGTTATCTTTCTTTCACGGCCCATTGGGTCACTCTATTGGCAGCTGGGAGGGATGCAGGACAAGGTGCAGTAGTGTTGGAGGTTGTTCCGCCACCACGCCTCCAAAATGCTACTACTGGTTGTGACACACCTCTCTCCTCCACCCCCTCCTCTTCTTCTTCCTCAAGTGCTCTGTCCTCGGAACCAGCGGTGCTCCGTAGGCGTACAAGGGGCTACGCAAGTACGCAGGCAAAAAGATGCCATGCCGTGCTTGCGCTGGTGTGTTTGGGGGACAGGAGCCACACTGGGCCAGAGGTTCTGGCAGCTCTGCAGGGGCAGGCCGAGAGGTGGTTGACGCCACGCCAGCTTAAGCCAGGAATGGTCGTTTCTGACAATGGCACCAACCTCCTCTCCGCCCTGTGACAGGGGCAGCTCACCCATGTGCCTTGTATGGCTCACGTCCTCAACCTGGTGGTGCAGCGGTTCTTGGGCAGGTTCCCAGGCTTACAGGATGTCCTGAGGCAGGCCAGGAAAGTCTGTGTGCATTTCCGCCGATCTTATAATGCCAGTGCTCGGCTGACTGAGCTGCAAAAGGAGCTGAACCTGCCCAAGAACCGCCTAATATGTGACATGCCCACCAGGTGGAACTCAACGTTGGCCATGCTGCAGCGACTGCACACGCAGCAGAGGGCCATCAATGAGTACCTTTGCGACTACGGCACCAGGACAGGGTCAGGGGAGCTTGGCTTTTTTTCCCCACGCCAGTGGAGCATGATCAGGGATGCATGCACTGTCCTCTCACCATTTGAGGAGGCCACGAGGATGGTGAGCAGTGACAGTGCATGCATCAGTGACACTGTACCTCTTGTCCACCTGTTGGAGCATACGCTGCGTGGGATAATGAACAGGGCACTTGAGGCAGAACAGAGGCAGGAAGAGGAGGACTTCCTTGCCTCTCAAGGCCCCCTTTATCCAGACAGTGTTCCTTCTGTCCCACCCATCACACAGGAAGAGGATGAGGATGAGGATGAGGAGAAGGAGGATTGTGTGAGCATGGAGGTGGAGCCTGGCACTCAGCATCAGCAGTCTTTTAGGGATGATGTACAGTCCCAACAAACCAGTGGACTTGTACGTGGCTGGGAGGAGGTGGCTGGCGATCATGTCATCCTCAGTGACCCAGAAGACTCCGGACCGAATGCCTCAGCTAACCTACGCTGCATGGCCTCCCTGATCCTGCAAAGCCTGCGGAAGGATCCTCGTGTTCTTCGGATCAAGGAGAGGGACCATTACTGGCTGGCCACTCTCCTTGATCCACGGTACAAGGGTAAGGTTGCGGACCTTATCTTGCCGTCGCAGAGGGAGCAGAGGATGAGACATCTCAGGGAGGCCTTGCAGAAAGGTCTGTGCAACGCGTTCCCAGAAACTGGGAGGTTACAAACTCCTGGTCCTGGACGACGAGTTGCTGAGGCTTCGGTCAGTAGCAGAAGGAGCGATGGGGAAGGTTGGACGTCTGACCGATGCGTTCAAACAATTTTTTAGTCCGCAGCCCCAAGGTATGATCGGTTCCAGCAACCATTGCCAGCGTCTGATATACATGGTGCAGGAATACCTAGGGGCAAGGTCAGACTTGGACACCTTTCCCACCGAAAATCCTCTGGCTTACTGGGTCCTGAGGATGGATCACTGGCCAGAGCTTGCACAGTATGCAATTGAGCTACTGGCCTGGCCTGTCCTGCATCCAGCGTTCTTTCCGAACGCACATTCAGTGCTGCTGGAGGATTTGTCACTGATCATAGGGTGCGCCTGTCCACCGACTCGGTTGATCGACTGACCTTCATAAAAATGAATCAGTCTTGGATCACCACCAGCTACCAGGCACCTGAAGCGGATATAACGGAATAATTTATAATGTCACATCCCTTCAAGACTGCCTATGCTGATGCTGAGTGACTGTCCTGTTATTTTCACTGACTATCCTCTTCCTCCTCCTCAATGATCCATGCCACCACACCAGTGCCTAAGGCACAATTTTTCAGCCCCTGTATAACAGGGGCGTGTACTTACAATTTTTTAAAAAAAATGCTTCGCAACAGGTGTGACTGCTGTGCTCCAAGTACAGTATCTGTGAGGGGTTGCAGTCTTGTGGCACCAGCACCAGTGCCCAAGGCACAATTTTTCAGCCCCTTTTGGGGCGTGTAATTACAATTTTTAGGCAATGCTTTGCAACAGGTCTCATTGCTGTGCTCAGAGTACAGTATCTGTGAGGGGTTGCAGTGTTGTGGCACCAGCACCAGTGCCTAAGGCACAATTTTTCAGCCCCTGTATAACAGGGGCGTGTAATTACAATTTTTTAAAAAGATGCTTCGCAACAGGTGTGACTGCTGTGCTCCAAGTACAGTATCTGTGAGGGGTTGCAGTGTTGTGGCACCAGCACCAATGCCTAAGGCACAATTTTTCAGCCCCTGTTTAACAGGGCGTGTACTTACAAATCTTGATCTAATAGTTCACAGCAGGGCCCATTCCTGCGCCCACCAAGAGTACCTATGTGAGCCTACAGTCTTGTGGCAACACCATCCACCACCACCACCACCGCCAAAGGCCCAATTTTTCTGCCCTGTTCAACAGGTGCATGCAATTACAAATCTTGATCTAATAACTCACAGCAGGGCCCATTCCTGCACCCACCAAGAGTAACTGTGAGGGCTTACAGTCTTGTGGCAACACCGTCAACCACCACCACCACCACCACCACCAAAGGCCCAATTTTTCTGCCCAGTTCAACAGGTGCATGCAAGTACAAATCTTGATCTATTAACTCACAGCAGGACCCATTCCTGTGCCCACCAGTCTTGTGGCTACACCAACATCTAATAGGGCAAATTTCTGCAGAGTATATACGGCAGGCCCCTACTTTCAAACATCCAACTTACAAACGACTCCTACTTGCAAACGGAAATAGAAAACAGGAAGTAAGAGGAAATCTACCCCTAGGAAGGGAAATTCTATCCTGTTAGATTTAATTTGGGAAAAAGGTATCTCCTCTCTACTGATGCTTTATCACCAATCCTTGTTTCAATTAAAACCCCACTTTTCCAAAAACATTTGTCATTGGGACGGAAAGTGAGGTGACATGTTCTGAACAGATGTGCAAAGACAGCAAATGTTACAGGGGTGATAACCCCTCCCTATGTTCTCCAAAAAGCTTAAAAATTTATTTTTTTGGGATGGAGCTACACTTCATAATGTACCTGTTCAGATTCTACTTAAGAACAAACCTACAGTCCGTGTCTTGTTTGCACCACCTATATACTGCTGTTCAGAGTATATAGGGTTGTAGGTATAGGGTTTTATTTTGGGTGCGGGGTCCCCGTTAATATCAATACAAGACCCAAAGGGGCTGGGGTGGGGGGGGGGGGTGATGGGGTAGCCATGCCATTTTTCTCAAGGATTTTCAGCCATATGGCGGCCAGGACAAGACATGACATTAAAGCCGCAAGTGGTTTTAAATGGCTTCTTTTTTTCTTTTACAAATGTCATTTTGTGCAAGGACAGTTCTAAACATGGGAAACGCATGCCACTTCACAGGCATACTTTAGACACCCCCCCAGGTACCATATTTAAAGGAAAATTTCACATTTTTTTTTCACTTTATGCATCATTAAAATGACTGCTCCCGAAAAAACGTTAGTTTTTAAAAGTTCTTTTTGCATTGATATATGTCCCCTGGGGCAGGACCCGGGTCCCCAAACCTGTTTTATGACATTAACATGCATATTGGCCGTTGTAATTAGCAATTTTGATTTCGAACGTTCGCGTCCATTATAACGAATAGGGTTCGAAAATTCGCGCGAACTTTCGGTCCGTTCGAAGGTTCTGGTGCGAACCGAACCCGGGGGTGTTCGGCTCATCCCTACCTATGAGAATGTACAAAAGGAAGATTTAGCACCACAATCTATTGAGGGCAGAAATAGGAAATGTCAAACATTGCTTGAAAGTGAGGGACAATATTTTTGGTTGGCCAGTTACAAATGACAACAACATGAATGTAGTCACTTTGTAAAGGTGCTAAACTTACTAGCTTTTTGGTAGAAGTTTGTCTGATGGAGACTCCCCTCTAGTATCCACTGGAGCACATGTGTGGAAAAGCATAATAAAAAGTGGGTTTGGGTGTGCCAGCACTAGTGCTCTAGAGTCCAGATGGGTAACCAGCTACTGGGTGACCTCTCCTTTACATTGACTAAATTGGCTTTACATTCTTGATGACATCTCTAGTGAGAACAAACTTCCTTTCCCCAAAAAAATCACCAAACCTCTTATTATAAGTGGCCGAACGATCGAGGTTGAGTACGATTGAATGGACACACATGAACATAACACTGGCAGAAAGATCGAGGTTGAGTACGATCGAATGCACAGACGAACATGAAAGTGGCCATTTTCTAATGTACAACTTTGTAAAAATACAAACACATGGAGCAGTATGCAAGCCAAAAATCAAACACAAAACACAACTACTTACTTTTTTGAAGAACTCGCTTGATCTTTCTGTACTGATCGGGCTCCCTCAGTTTCAGGTCTGACCAGCGTTTCCTCAGTTGCTCCTTGGATCGTTGTACCCCAAAATGATTGTACAGCCTCCTCACAACTTTAGACATGATCTTGGCCTTGCGGACATTGGGGTTGAGGTAAGGCCCATACTTCCCATCATAGTCGCTCCTCTTCAATATGTCCACCATCTCCAACATTTCTCCAAAAGACATATTGGAGGCCTTAAATTTCAGGCTCTGGGATCGGGACGTTTCTGCCTCCGGCCTTTCCTCGTCCTCCTCCTCGTTGCTGCAATATTTGGGGCGCACCTGCTGTGTCCCCGCCATGTGCTCTCCACACTGCGCTGTAAAGAGAAGGGGTGGGGAATAGACGAGAAAGATCGTCAGGGGCGGGCCGAGTTTGACGCATGCGCACTGTATATAAAACGTCACACGCCTGTGTCGTAGCCACAATCTGTGAGACAAGGGGAGAGAAAGCTCACGCACGAGACGATCGCTAGAACGAAGGTACAATTTGAAGTTGGTACATAACTAGCCTAGACTGATTAGACCTTGAGGCTTCTTTATGGAGAAGATTAGGAGAGTTTAGCCTGACATTATTTATAGTGTTTTGTGTGGTGTTGTGTCTTGCAGAGATTATGCACGGATTCAACGACATGAGTTTTCTCCTCCTGTTCATTGATAAATACAGGGAAATGCCCCTTTTATGGCAGGGCAAACACCTCTATTACGGCCACAAAGCAAAGAGATACGCAGCCATGCTGAAACTTTTGGAATTTGTAAAGCCAAGGATGCCCACGGCAACCGTTCGTAAGTTAAGACTGAAAATTGGCAGCCTGAGGAGTGCGTATATCAGGGAGCACAAGAAGGTCCTGAAGTCCCAAGCATCTGGAGCTGCAGCAGATGAGGTCTATGTCCCCAAGCTCTGGTACTATGACAGGCTCCATTTTCTCAAAGACCAGCCTGATGTCACGGAGTCACTCTCGACTCCTCCTTCCACGCTTCCTTGCGCGCAGGCCACCCCTGATGAGGCTTCCAAGGAGCAACCTGGGCCTTCCAGTCTGGAAGAGGTGGAGGAGCCCAGCTTGTGGCAGGTATAGTAGTTTTGTAACCATTTTTGGGAATAATGAATGATGTTCACTTAATTCAGGATCCCCATTTGCTTAGTTCCTAACGTGTTTGACATATCAACAGACAGTAGTGTTGGAGACATTTAGGGCAAGAATCTAAACTGCAGGGCTGAGAATTGTATGGTTTTCTCTTTGTAAACATTTTGCAACAGTCACTAGATGAAAATTGTGTGTGTTTGATGAACAAATAACTGAAACTATGTCCCTTTTTCATACACAGGAAGACCTCAGCCAGGAGGTGGCTGTGGAATGTGGCAGTCAGGAGGAGGAAGGGGTTAGTGGCAGCCAAGAGGTGGGTAGTGGCAGCCAAGAGGGGGGTAGGCCTAGGAGCCTGACTGACTCCCAAGTCCCTCCCCTCCGCCTTCCCTACAAAAGGGCGAGAAGGGGGGGGTGAGGCGGGAGAGTCAGCGCTCCGGCTGATCAGAGAGGCTTCATCCTCCCTACATGCCACACCCACTGACGAGGAGACCTTTGGCTCCGTGGTTGCCACGAAAATGATGGCTATGGAGGCGGGGCAACGCAACATGTGTGAGGATGTCATCCTCAAGGTCCTAAATAAGGGTATGGCTGGGGGGATGACCCCACTCACACATGTTTGCGATAGTGACCTTGCTCCGCCTCCTCCTCCTCCTTCTGCCACCCCACCAGCACCACAGCCACAGCGTGCAAGGAAGCGTGCAAGGAAGACAAGAGAGTGACGACCTGTATTCAGTCTGGTCTGAGAGAAGATGGAGCCTCTCGTAGGACCAGAGCCTGGGGACCTAGATGGCATCTGCTGCAGTTCCGGATGTTTTGGACTTCAGGACCAGATAGCACTCCCCTTAAGATACGTACTCCTCAGGCCCCCAATTTTCGAAGCTTGAAAAAAGATGTTTGCCGTGGGTGTCCAAGGCTTTGCAAATTCCCCAAGTTTCTCCATCGCTGCGTTCCTCTTTGGTTTGTTGCTGAGACCTAAATAAAGGTATTTTTGATTTGAAATAATCATTGCCTATGTGTTTTACTTTTCTACAATGACAGTTTATTTGTGAGTAGGCAGGTACATTTCACAAATCATAAAGTCCAATTAACAAGGGGCACCAACAACAAACAAACTCCTAGTAAATTTAAGCAACAAATAGAAATGTTAATAATGTTGTTTTGCTAAGTTGAGACACACAACCCCCCTCAAAAATCTAAATAAATTATCCTGAAAATATGTATTCCAAACAAAATAAAAAAATGACAAATCATCCCAAAAATATAACAAAGATTCTTTTACGATCTGAGGAAAAATAAACATCTAGTCTAGAAATCCTGAAAACGAATAAAGAAATAAGTTTGGGAGAAGTGCGGGTGAATAGGAGCAGCTAAAACACGTCATTCTTCTTGCATTGTAAAGAAAAAGAGAATGCGCTGCATTAAAGACATTTTAACATTGCAGCGTGACGAATGTGCTGTGTCGATTAGGAAAGGTAGTTTTATCTGACCGAGCGCTTCCGTCACAGAATTTCTTCTGAGCATGCGTAGCACTTTGTCCGTCGGACTACGCTACACACGATCGGATTTGGTGTGATCGGACTTTGTTGTCAAAAAATCTATCCAGCAGGAGATAGAACTTTGTCCGTCGGACAATCCGATGGAAACTGTCCGATGGTGCCTACACACGGTCGGAATTTCTATCCAGCAGGAGATAGGACAGGACAGAATCCATCGGAAAATCCGACCGTGTGTATGGGGCTTCAGAGTTCGCTGTCCCCAAAACAATTTGGTTTATGACAAAAATTATTATTAAATATGTGCAAAACTTCTAAACAATACTCATTGATCTCTTATAGTATTAAACAGTTGAAAAAAAAAAAAATATGTGATGATACACGTATCAAGGAGGAAACATAAATAAAGTGCTGAATTTTGCAAATCAACAATATAAAGTGCCCAGTGTAAAAACAACAAGTGGCATGCTCTCTAATGGAGATAATATATAAACAAAAAATCAAACTGTGAAAAATTATGTAAAAACATGGTCAAAGTCCAAGTATAGTCCTTTTCCAAGCAAAAAGGAAAAAAAGGAAGTGATCCATGCTGAATATGATAGTGTCCACAAGGGACATATACTGTACATAGTCATGTGCAAAATTAAGTACATGGCAGAGGTAGGCAGATGATTTCCACTCACCCTTCAGAGTAAGCCCCGTATTCATTCACAAAATACAAAAAACCCTGTAAATGGCTGAGCAGCGCTCAGCTCAACTCGATTTTATTCCTGGAATGGGACGAGAAGTCCCCATCCCCCTGCCAAAAAAACGATTTAAAGTAAAATGAAACCTGGTGTCAGGCTTTAAGGGGTCTACAGCCATGGCAAAAAGTTTTGAGAATGCCACAAATATTAATTTTCACAAAGTCTGCTGCCTCAGTTTTTAAGATGGCAATTTGCATATTCTCCAGAATGTTATGAAGAGTGATCAGATGAATTGCAATAATAGCAAAGTCCCTCTTTGCCATGAAATTTAATTTAATCCCATAAAAAAAAAAACACATTTCCACTGCACTTGTGAAGAAGGCTTCAGGGCACCCAAGAAAGTCCAGCAAGCACCACGGCCTTCTCCTACAGTTGATTCAGCTGCAGATCGGGGCACCACCAGTGCAGAGCTTGCTCAGGAATGGCAGCAGGCAGGTGTGAGTGCATCTGCACGCACAGTGAGACAAAGACTTTTGTAGGATGGCCTGCTGAGGACTGGGGTAAAGTAATTTTCTCTGATGAATTCTCTTTCCCATTGTTTGGGGCATCTGGAATAAACTTTGTCTGGAGAAGAAAAGGTGAGCGCTACCATCAGTCCTATGTCATGCCAACAGTAAAGCGTCCTGAGATCATTCATGTGTGGTAGAGCTGCACGATTAATCGTTAAGTACACTTTAATGAATTTAAAAAAAACTAACCAGTAAAGTTAGCCCATTTTTTTTTGTATAATGTGAAAGATTTTACGCCGCGAGAATCGTGATCTTTATTCTAAGCAAAAAAATTGTGATTCTCATTTTGGCCAGAATCGTGCAGCTCTAATGTGTGGGGTTGCTTCTTAGCCAAGGGAGTTGGCTCACTCACAATTTTGAGAAGAGAGGCTTGAGACGCATACAGTGGTGTGAAAAAGTGTTTGCCCCCTTCCTCATTTCCTGTTCCTTTGCATGTTTGTCACACTTAAGTGTTTCGGAACATCAAACCAATTTAAACAATAGTCAAGGACAACACAAGTAAACACAAAATGCAATTTGTAAATGAAGGTGTTTATTATTAAAGGTGAAAAAAAATCCAAACCATCATGACCCTGTGTGAAAAAGTGATTGCCCCCTAAACCTAATAACTGGTTGGGCCACCCTTAGCAGCAACAACTGCAACCAAGCGTTTGCGATAACGTGCAATGAGGCTTTTACAGCGTCCTGGAGGAATTTTGGCCCACTCATCTTTGCAGAATTGTCCTAATTCAGTTACATTAGAGGGTTTTCGAGCATGAACGGCCTTTTTAAGGTCATACCACAACATCTCAATAGGATTCAGGTCAGGACTTTGGCTAGGCCACTCCAAAGTCTTCATTTTGTTTTTCTTCAGCCATTCGGTGGTGGACTTGCTGGTGTGTTTAGGATCATTGTCCTGCTGCAGAACCCAAGTTCGTTTCAGCTTGAGTACACGAACAGATGGTCGGACATTCTCCTTCAGGATCTCTTGGTAGACAGCAGAATTCATAGTTCCTTTTATCACGGCAAGTCTTCCAGGTCCTGAAGCAGCAAAACAGCCCCAGACCATCACACTACCACCACCATATTTTACTGTTGGTATAATGTTCTTTTTCTGAAATGCAGTGTTCCTTCTACGCCAGATATACTTGGACACACACCTTCCAAAGAGTTCCACTTTTGTCTCATCGGTCCACAGAATGTTGTCCCAAAAGTCTTGGGGATCATCAAGATGTGTTGTGGAGAAATTGAGACGAGCTTTGATGTTCTTTTTGCTCAGCAGTGGTTTTCTCCTTGAAACTCTGCCATGCAGTCCATTTTTGCCCAGTCTTTTCCTGATGGTGGAGGCATGAACGCTGACCTTAACTGAGGTAAGTGAGGCCTGCAGTTCCTTGGACGTTGTTGTGGGGTCTTTTGTGACCTCTTGGATGAGTCGTCGCTGCGCTCTTGGGGTAATTTTGGGTGGCCGGCCACTCCTGGGAAGGTTCACCACTGTTCCATGTCTTCGCCATTTGTGGATAATGGCTCTCACTGTGGTTCGCTGGATTCCCAAAGCTTTGGAAATGGCTTTATAACCCTTTCCAGACTGATAGATCTCAATTACTTTCTTTCTCAATTGTTCCTGAATTTCTTTGGGTCTCGGCATGATGTGTAGCTTTTAAGGATCTTCTGGTGGACCTTACTGTGTCAAGCAGCTCCTATTTAAGTGATGCCTTGATTGTGAACAGGTGTGGCAATAATCAGGTCTGGGTGTGGCTAGAGAAATTGAACTCAGGTGTGGACAACCACAGTTATAGTATGTTTTAACAAGGGGTGGCAATCACTTTTTCACACAGGGCCATGATGGTTTGGATTTTTTTTTCACCTTTTTCCTGACGCCTTCATGGCAGCACACACTGGGTTGTGGCTCCGCCCCCACAACCTGACAGGATTGGATTAACTATAAATTTGAAGGGGAGACCCCCCGCTGCATTCTCTTTTTTATCCTCACCTGACAGGTTGGACGGACAGGATTCTCCTATTTCCGATGAATCAGCCTCTACCGCATTCGCCCCAGCAGGTTCAAGCCTCTCCTGTTTGGAAGTCCCTGCCTGTACAGTCTCTAAAGGAGCTTCTATGGAGGGAACCCCCATTCTGGTGGTCTCAGGGGGCAACGAAATTCTGGCAAGTAATTAAGCTTTAAAGAAGCTTTTCTGATTTTGCAGTGGGCTCCATTCATGTATTCCCTTTATTATTTTTTCATATTCGTTTATTTACATTTCTTGCTAAGTAATTATCAGTGCAAATACCTGAGCTGCACCGTTTCGTACAGCAGGGCTTGCTGGCCCTTGCTGTCCTCCGGACATGGCCGCCGTCTCTCCCGCATTGCGCCTGCGTATGTGTGGGTAAGGGTAACGCCGCTGTGTTGCCTCGGGCGTTGTGCCCTTATCCAAGATGGCGCCCGGGTTCTCCGGACGCATCTGCGCATGCGCGAGCGTCATTCAGGCGCCGTTATGGCGCCATTTTTAAAAATCTGAAGTTTCCCATTCACACTGTGTTTATGCACAGACTGCCCTACAGAAGAAGAAACTCAGCTGCCGCTCGGCATAGATCTCCATTCAATATAAAGACTCAAGGTAAGCCCCCTGTGGGGAACTTTTTAAATAAAATTAAATTAAATAAATTAAAATAAAATAAAATTAATTTAATTATTTAAAAAAAATATAAATAAATAATAAATATTAAAAAAAAAAAAATAATTAATTAATATTAATAAAATAATAAATAAAAAAAATATATATATATATATATATATATATATATATATATATACATATATACAGAGATCCGTTATCTTTTTTTCCCAGACTGCCCTGTCACCCCCTTTCTTTTCCGATGGAGCCCACTGCCCGCGCAGACCACCACCAGCAGACGAGGTAAGAGGCTGCACCGAAAGGGGTAAGTATTGAAGGGGAGAAAAAAAAAAAAAAAGAGTGCCAGACCGTTAAAATGCTGCATTTTTCTTGGCAGCCCTACGGGATCAAGAGCCGCAAGCTCCAGGCACTGGAGAAGGTCTAGTGGCCGTACTTCTAGCAGGAGGTCCCGCAGGAGCCGCTCGAGGTGCCCCTCTCGCCACCGAAGACATAGCCATTCGCGCCACAGCCATTCACGCCACCATGGCTCCCGCCGTAGTCGATCATATCACAGGCGATCTCCTTCACCTCATCACCAGAGCCGCCATGCCCGACCTGCAGCTAATGCTTGCTGGGTTTGCGGCGCACCAGCATTGCCAGAAAAACTTGCATGCCAATCATGCTTCAATGAAGCAACAAAGGAGAAGGAGTCAGATGCTAGGATGGCTACAGACCTTATAAGAGAGTCTGTTCGCGAGACTATACTAGAATCATCCACACCAGCAGCGGATGGAGCAGCACCCAGTACATCTTCGGGGGACCTCCATCGCACCCAAGCATCAGAGTCTTCCTCAGAGAATGAGGATCAAGAGATGTCTGCCGGGTTTGATTTCTCCCTGGTTAATCCTTTTGCAAAGTCAGTTAAGGAGGTAATCGGATGGGAGGAAGACGCGGCAGAACCAGTACAGAAAGTGAGGAAGTATTTCCCAAATTTAAAAAGGGATCCTGAAACCTTTCCTTTCATAGGGGAACTAGAGGATCTAATTAAGGACGAATGGGAACGAGCAGATAAGAGGTCCAGCCTCACCAACAGACTGGCCAAAATGTATCCCTTAAAGGAGACAAAGGTGAAACCTCTTATCAATGCCCCCACAGTCGACTCCTCTCTGATGCGACTCGCTCGGCATGTTACCTTACCAATTGAGGACGCCGTCTCCTTCCGAGACGTCCTCGATAGAAAGATGGACTTAGAGCTAAAGAAAGCCTATTCTACGGCTGGAGGCGCATGTAGGCCAGCTATCACCACAGCAGCAGTAGCAAAAGCCATCTCGGGCTGGGCGTCCAGGATAGAGAAAGATCTTCAAGACGGCGTCGAAATAGAAAAAATAACTTCCTCCCTTCAGGAAATCAAGCTGGCTGGTGACTTTGTAGCGGAAGCTTCAGTGGACATAATAAGGTCATCAGCAAGAGCTATGTTGGCCTCAGTCACAGCTAGAAGAGCTTTATGGCTTAAACCTTGGATGGCTGACGCCGCATCCAAAACGAACTGGTGCAGAATTCCATATGATGGAGCCAATTTATTTGGGGCTAAATTAGATTCTGCCATCTCAAAGGTAACAGGAGGGAAATCAGGATTGATTCCCTCCGACAGGAGACCCAAGGTCCAGAAGGGGCCATCCTACAGACGTAACCTGCCAGATAAATACCGGGAAGCTAAGTCCTACCGTCCTGGCAGGGAATTCAGAAGGGACTGGAAAAACACAAGGCCCTCCTTCCTGAGGATGCAGAAGTCCAAGGCTAACCCGGCAGGGGACCAGCAGAAGTCTTTTTTAAAATTCGCCCGTCCACCTGGCAGGCAGGCAGGTGGGCGCCAGGCTCAAGAACTTCACGCAAATCTGGACGACTTGCATAAAAGACCGATGGACACTGTCCACCATCAAATTCGGACACAAATGGACATTCATGCGCAGAGTTCCAAGCAACCACTTCCAGCCAACCAGATTACCTTATTCACTGTCCAGGAGAGAACTACTAGTAAAATACATAGGGGAACTGAGACAAAAAGGAGCAATTCTGGAAGTTCCCCCAGATCAGAAAGGGAGAGGATTCTACTCCCCCCTGTTTCTAGTGAAAAAGAAGACAGGAGACTTGCGCCCCGTACTGGACTTGAAAAAACTCAACAGGCACATAAAAATAGAAGCATTCAAGATGGAAAGCCTCCAATCCATACTATTAGCAATAAACCTGGGAGACTGGATGCTATCAGTAGATTTATCAGACGCCTATCTTCACATTCCCATTCACCCCGCCTTTCAAAAATTCCTCAGATTTGCCATCAACCAATGTCACTTCCAGTTCCGCTGCCTCCCATTCGGCATCTCGTCAGCCCCCAGGACATTCACCAAAGTCCTGTTACCGCTGGTCGCGCTCCTCAGAGAGAGGGGTCTACGAGTCCATCATTATCTGGACTATATTTTACTACTAGCCGGAAGCCGGGAGACACTAATTCACCATCGGAAGATTTTAATAACAACTCTCCAGAACTTCGGGTGGTTGATCAATTGGAGGAAGAGCAATTTGCAACCCACCCAGAATATGGTATTTCTGGGGGCAGATCTGAATACCAAATCAAACAGGGTACAACTTCCCCAGGAAAAGATACTGCCCTTAATAAAAAAAATGAGGAGACTATTGGCAGCAACGCATCTACCAGCCAGAACCTGTTTGAGTGTCCTGGGGTCCATGTCCGCGACCATACCTATGATACAATGGCCCCAATGGCACATGAGACCCCTGCAGAACTCCTTTCTAAGGCAGTGGAATGGAGCATCAATGCGCCAGACCATTACCATCTCCAGGTCAGTGAAGCAATCAGTATGGTGGTGGACACATCCACACAATCTCAGGAAATACAGACCAATAGTTCCTCCAGAACCCGAAGTGGTCACCTCAGATGCCTGCCAAAGGGGCTGGGGAGCCCACTGTCAAGATCAGGGAGCGCAAGGTCAGTGGCGCTTCCAGACTCAGGGAGTAGTATCAAACATACTGGAGCTCAGGGCAGCATTTCAGGCTCTTATGGCTTTTCTTCCAATACTGAAAGGGAGGAATGTGCTTATCCGGATGGACAACAGGGTGGCAGTAGCCTATGTCCAGAAGCAGGGAGGCACCAGGAGTGTCACACTGATGGAGGAGGTTCATCCCATCCTGGAATGGGCACAAATACACCTGACAGACTTGAGGGCAGTATATGTTCCGGCAACTCAGAATATCTTAGCCGACTACCTGAGCCGAGAGACTCTGTCAAACAACGAGTGGTCCCTGAGTCCAAAAGCCTTCTACCTTCTTACGGAGGCTTGGGGAATGCCAGAAATCGACCTAGCAGCAACACCTGTGAATGCCAAATGTCAGAGATTCCTCTCAAGAGCCCCGTTTCCTTCAGCCGAGGGAGTGGACTGTCTAATACACCCATGGAATTTCAGACTAGGGTACATATTCCCTACGACTCCGCTAATCGCGAGATTCCTGTCCAGGCTTCGGAGGTCCTCAGCTACGGTGATAGCAGTGATCCCACTCTGGCCAAGGAGACCATGGTTCACGACTCTATTGCAGCTCAGCCTTCAGCCTCCAATTCCTCTTCCGATAACCCCGGATTTACTATCCCAAGGCCAGTTCTGGCATCCAGCCCCAGAGAGACTCCATTTGACAGCCTGGAAATTGAAAGGGCTCGGCTAAGGGAACAGGGGTGCTCTCAGGAGGTAATATCCACCCTAATGCAGGCCAGGAAAAGCTCTACTAACACCATCTACGCAAGAGTCTGGAACAAGTTCCTTGACATGGCCCAGCAGAAGGGATGGAACCCAGCCTCTCCAGGTCCCCCTCAGATCCTAGAGTTCCTCCAATCAGGGCTAGACAAAGGACTGAGCTCAAATACCTTGAAGGTACAGGTATCCGCACATCGGCCAAAACAGGCATTAGATGGGCCTTTCACCCTCTGGTAATCCAGTTCCTAAAAGCCTGTCTTAAAATTAAGCCTCCTAGGAGACCAATCTTCCCATCTTGGGATCTCTCGGTAGTCCTCAATGCCTTATCCAACCCTCCTTTTACAGAACCTATCTCACTGTGGGACCTAACTCTAAAGTTATCCTTTCTCATCGCAGTGACATCAGCAAGGAGAGTGTCTGAGATCCAGGCACTAATGTCATCAGAACCCTACCTGGTAATTTTTCCCAATTAGAGTGGTTCTAAGGCCTTCGGATCACTTCATACCCAAGGTGGCTACTTCCTTTCACTATAATCAGGACATTGTCCTCCCGTCTTTCAATAACGATCAAGGCGATCCTCACCCCCTGGATGTTAAAACAACCATCATCAGTTACCTGACAGCCACAACCTCCTTTAGGAAATCGGACTCCCTCATGGTTATCCCACATGGAAGCAGACGAGGGCAGGCGGCTACCTCACGCACTATCGCTGCATGGTTAATAAGGTCCATTAAGAAGGTTTACTCCATCCAACATCTGGTGGTTCCTGAAAACATCAGGGCTCACTCCACAAGGGCAGTGGCTACATCCTGGGCAGCATATTGCAGAGTATCACCAGAGACGATTTGCAGGGCAGCAACGTTGTCCTCCAGACACACCTTCATTTCACACTATAAAGTGGACTCTGCTCACTTAGCCATGGCAGACTTCGGTAGATCCGTGGTTAGAGCCAATTCTTCCGCATTATAAGGAATAAAAATTATTTTTCTTGCACCCACCCGACTGGCGAGTTATTTCCCAGTGTGTGCTGCCATGAAGGCGTCAGGAAAATGGAAAATTGTATACTCACCTTTCCGTAATTTTCCTTTCCTGACGCACCTTCATGGCAGCACACAGATTCCCTCCCCGTGTTTTGTAATGATATACACAGAGAATGCAGCGGGGGGTCTCCCCTTCAAATTTATAGTTAATCCAATCCTGTCAGGTTGTGGGGGCGGAGCCACAACCCAGTGTGTGCTGCCATGAAGGTGCGTCAGGAAAGGAAAATTACGGAAAGGTGAGTATACAATTTTCCATTTTCCCACTTTGGGTGGAGCACAGTTTCTACATTAGAGCACATTTCTTAGACACAACGGTGTTGGAATGGTTTGGTGTTTTTTTATATATATATATATATATATATATCAACCATTTATACCCCCACCCCCACCAAACACACAGAGAATGACCAAAAAAAAAAAAAGAAGAAGAAAATACCCTACCCCCCCTCCTTTCCCTACACCCGTCAGATACTCTATGTTCTCGAATCACTAAACTCCCGCCATTTCCCCCACATATTCCTGAACCTCTCCAATGAGTCCTCTTCTGTATGGATGGTTTCTTGTATAACTCTTATCAATTCAACCCTTACAACCTAATCCTTCATATTTGGACCTTCCTGGTTCTTCCAGAAACTCGGAATCAAATTTTGGAAGGAATGGAACTAGAGTATTCTTATATTGAGATGCCGTTTTCTTTGTATCGTGGATTCTTTGTATCGTGGATTCTTCTGAATCTGTTCTCCTGCGATTTGATAAATTGCTGCTAAGACTCCTTCCCAATAGGGTTGGATCTTTATGCATTCCCACCAGAGGTGCGCAAAGGTCCCCAGGGCATTGCCTTCCCTCCAGCAAGTTGGAGGACCCTCTGCCCCAAACCGATGCACCCTCTGGGGGTCACCTACCATCTCGCTAAGAGTTTGTAGCACATTTCAACTGTCTTCATGTCTCCTGAAGAGAAACAAGCCATTCTCAAGATTTTCCTTCTATGTTCCTCATTTCTGAGCAACCCTATCTCCTCCTCCCATTTCCCTAGATATGGAGGAAATTCCGGTTCTGTTTCTTTTATTAATATTCTATAGATTTTAGATATGCTTTGATTTAGGCTAAAGGGAAAACAAAAAGTTTCTCTATTGCCCTCATGTTTTTTTTACCCCGTAACGGTTGTGGTAGTGATTATGCAAAGTGCTGTGGTTGTGTGTACCTCCATTTATCTAATGGCATATTTCCCCATTTTTGTGTAATTTCCGCATAAGTGCAAATCCTATTTCCTTTCATTACATTCTGTAGTAATATTTCTTATTTTTTTGCCCATCTAGTGAAATATATGTACTCTTCTTTCCACGGCTTAAAGTAATTTGTGCCCAATATTGATAACAGTGGTGAATTATAATCCCAGTGGTACTTTCTTCCTATATCATCCCAAATTTTTAAAAGTGTTTTCTAGTTAGTGGATTTGTACTATTAGCTTAATCTCTGTGCTGTCGTGGTACCCAGACCATCTTCCTTAGGTCTACCTTGCTTTGTGAAATCTCCATATTTACCCAACTTCTCCCCTCTTTATTATGAGTCCATTTTGCTATTCGTGAGATACTGATCACCTGATAGTATTTCTCAAAGTTCAGGGCTGCTAATCCTCCTGAACTTTTGGCTTTCGTCAATATTGAATATGCAATTCTGGGTCGTTTGTGTGCCCAGATATATCTTAATATCATTGATCTTAGCTTTTTAAAGTAGTCCTGGGGTACTGCAACTGGGGTACTGCATCACTCCCAGGGGTTACTTCCTGGGTATCTCGGCTACAGCGTTGTGATTGACCGGAGCCACGATGACATCACTCCCGCGCATGCGCACGGGAGCCGCCAGTAACGGCACACCTGTAGCAAAAAGTGGTCTGTAAGGGTTTACAACCACTTTAATCCCATTGAGAACTTTTGGTCAATCTTCAAGAGGCGGGTGAACAAAAAAACCCCCACTAATTCTGACAAACTTCAAGCCTTGATTATGCAGGAATGGACTGCCATCAATAAGGATGTGGCCCAGAAGTTGATTGACAGCGCGCCAGGGTGAATTGCAGAGGTCTTGAAAAAGAAGGGTCAACACTGCAAATATTGACTCTTTGCATAAACTTAATGTAATTGTCAATAAAAGCCTTTGACACTCATGGAATGCTTGTAATTATACTTCAGTATCCCATAGTAACATCTGACAAAAAGATCTAAAAACACTGAAGCAGCAGACTTTGTGAAAATTAATATTTGTGTCATTCTCAAAACTTTTGGCCACAGCTGTATATATAAAAAGTTTGCTGAATAAATGTGACACATTCACACAGCTTCAACGAATCTTGCTCTATTCTGTGTTACGGTATATAACGATCTTGTATGATTGTAAGCACCATCTAGTGGCCATAGTGTGATATTTGTTTTTGACTACCTCAGGTGAAAAAATTGTTATTTATACCAGTCATTTGTTTAGTTAATAAATCCCAATGAAATCCCTAAACGTTGGCAGCATTTTTTAGGGAAGGGTACCCTCATCTGTCAGAATTGTAGGCTTGAAGACTTTTCATGTTATTACGGAGGAGCTGTGTTGTTGGGCATTCTGATCTGTTATTCCGCCTCACAGGAGGTAGGAACAATAATTCTCCAATTAGACCCCTATGTGTGTGGAGTCTTTTTGCCACAATTCACGGCCGCGATTTTTGCAGCAATTTTAAGGAATGTCTGTGTAAGTGGCATCAAAGTCGGACCAAAGTAGTGCAGGGACTACTTTGAAGTCGGAACGACTTGAAGTCGTACTAATATGAATGGCTGTCATTGGAAATCATGGGGTAGAGGGCTACAGAACAACACTTATGATGACTAGCAAATGCATGTCCATAAAAAAAAAAAAAGAGTCTGTTCAGAGGTATAAACAAATACATATTAACTGCTTGCCGACCGCGCCATAGCTGAATGGCGGCTACAGCACGGCTCAATAACTCTGGGAAGACGTACATTGATGTCCTCCCAGAATCCTGGGACACGCACCCGGGAATATCCGTATCACGGTAAATGGCCGCTCACAGCGGGCGTTTACTACATGATCACTCCGTCATACTTGTAAACAAACCAGCGTCATGTCCGGTTCCTCTCTCCCCTCTCTGTACCGATCGGTACAGTGTGAGCGGAGAGGGGAGAGATTGGGTGCAGCAGCGTTGTGGGCTGGATCTATAGTGTCCACAGCCCTGATTTGTGCCCTTTGCAGCCTCTACCAGCCATCCATCCATGATCCATCCATGATGTCATTCATCCAGCAATCCAGCAGAGTTCCACCGATTTTAATAATTTTTTTTAAAAGTCATCAGCTACAACTACTGCAGCTGCTGACATTTAAAATAAGGACACTTATCTGTCCAGGGCACCCGAAGCAGATCTGTCCCTTGGCTCTCGGGTGCTGGCGCCACCATCTTTGGTAAGGGAATCAGGAAGTGAAGCCTCGCGACTCGTGCTGCGCGTTCCCACTGGTCCCTGCCGTCTCCTGGGACCCGTGTGTCTCCCAGAAGACAGCGGGGGGGACTGGGACGGGAATAGGTGTAGATACCCGCAGGTATCTATGCCCAGAAGTGGGAGCAAGATACCTGTATTAGACAGGTATCTACTCTCCCCTGAATGGTGCCAAATGTGAGATCGGAGGGGGGGGGGGGGGATTCCGAAAAGCGGAAGTAAAATTTTTGTGTGGAACTCCGCTTTAAGTGCCCAGTGGTCAACTGGTTAAAGACCAGTGTAACAATTTGTAAAAATGGTTTATGCAACGCATTTAAAAAAAAAAAAAAATATATATATATATATATATATATATATATATATGTGCGTATATACATACACACATCTCAACCGTGCATATGAGCTTTTTTACCATTAAAGCTCATTTACTAAGTGCACTCACCTGTGTTTATATCTCTGCAGTTGTAATACCCTACTTGGATCTGTGCTGCTGACTGCGATCTGACTTTACCATCTGGGATCCTGTGTGTATCCAAGTATTGCTGGTAATATATGCAGCATAGCTGAGATGTTGATACCCTTGGTACCCACAATAAACCTGATTATTATGAAGCCTTGCAAATGAAATTTTTATTGCACTATTGTGCATGGTGTTGTCTTGGTCTTTCCCTTTCATTAGAACATTGGCACTGCTACAGTAGTGCTCAGAGGAATACTGAACCATTCATCAGAAGGTGACCATCTTGTGTGGACTGATAACTTGAAACCAGTGGATTTGCAATTTAGACTTTTTTTTTCTTCATTTTCATGCCCACGTTTACACCAGTCCAGCTTTTGTAGTAATTTGTTCCTTGGCAGTCTTATGTTGATCATCACAAACTAGACTTCCATTTTGCGAAAATCCAATCGGCCGTTTTAACGTTTCACATCTTTGTGCTTACGAATAATCAGAAATGGGTGCTTTGGAATGCTAACTTAGGCCCCATTCACACGAGAAGTCTGATCGGGTGCATCTGTCTGTTTTTCAGGCAGACTCAATCAGATCCTCCATTTTTCCCTATGGAGCGACAGATGTAAATTGATTTGTGTCTGTTTACACCCACCTACCTCCAAAACCGATCAAAAAAAAAAAAAGGCAAGGAAGAGAATTCGTTCCCGTCTGGCCAGATCGGATCAGAGGGTAGTTGGGTGTAAACGCGGCCGCCCATAGAGCAGAGCAGGCTGTGTCCATGTCCGCTCTGCATAAGCAGAGCAGACACAGACCCATCATCAGCCTGCTCAGCCATGTGAAAATGGCATAAGACAACTGACTTATGTTCATGTGTATATATACTGCTGTTAAAAGCAAAAAAAGTGCCAAGTGTACACACCACATTTTAAACAAAACATACTTTAACCACTTTGCATCCGGACAAATTTCCTAATTTTTCACATATTAAAATCTGCAATTTTTGCTGGAAAACTAAAATCCCCAATTAATTATTGCAGCGATATCCAATGTGTGCGGTTGGATGTTTGCATGTCTGCGTGGGGAGACTGGGTTGGGTTTCATTTTTTTTTATTTACTTTGTTATAATTCAACACATTTTTTTTTTACTTAGTTGTCATCACAAGGGAGGTTCTCTTTAAGAGATCCCCAAGTTTTACCCTGCCCTCCACTTAAGCTGATCAAGCACAGGACTGTTTAATTAGCAGTTTAAACTGATTTTCAGATGGGGGTTAAACAGATCTGAACCCAGAAATGCTGAGAGCTTAGCAGTGGCCAAAGTTCATTTATTGCAGAGCTTATCGAGAATGGAGGTTCCCCTGTTCCCTTCCGCTCTCTATCCTGACACCGTTTACTATGGTGCAAGGCTGGAGGATGACGACAGCACCTGCGCAGTACCATAAAAGTGATCAGACTGCTGTATAGCCACCTGGATCACTTCTTTATTAGCCGAGAGCTGAATGGAGAAAACTATACCAAGCTAATGCAAAGTAGTACACCACTCAAGGTATTCACCCTTAAAGTTCCACCTCCACTGCACAAGTAAAGGGTGCTGGCCCTGCACATAGCAGAACCCCAAGTATATTCCCTTTCTGGATGTTTCTGGATGTTACTCTGGTGGGAGAGGCTGACAGAGCGATGTCCAAACTTTATAGGAAACAGACTGTCGGTAACTGTTGAGACCCGACTCTGGTCATCCTCGCCATACCATAAAGAACATACCAGTCGGACAGTTTTGAATATGCAGGGATACCTCAGATTTTGAAAGAAGCACAGGCTATGTGGCAATGTTTCAAAATTAGAGGTTATCCTGTTTCAATCTTGAGTAGGGCAGTTAACATTGCTAGTGGGATGACACAAACCAATTTATTGCAGGATAAATAGAAATCTTCCAAAAAGCAGAAATATTCCTGTTTATTCTACTTATAGCACTGAATTCAGGAAAGTTAGTAATATTGTTCAGAAATATCTACCGGTCCTATTCAATGATCCCATATATGCACAGATCCTATCTAAAAAAAGCTATGAGAACCGTTTCCTGCAGAGCCCCAACTCTTGGTAAAACCTTGTCTCCCAGTCTATATTCTAGCGTAAAAACCCCTTTCCATTGGTTGCAGTTTAAGGACTCTTTTCAGTGTGGAGGCAGTGGGTGTCCCTGTTGTCCCCACATAAAATTAGGTGAGGTTGTACATTCCACTAATAAAACCCAGAGAATTGCCTCCTTTATTAATTGTAACAAATACCTTGTGTAATTACCTGTCAATATATTAGTCGCACCACTCAGACAGATCGGCTTTGCGGTCATTTATATATTGCGAGAAATTTTTTTTT
>CM053026.1:783462559-783527559 GCA_028564925.1 Lithobates sylvaticus
ACAATGTCCCCAAAATAGTGTCCCCAAAACACTGTCCCCACACATGTCCCGAAAATAGTGTCCCCAAAACACTGTCCCCACACATGTCCCGAAAATAGTGTCCCCAAAACACTGTCACCACACATGTCCCCACACATGTCCCGAAAATAGTGTCCCCAAAACACTGTCACCACACACATGTCCCCAAAATAGTGTCACCAAAACACTGTCCCCACACATGTCCCCACACACTGTCCCAACACATGTCCCCAAAATAGTGTCACTAAAACACTGTCACCACACACTTGTCCCCAAAATAGTGTCACCAAAACACTGTCACCACACACTTGTCCCCAAAATAGTGTCACCAAAACACTGTCACCACACACTTGTCCCCAAAATAGTGTCACCAAAACACTGTCCCCACGCACTGTCCCCACACAATGTCCCCACACAATGTCCCCAAAATAGTGTCCCCAAAACACTGTCATCACACACATGTGCCCAAAATAGTGTCACCAAAACACTGTCATCACACATGTCCCCACACACTGTCCTCACACACTGTCCCCACACATGTCCCCAAAACACTCTCACCACACACATGTCCCCACACACTGTCCCCAAAATGGTGTCACCAAAACACTGGCACCACACATGTCCCCAAAATGGTGTCCCCACACATGTCCTCACACATTAAAAACACCTGCCCCCCACATATGTAACACTAAAATCACATGTCCCAATGATCATCTGCACACATCTGTCCGTGATCACACAAACAAATTATTACACAATTAACAGGATTTTTTTTTTTACCAAAGACATGTAGCGGAATACATTTTGGCTTAAATTTATGACAAAATTAGATCAGTAGAAAATATTGTTGTTTTTTTTATCAAAATTTCTGCGCTTTTTTTCACTTATATCGCAAAAAAATAAACGGAGTCGTGAATAAATACCACCAAAAGAAATCTCTATTTGTGGGAACAAAATGATAAACATGTCACATGGTTACAGTGTAGCATGACCGCGCAATTCTCATTGGAAGTGCGGTGGCGCTGGAAGCTGAAAACCGGTCTGGGGAGGAAGGGGGTGAAAGTGCCCCCCGGTATTGAAGGGGTTAACAGTTTATAACACAAGTACTAACAGTTCCGCCACTTCCACTACAATGGCTCCTTGTAGTTCTTCAGCCCACTGAGCTCCCAGTGTCTCCCAGTCACTAGACTAGATGATTCACTGCCACTGACTCCCTTGAGCTCCTCCAATCTTCACTCTAGTATCTTCCTCAGGTGTCACCTCCGCTGCTTGGGTCCCTCCCTGGCTTGTTACCCACTGAAGTTCCCCAATTCTTCACCATCCCCAGTTGGTTAGAATTCTGCTCCAGTACTTGCTTCAGTTACTCACTGTGCTCTACCAATAAATAAAGAGCTGAAAAGTGTGTATCAGTGTAGCGCTAAAAATGTCTCTGTGCAGCAATGGTTATAGACTGGAAAGATCAACAACCACCAGTTTGCTGCTCAGAATATTGTTATAATAATAACCAATTAAGGTTAAAAGGATGGTGAACACCTGGTCCTCTAAGTAAATGAGGGTATGGTGTACCTCCAAGTCTGATGAACCAAACATGTGGATGCACTACCAAGTTTTCCACACCATCTGCAGGTGTTTGGTGAGGTTAGCAAAAAAACTGGTTACCTGGTTAAGGTAAACTAGTGTAGACTAACAATCTCTAAAAGCGTGTCTCAAAACAATAGTGTTAGGTCTATTATGTAATCAAATACGTGAAGTTGCACTGGCAATAGGTGTATAAAAAATCAATATTATTGTGACGTTGCATTGGCAATAGGTATATGAAAAATCAATATTATTGTGTCTCGGATACTGAGGGCAGACTGAATGCAAACTGCTGAAAAACAAGGGAGCTAGAATAAAATAGGTATGTCAAGATAATCCACATCTCATCTGTGTTCTTATCAAAAGCTGCCACTTATCTAATGAGCAGGTGAGACAATAAATGGTCTATATACACCACAATACACTTATTCAGTGAAAAAAAGCTTATTCAGTGAAAAAATTTTATAATAAAGAGCCTCAGTAGACAGTCCTGATATTGTTGGTTTGTGGACAAACAGAAACATCAAACTATATTTCAAGTAGAGTGAACTGTATCATAAAGTCCAAATGGTGCGAAGCAGAGTAATGGCGATAATATGGTTCAGGTGTTGAATCCTCTCATCAAAGGGCAACAATGCAACCAGAAGGGAAGAAATCGTAAGCGCTTACCATATGTGATGGACCAACTCACCAGAAGTGGAAGGTCGGGAACAGCTTATATGACTACCTCCAGGTGCCAAAGGTGTGGAATAAGTTGTAGAGAGATGGAAGTATGGGCTGGAACGTCTCAGGGTCCTTAACGGATACTCACCGACCGAATAGGGTAGCAACTGGATCGATATGGTTGGATCAATGCTCATCGGTCAGGTTCACCATAAATAGAGAGAAAAAACAGAAGAGGGACTCCTCATCGTGTAAAACCCAAGTGCAAGGGTTCACTTTTATTAAAAAAGAACAAGCATCCAGCAAAAAGGTACAATGAAATGGAGCTGTTCAAGTAAAATCAAGTAAAAAAACGCAGTAGGCAATAAAGCTGAGAGACCCGACGCGTTTCGTCTAAAAAGACTTCTGCTGGGGTATACTCCAGCCTACTCCTGCTGCGTTGTATATAGTATGCAAGATAATTAAACCACATGGAGCACCTGACTGTTTCCAATCAGCCACACTTCCTGTTTCCTGTTTGGTGTTGTCCCGTATTGGTGGGTGGGAGCGGACAAAAACCAATCCAAAAATACACCATATTGTTAAACCAATAAGGGCATAGTGGAGGAAAAACGTGTTTGGCAATAAAAAGACAAAGGCGGGAACATTTGTCACCGGGGGAACACCCCTAATGTGTGGGCGGAACAATAAGGTACATGGATAACCAATGTAGGAGCTATAAGTTACCAACCTTGCCTTTAATAGGTGGACTGGGATCCAAATGAGCCCCCATAGGGAATGGCGTCAATTGCCCAGGCAGGATGTACACAGAAGCTGTCCCGCGCCAAAAAGCAGACACAACGGCCGCGTGGATGCCCGCGGCGGAAGTGCTGCACCGGAAGTGACGTAAACAGGATGTAAATAAAAGCTGTCCCGCGCCAAAAAGCAGACACAACGGCCGCGTGGATGCCCGCGGCGGAAGTGCTGCGCCGGAAGTGACGTCCGGAGCGGAAATGACGCGCCGGAAGGGAAAGAGGCGGACATGACGTCTGTATCTTTAAAAATGTAAACAAAGAGGGTAGGCGAATGGGGTAAAAACGAAAAATGTCCACAAGATGGCAGTGAAACAAATAAAACTAGAGTCTGGCTGATTGAAGGCAGAAATATATACACAATGAGATTACATGAGTCACAGTGTAATTGACATCAATGCGCAGAGTGTATAAATAGGAAGTAGCACACGACATATAAGGTTATATTGTTATTAAGATACCCTATTTTGTTATTATTGACATATATATACAGTCCGGTTACATAGATCACAATGTAGTTGAAATCAGTGTCCAGACAGTGTATTGGAAGTAGCAACCAACATATGAGGTTACATTGCTAATAAGATACTCAATGTTATTGTTAACTGAGGGGAAAATATTAGAAGTAAACAATTCCCTGCAAATCTTAAATATATGTCAAAAGCATTGGATGCATATACAAATATTTCCAAAACATCATCTCCCACCAGGGATGGCAAGAATCAAAAAGGGAAATAAATTGTAATAGGTGAAAGATGTACTAAATACACCAAACTGAAATATATTAATGTGGGAAACATCGGGTGGGATCATGCGCGATTAATAAAAGCGTTAATGTCCCACTCGACGTTTAAACCGTGGGGAGTGTAGCACTTAATCTGGTGTATCCAGAATGTTTCAAGTCGGGAAACACCCCTAATATTGGACTAACCCCTCCAATGGGGAACAAATTTGTCTATGATCTGAAAACAGGATCCTGCTGGATTACGATTGTGATTAAGGAGGTAGTGTTTGGAAACACTGTGGTTGGTATGTCCAGCTTTAATGGCGGCCAAATGCTCGTTCACTCTAATAGCGAACGTGCGTTTGGTCCGACCTATATATTGTTTACCGCATGGACACGTGATGAGATATACTATAAATTTAGTGTGGCATGTTACAAAACAATCCATTTTGTATTCTTTATTAGTACTGTTGGATTTAAAGGTATCACGCTTCCTCCTACAAGTGTTATTCACGCAAACGTTGCACTTTCGGCAAGGGTAAAAGCCCTTCATATCGTGGAAAAAAGAAGGGGGGTTAGGTGGATCCATGATATTTGGTGCAACTTTGCCTCTTAAGGAAGAGGCTCCCCTATAGATAACTCCTGCGTGTTCAGGTAGAATGGGCCCTAGGATTTGATCGTTTTTCAGAACGTCCCAATGTTTTTGAAATATACCTTTAATTTGCTTGTGTTGGACCGAGAACTTGGTAAAGAAAGACCACCGGAATTTATCGTCCTTCTTTTTTGGAGGCTTCTCTATCAGCAGGGACGTGCGGTCAATAGATGCAATTTTTTGAATTTCATCATCTATTAAAGATGCCTGGTAGCCCCGGTCAATAAATCTATTTTTAAGTATGAGGGCTTGTTCATGGTAATCAGGAAGATGAGAGCAATTTCTACGGATGCGCATGAGTTGGCTTCGTGGGACAGAGCTAAGCCATGACGGATGATGGCAGCTATCGACCGGAATGTAACCGTTCCGGTCGGTAGTTTTAAAGAACGTCTTGGTGGTAATTTGGCCATCAATAACTGTAATTTCTAAATCTAGAAAATGAATAGACGAGGGACTGGCCTCGTAGGTAAGTTCAATCCCAATGTCATTGGAATTGAGTAGGGTTATAAACTGTTTAAGGGAATCAGCAGACCCCTTCCATAGGAGGAGGATGTCGTCGATATATCTGGACCACAGCACTAGTTGTGGGGGGTCCAGTACATGGACGACATCCTCCTCCCACTTACCCATAAAAATATTTGCGAGACTGGGGGCGAACTTGGCGCCCATGGCCACCCCCTTCTCCTGCAAATAAAATTTCCCATCGTACCAAAAGTAGTTATGTTTCGTAGCATAACGTAAAAGGTCCATTATGAACCTCTTTTGGGTGTTAGGGATAGATCTAATTCTACCTAGAAATATTTCCACAGATTCAAGTCCTAAATGGTGAGGGATACATGTGTATAAGGAAGTAACATCCGCAGTCACCAGGATAAGGTCACTAGAGTAACTGACTTGTTGTAATTTAGAAATAGTATCTGATGTATCCCTCACCATTTAGGACTTGAATCTGTGGAAATATTTCTAGGTAGAATTAGATCTATCCCTAACACCCAAAAGAGGTTCATAATGGACCTTTTACGTTATGCTACGAAACATAACTACTTTTGGTACGATGGGAAATTTTATTTGCAGGAGAAGGGGGTGGCCATGGGCGCCAAGTTCGCCCCCAGTCTCGCAAATATTTTTATGGGTAAGTGGGAGGAGGATGTCGTCCATGTACTGGACCCCCCACAACTAGTGCTGTGGTCCAGATATATCGACGACATCCTCCTCCTATGGAAGGGGTCTGCTGATTCCCTTAAACAGTTTATAACCCTACTCAATTCCAATGACATTGGGATTGAACTTACCTACGAGGCCAGTCCCTCGTCTATTCATTTTCTAGATTTAGAAATTACAGTTATTGATGGCCAAATTACCACCAAGACGTTCTTTAAAACTACCGACCGGAACGGTTACATTCCGGTCGATAGCTGCCATCATCCGTCATGGCTTAGCTCTGTCCCACGAAGCCAACTCATGCGCATCCGTAGAAATTGCTCTCATCTTCCTGATTACCATGAACAAGCCCTCATACTTAAAAATAGATTTATTGACCGGGGCTACCAGGCATCTTTAATAGATGATGAAATTCAAAAAATTGCATCTATTGACCGCACGTCCCTGCTGATAGAGAAGCCTCCAAAAAAGAAGGACGATAAATTCCGGTGGTCTTTCTTTACCAAGTTCTCGGTCCAACACAAGCAAATTAAAGGTATATTTCAAAAACATTGGGACGTTCTGAAAAACGATCAAATCCTAGGGCCCATTCTACCTGAACACGCAGGAGTTATCTATAGGGGAGCCTCTTCCTTAAGAGGCAAAGTTGCACCAAATATCATGGATCCACCTAACCCCCCTTCTTTTTTCCACGATATGAAGGGCTTTTACCCTTGCCGAAAGTGCAACGTTTGCGTGAATAACACTTGTAGGAGGAAGCGTGATACCTTTAAATCCAACAGTACTAATAAAGAATACAAAATGGATTGTTTTGTAACATGCCACACTAAATTTATAGTATATCTCATCACGTGTCCATGCGGTAAACAATATATAGGTCGGACCAAACGCACGTTCGCTATTAGAGTGAACGAGCATTTGGCCGCCATTAAAGCTGGACATACCAACCACAGTGTTTCCAAACACTACCTCCTTAATCACAATCGTAATCCAGCAGGATCCTGTTTTCAGATCATAGACAAATTTGTTCCCCATTGGAGGGGTTAGTCCAATATTAGGGGTGTTTCCCGACTTGAAACATTCTGGATACACCAGATTAAGTGCTACACTCCCCACGGTTTAAACGTCGAGTGGGACATTAACGCTTTTATTAATCGCGCATGATCCCACCCGATGTTTCCCACATTAATATATTTCAGTTTGGTGTATTTAGTACATCTTTCACCTATTACAATTTATTTCCCTTTTTGATTCTTGCCATCCCTGGTGGGAGATGATGTTTTGGAAATATTTGTATATGCATCCAATGCTTTTGACATATATTTAAGATTTGCAGGGAATTGTTTACTTCTAATATTTTCCCCTCAGTTAACAATAACATTGAGTATCTTATTAGCAATGTAACCTCATATGTTGGTTGCTACTTCCAATACACTGTCTGGACACTGATTTCAACTACATTGTGATCTATGTAACCGGACTGTATATATATGTCAATAATAACAAAATAGGGTATCTTAATAACAATATAACCTTATATGTCGTGTGCTACTTCCTAGTTATACACTCTGCGCATTGATGTCAATTACACTGTGACTCATGTAATCTCATTGTGTATATATTTCTGCCTTCAATCAGCCAGACTCTAGTTTTATTTGTTTCACTGCCATCTTGTGGACATTTTTCGTTTTTACCCCATTCGCCTACCCTCTTTGTTTACATTTTTAAAGATACAGACGTCATGTCCGCCTCTTTCCCTTCCGGCGCGTCATTTCCGCTCCGGACGTCACTTCCGGCGCAGCACTTCCGCCGCGGGCATCCACGCGGCCGTTGTGTCTGCTTTTTGGCGCGGGACAGCTTTTATTTACATCCTGTTTACGTCACTTCCGGTGCAGCACTTCCGCCGCGGGCATCCACGCGGCCGTTGTGTCTGCTTTTTGGCGCGGGACAGCTTCTGTGTACATCCTGCCTGGGCAATTGACGCCATTCCCTATGGGGGCTCATTTGGATCCCAGTCCACCTATTAAAGGCAAGGTTGGTAACTTATAGCTCCTACATTGGTTATCCATGTACCTTATTGTTCCGCCCACACATTAGGGGTGTTCCCCCGGTGACAAATGTTCCCGCCTTTGTCTTTTTATTGCCAAACACGTTTTTCCTCCACTATGCCCTTATTGGTTTAACAATATGGTGTATTTTTGGATTGGTTTTTGTCCGCTCCCACCCACCAATACGGGACAACACCAAACAGGAAACAGGAAGTGTGGCTGATTGGAAACAGTCAGGTGCTCCATGTGGTTTAATTATCTTGCATACTATATACAACGCAGCAGGAGTAGGCTGGAGTATACCCCAGCAGAAGTCTTTTTAGAAGAAACGCGTCGGGTCTCTCAGCTTTATTGCCTACTGCGTTTTTTTTACTTGATTTTACTTGAACAGCTCCATTTCATTGTACCTTTTTGCTGGATGCTTGTTCTTTTTTAATAAAAGTGAACCCTTGCACTTGGGTTTTACACGATGAGGAGTCCCTCTTCTGTTTTTTCTCTCTATTTATGGTGAACCTGACCGATGAGCATTGATCCAACCATATCGATCCAGTTGCTACCCTATTCGGTCGGTGAGTATCCGTTAAGGACCCTGAGACGTTCCAGCCCATACTTCCATCTCTCTACAACTTATTCCACACCTTTGGCACCTGGAGGTAGTCATATAAGCTGTTCCCGACCTTCCACTTCTGGTGAGTTGGTCCATCACATATGGTAAGCGCTTACGATTTCTTCCCTTCTGGTTGCATTGTTGCCCTTTGATGAGAGGATTCAACACCTGAACCATATTATCGCCATTACTCTGCTTCGCACCATTTGGACTTTATGATACAGTTCACTCTACTTGAAATATAGTTT
Organism: Lithobates sylvaticus; assembly: GCA_028564925.1. Classification (NCBI taxonomy): domain Eukaryota; kingdom Metazoa; phylum Chordata; class Amphibia; order Anura; family Ranidae; genus Lithobates; species Lithobates sylvaticus. The sequence goes on from CM053026.1 coordinate 783,471,050, forward strand.
GATGTTTCTGTTTGTCCACAAACCAACAATATCAGGACTGTCTACTGAGGCTCTTTATTATAAAAATTTTTCACTGAATAAGCTTTTTTTCACTGAATAAGTGTATTGTGGTGTATATAGACCATTTATTGTCTCACCTGCTCATTAGATAAGTGGCAGCTTTTGATAAGAACACAGATGAGATGTGGATTATCTTGACATACCTATTTTATTCTAGCTCCCTTGTTTTTCAGCAGTTTGCATTCAGTCTGCCCTCAGTATCCGAGACACAATAATATTGATTTTTCATATACCTATTGCCAATGCAACGTCACAATAATATTGATTTTTTATACACCTATTGCCAGTGCAACTTCACGTATTTGATTACATAATAGACCTAACACTATTGTTTTGAGACACGCTTTTAGAGATTGTTAGTCTACACTAGTTTACCTTAACCAGGTAACCAGTTTTTTTGCTAACCTCACCAAACACCTGCAGATGGTGTGGAAAACTTGGTAGTGCATCCACATGTTTGGTTCATCAGACTTGGAGGTACACCATACCCTCATTTACTTAGAGGACCAGGTGTTCACCATCCTTTTAACCTTAATTGGTTATTATTATAACAATATTCTGAGCAGCAAACTGGTGGTTGTTGATCTTTCCAGTCTATAACCATTGCTGCACAGAGACATTTTTAGCGCTACACTGATACACACTTTTCATCCTTTCACAATTTTGTCATATTGTAGTGTTGGCCGCTTTTGCTTTGTTCACTTTTGGGCGCTGCTTTTTTCTTTCTTTTAATAAATAAAGAGCTGATGTTCAAGTCCAACCTAAGCTCGACTTGGACATCGAGCCCAGCCCTATATTTTATGTGATGGACCAACACAAAGTGTCACATGATTGTGAAGTGGAAGGAAAATGATAAATGATACAAATAAATCTGTGAAAAGTGTGGGGGGGCATTTGTAGGGCGCCCCCCCCGGAGTCAATACTTTGTAGAACCCCCCTTTCTCTACAAGTCTTTTTGGGGGTGTCTCTACCAGCTTTGCCCATCTAGAGAGGACATTTCTGCCCATTCTTCTTCTTTGTAAAATATCTCAAATTCTGTCAGATTGGATGGAGAGCGTCTGTGATCAGCAATTTTCAAGTCTTGCCACAGATTCTCAATGGGATATAGGTCTGGACTGTGACTGGGCCATTCTAACACATGAATATGCTTTGATCTAAACCATTCCATTGTAGCTCTGGCTGTATGTTTCGGGTCGTTTGTCCTGCTGGAAGGTGAACCTCCCCCCAGTCTCAAGTTTTTTGCAGACGCAGACTTATGCCGCGTACACACGGTCGGAATTCTCGTCGGAAAAAGCTCTGATGGTTTTCCCGTCGGAATTCCGATGGAATTTCGCTCAAACTGTCTTGCCTACACACGGTCACACCAAATTCCGACGGTCAATAACACCACGCCTTAAAAAACATTCGACTGCACTATAAAAGGGAAGTTTAATGCTTCTGAGCATGCGTCGAATTGTTTCCGAGCATGCGTCAAATAGTTTCCGAGCATGCGTCGTAATTTTGCGTGTCGGAATTGCATACACACGATCGGAAAATCCGATAGAAAGGTTTTCCGTCGGAAAAATTAAGAACAGGTTCTCAATCCAAAGTCTGTCGGAAAAAAGTTACGAATCGAAAAAAAAAAAGTTACGAATCGAAAAAAAAGTTACGAATGTACGAATTTTTTTGTTCAATCCATTCGAAGCACGTTTAGCAGCGCCATTGTAAGGGACACGGAAAATGACCAATTCAACAAAAAAAAAAGTTATGAATTTTTTCGTTCGTTTTCTTTTTTCGGATTTTCTTCATTAGTACATTCGTTGTTTCTAATTAGTTTTTTTCAAATTTTCGTTGTTTTTCGGATTCGAATGATTCGTTATTCGGATTCGTACGATTCGAATGATTCGTTCATTCGTACGAAAACGAACCAACGAAAATAACGAAAAAAAACGAAAAACGAAACGAATTGCACATGTCTAATGGATTGAACAGAGCTCTGTGAGACGTTCAACGCTTGGGAGATTGTGTTTATAACCTAACCCTGCTTTATACTTCACCACTTTATTCCTGACCTGTCTGGTGTGTTCCTTGGCCTTCATGATGCTGTTTGTTCATTAAGGTTCTCTAACAAACCTCTGAGGGCTTCACAGAACAGCTGCATTTATACTGAGATTAAATGACACACAGGGGGACTCTATTTACTAATTAGGTGACTTCTGAGGGCAATTGGTTCCACTAGATTTTAGTTCGGGGTATCAGAGTAAAGGGGGCGCCATACAAATGCCCCCCCCCCCCCCACACTTTTCACATATTTATTTGTATCATTTATCATTTTCCTTCCACTTCACAATTATGTGACACTTTGTGTTGGTCCATCACATAAAAATCCCAACAAAATACCTTTTCAAGACACTGTAAATATATTAGGGCTGTTACTGATTAAAATTTTCATGATCGATTAATCGATTTTTTTCTAATTAATTTATCGACTAATTTCGATTAATTATAACGCACACACAGATCCAACTACTTTTATCTGATCTCCTTGCATTGCAACTCTGCATTAGTCAGTGGTAAATGTGGTATACACTATATACAATCACCCGACACTAGTTAGTTTCCACAATCCATGACTTAACTTCACTGTTCACACAAATAGGTTTTAAATTCAAACTGTAGCACTGACATAAGTCATTTTCTTCTCCACAGTAGCGTGACCCTCCACCTCCGGTCTAACTAATCGCTCTCACCTTATGGCATGGACCCCGGTGCAAACAGGTGGTCATGCAAGCGGGTATCAAAAGGGTATAACACGGACCATAAGCTTCTCTCAGGTCTCCTTAGATCTCAGCAAGGATGCAGGTCATGGGAAGAGAGAAAAGATCTAAGTGCTCACCGCTGAAGTATAAGATTTCATTTTTGTGTTCAAACACAAACTACTCACATAAAGATGATAAAAACACGGCATGTAAAGCCGACAATCGTGTTAGTTCCATAGGGCAGCAGCGGGTGATGTCATGCGTAGCTCCTCCCCCATACGCGTTACGTTCAATCAGAACTTCGACGTCACCGGACTCCTCCCCCCTTCCCTTCGTTAGCAGACGGAGGCACTTGGGGAAGGGGGGAGGAGTCCGGTGACGTCGATGTCCGTGACGTCACTGGATCTCCGACGGAACTTCCTGAAGACCCGGAAGCCGGCGGAGAGGTGAGCACCGATCAAAAGAGTTTTGATTGATCAAAAAAATTAATCGATTAATCGAGGAATTAATCTTTAATTTCCACAGCCCTACTTAATATACCTCAAAGTCTAAGTTTAACATGATATGGATATCAATGGTGATTGAAGCTTAACCACTTCAATACCGGGGGGGGGCACTTAGACACCTTCCTGCCCAGACCAATGTTCAGCTTTCAGCGCTGTCACATTTTGAATGACAATTACGCGGTCATGCTATACTGCACCCAAACTAAATTTTTATCATTTTTTTCCCACAAATAGAGCTTTCTTTTGGTGGTATTTGATCACCTCTGCGGTTTTTATTTTTTGCTAAACAAATAAAAAAAGACCGAAAATTATTTGTAAATAAGTACATTTTCTTCTTCAATGACGGGCACTGATAAGGCGGCACTGATGGGGATCGATGAGGTGGCACCAATAAGGTGGTACTGATGAGGTGGCACTGACGTTCACTGATGATGGGCACTGATAGGTGGCACTGATGGGCACTGATAGGTGGCACTGATAGGTGGCACTGATAGGCACTTATGGGTGGCACTGATTGGTACTTACGGGTGGCACGGATAGGTGGCATGGATGGGCACTGATGGGCACTGATGGGCATGGATGGGTACTGATAGGTGGCACTGCTGGACACTGATGGGTGGCACTGATGACACTGATGGGTGGCATTGCTGGGCATCACTTTTTTATTGGTACATAAAGGTGCCAGTCAGTGCCCATTTGTGGGCACTGACTGGCACAGACTGGGCATCATTTTCACATGTGGATGGCCAGGGGGTACATACCTGGCCACCCACATGTTGCCCACTTCCCTGGTGGTCCTAGTGGAGTCCCTGGTGGTCCAGTGTGGGCATCTGAGGGGGGGGGGCTGCACTGATAAACAATAAGCACAGACCCCCCCCCCCGGTCAGGAGAGCCACCGATAGGCTCTCCTCTACTCACGTCTGTTAGACGCGAGTGAGGAAAAGCCGATCACCGGCTTTTCCTGTTGACATCGTGATCAGCCGTGATTGGACACGGCTGATCACATGGTAAAGAGCTTCCGTCGGAGGCTCATTACCAAGATCAGTGTAGTGATGTGTCTGACTGACTCACCGCTCCACCGATCGTCGCGATGCGCACACCCGCGGGCGCACGGCGACATGTTATCTTGAAGGACATCATATTACCCCCAGTCAGGATAACAGAACCACTTCCCGGACGTCAATCTGCTATTGGTCGGGCGGGAAGTGGTTAAGCTTGAAAAATAGGCAATTCATTTACACACTGCTATTGCTGTATCTGATAATGTAAAGCGATGGTGTCTGTGTATTAAATAGGCAGAGTTGGTCTACTTAGATAGAATGTGGGCCAATAGAGTAAAATAAAATAAAACAAATAATAACATAGTACTTAGTACATAGTATTTGTAAAGCAGACCAATAATCTAATGATAGAAATATATGTATATATCCAATGCATAAAGCATAGGGCACAATGGCAATAACATGGCTGCTTATTAGTTACATTCCTAGATTAGATAACAACTACCCCACAGCGGCTCTTACCTGAGAACAAAGCGAGCCGATTATTCAGAATGCCAGATGATGGAATGGCAGCTGCGATGTGAGATGATGGTACACCGCATCACGGGCAGCAAGACGCATGTGATGGATTTCTGCCAATGTAAGCGTCTTAACCACTTCAATACCCGGGGGGCACTTAAACCCCCTTCCTGCCCAGATCAATTTTCAGCTTTCAGCGCTGTCACACTTTGAATGACAATTGCGCGGTCGTGCTACACTGCACCCAAACTACATTTTTAAAATTTTGTTCCCACAAATAGAGATTTATTTTAGTGGTATTTGATCACTTCTACGTTTTTATTTTTTGCTAAACAAATAAAAAAACACGAAAATTTAGAAAAAAAATGTGTAAATAAGTACGTTTTCTCCTTCACTAATAGGCAATAATGGGGCTGCACTGACAGGCACTGATAAGGTGACACTGATGGGCACAGATGAGGTGGCACCAATGAAGTGGCACTGATGAGGTGGCATTGATGGGCACTGATATGTGCCACTGATAGGCAGCACTGATGTGCACTGATAGGTGGCAATGATGGGTGACACAGATGGGCACTGATAGGTGGCACAAATTGGCACTGATAGCTGGCACGGATTGGCATGGATAGGCAGCATGGATGGGCATGGATAGGCGGCACAGATGTGCATGTATAGGTGGCATGGATGAGCATGGATGGGCACTGATAGGTGGAATGGATGGGCACTGATAGGCGGCATTGTAGTGTACTGTATTGTACTGATGGATGCCAATCAATGCCAATCAGTGATGCCCATTGTGGGCACTGATTGGCATCCATTGTGGACACTGATTGGCATCCATTGTGGGGATTGACTGGCATCCCTGGTAGTCTAGGGTGGCATACCTGGTGCTGGGCATCCCTGGTGGTCTGGTGGCGTCTCTGGTGGTCCAGTGTGGGCATCCTCAGGGGGGCTGCACTGATAATCGATCAGCACAGACCCCCCCTGTCAGAGGAGCAGCCGATCGGCTCTCCTCTACTCGCATCTGACAGACGCGAGTGAGGAAAAGCCGATCACCGGCTCTTCCTATTTACACTGTGATCAGCCGTGATTGGACACGGCTGATCACGTAGACTGACTGACACCCCACAACAACGATCGCATTGGGGCGCGCAGCGGCTCAATATCCTGAGGACGTCATATGACGCCCGGTCAGGATTTTCAAAACCACTTTGCCGCCGTCATTCTGCTATACGGCGGGCGGCAAGTGGTTAAATACCAGTCCGGGCGCCCCTGGAAGTGCATAACCGCAACAGTGCCATCTTGTGGCCATGATGCGGTAATGCTATCAGTCACATGCTGTGAACAGCACGGACGGGAAACGATGAGGAAAGAAGCTTTCCTGGTGCCTATCCATGGCAGCATACCTGTGATAGAGCTCCGCCTCGACTCCTCCCTCAGGACTAGTGAATAGCATAAATTAAAGGCACCGTCCCTCCCCCAACATTCTCCTTTTTTTCCTCATACCTCTTGTGCTGGTGAAGAGTAGCAGATGTCCATACCTCTGCCTTCGGCAGCGTCCGCCGGGTTTAGCCTTTCCCGTGCGAAGTCCCTGTTCTTGGGTCCGCTCAATGCACTGATAAGACTGGGAACCCCTCTGTGGATCTGTGGGGTCTTCTTGCAGAGTTTCCTCACAGGAACGCAGTCTGCCGCTTTCTATGATGAATCGCAGCGAGTCGCAGATGGATCAGCTCCCTCCCTTATTGATGCACAGTCTCAGGCCGGTTACTTTTTTTTTTCCTTCCTCTTTCTCCCCTCTCTTTCTCTCTCTCTCTCTCTCTTCCCCCCTTCCCCCTCTCTCTTCCCTCCCATATAGATGTGCCTTGTAATTTGCTTTCTTGCCCCCCTTTTTCTTACAGGAAGGTCTCCAAATACTCATCTGTCATGGGGGGGCCGCAGGAGCGCTCTTTAGTGCTCCTTGCATACGGCTGTCGGGTCCCCCCGTGGTCGGCGTCCTCGCCGCCTGATGGGCGCATGCGCGTTCCGGGGTAGTGTGGGGACGCCGACTGGCGAGGGCTCTGCACAGAGCCCACGGCGCCGATAGCTACTGCGCATGCGCAGCGGCCTGACCGCCCGGCGGCCATCTTGGTTTCTGGAAAAAATTCCAGTTTTGCCCTTACTACTTTTTTTTCAGGTAGGAGGTGGTTTGGGATTAGCCCATCCACCTCCTTTTGTATTAAAAGGCTAACAGCAGGGTCATGGCTGTCAGTATTGTTTCAGCTGTGCCCTGCGAGCCTCTTTGCTGACCGTCTCCCGGTAGGTGTTCCCCGAATGAGCTTTTTAAAAATCGTGATGATTAGGCAGGATTTAAAATAATATAAAGGAATATACCTTTTTTTTTTTTGTGCGGTGTATACACGGGAAGTCTCTGGTAAAAAAAAAAAAAGAGAGAGATGGGGGGGGAAGGGGGGCGGGAGGGGCGCACGTGTATGCGCATAAGCTTATGTATGCAAGTATATGTTACATATAGGTACTCATGTATACGTTTAAATCTACATAGTCCTTTTCTCTCTCTCTCTTCCCCTATCTTACTATATTTCCGCAGCTGATCCCTCTGCCCAACCGCACTATGAGTTATTCATCTCGTAACAAAGATCCTCCTACGTCCAATAGGTATGAGACCAACTGTACGTAAGTATAAAAAAAAAAAAAAAAAGTGCACTGCATGAATCTAACATAGATTCTTTGCATCGTAGCCCTGCCCACTCCAAAAGCACCAAGAAGTCGTCAAGACGCAGCGACAATGATGACAGCCCAGACCGCAGGTCCCGTTCCTCTCATCATGGGTCCCGGTCCTCACGCCACGAATCAGAGAGGTCAAGATCCAGAAGACGAGACCGGTCGCCTTCCCCTAGAAGTGGCGCAAAGAAGAAGTGCTGGACATGTGGGGCTACGCCTCTACCGGGCAAGCTGGTCTGTAAGGACTGCTTCAGGGACTACGCGGCCAACCGCGAGCTCAATGAAGGACTCATTCTCGGAGCTAGCAGCCCTGGTCCCCGTTCAGCCAGTCCCACGGACACAGGCAGGGGAGACGGATCACGAAGTCCCAGGTCCTTCGGCAGTCAGTACCCCCCCGCCGCCGTCACGGCTGGCCGAGAAATTACCACCTGAAGACCCCTCAGGGGACTCTTCAGAGGAATCAGAGCCGTCTGGATTCAGCTATGCCCTGGTCCCACCATTCATCCAAGCGGTCAAGACCGCGATCACCTGGGAGGAGGCGGAGGAACCACCTCAAAAGTCCAGGAGTTACTTCCCATTCCTCAAAAGGAGACAGATTCTCTTCCCTCTGATGGGGGAGATCACGGAAGTCATTCAAAATGAATGGTTAAGGACCGACAAGAAGCTCTCCGTGGGCCGGCTCAATAAGCTTTATCCTCTACCAGAGGCTGAAACGCAGTCGCTGAACTCCATGCCGGTAGTAGACGCAGCCGTGGTGCGTTTAGCGAAGAATGTCACCCTCCCAATGGAGGATTCCGCTTCCTTTAAAGATCCTCTAGATAGGCGGATCGATCTGGAGCTTAAGAGGAGCTACTTGGCCGCAGGAGCCGCCTGTAAACCGGCCATTGCCCTCACTTCTGTGTCAAATGCCATCAGAGCCTGGACAGACAACATCGAGACCGCCCTACGACAGGAGGTCCCCAGGGAAGACATAATAAAAGCCTTGGAGGAACTTAGACTATCGGCAGACTTTGTCGGAGAAGCGGCCATCGACACCATCAGATGCTCGGCCCGGTCTATGCTCCATTCTGTGATGGCAAAGAGAGCCTTATGGCTGAAGCCCTGGACGGCTGATCTCGCCTCCAAGCAAAATTGGTGTAAGATCCCATTCGATGGCAAAGCGCTATTTGGAGACAAATTGGAGAAGGCTATCTCCAGGGTGACAGGGGGGAAATCTGGTATGCTCCCCCAGGACAAAAGGGTGCGAGGACCCAGAGGAGGTCCGTCCAGGTTCCGCCAGTCAAACGCCAGGGACTTTAGACAGTCAAGGTACTTCAGAGACAACAGAAGGCCCTGGAGAGGCACCCAAGCTTCCTTTTTGAGCAGAAAAAATAGAACCCCTAGGACCCCTCAGGAGCAGAAGCAGTCCTTTTGACGCCGGGCTAGTCCAGAGACCATCGGTAGGAGCCAGACTAAAGTCTTTTGTCCCAGTCTGGGCTACCCATTGCCAAGACCCCTGGGTTTTATCAACAATCCAGTGGGGGCACTTTTGGAAGTTCTCTCACACTCCACCTCCCATATCCTTCAAGAGAACCGAGATCCCGGCCTCACCGTCAAAGGCGCAGGCCCTAATACAGTTTATAACATCCCTCCAGCTTCAGGAGGCGGCTGTACCGGTTCCCTTGTCAGAGCGCTTCACAGGCTTCTACTCTACCCTGTTCCTAGTACCCAAAAAGACAGGTGGTTGGAGGCCAGTGATAGACCTGAAGAAGCTCAATCTGTACATCAGCACCGAAAGCTTCAAGATGGAGTCCCTGCAAACAATTATCCAAGTAGTCCAACCGATGGATTGGATGGTCTCGGTCGACCTGCAGGATGCTTACCTGCATGTCTCAATTCTTCCTGCATTCCAGAAGTATCTAAGGTTTGCAGTGGGCCAAACCCACCTACAGTTTCAAGCCCTACCCTTCGGGCTGTGCACCTCCCCCAGAGTGTTCACCAAAATATTGATATCCGCTCTGGCCCCCCTTCGGGAGAAGGGCCTGAGGATATACCACTATCTGGACGATATCCTCCTACTAGCCAGCAGTCCGGAGCAATTGGTACATCACCGGGAGATCCTTCTACAGTCCCTAAGAAGACTGGGATGGCTGATAAATATGGACAAGAGTCAATTAACACCAACTCGACAGATGGTCTACCTAGGTGCGATGTTCAACACTCAGGAAGGGACAGTGTCATTACCTCCTTCGAAGGCAAGGATCATCATCCGCAGGATGCGCAAGACCATCCAGAGCCAGTATCTGACGGCATCACAATGTCTGAGTCTTATTGGCACAATGTCCTCTTGCATCCCCCTGACGCCTTGGACCCATTGGCACCTGAGATACTTTCAAACAGGTTTTTTGGCTCAGTGGAAGAGACAGCGTCTCTCACAGACAATCCTGCTGACGGGAGTAATGCGCAGGAGTCTGCGCTGGTGGACAATCCCGGAGAACCTCTCCAAGCCTCACCATCTGGGCTCCCTCTCTTGGACCACGGTCACATCCGATGCGAGCGGGCAAGGCTGGGGGGCCCATTGCGGGGAAACCAGGATTCAAGGGAGATGGTCATGTTCTACCCGGGGAGTGGTATCCAACATCTTGGAGATGAGGGCAGCCTTCTTGGCACTGACTACTTTGACATCTCAAGTCAGAGGGCGGAGGATACTCCTACGCCTGGACAACAGGGCGGCTGTCTCATATCTGCAGAGGCAGGGAGGCACGCGCAGCAGATCGCTCCTCAGGGAGGTAGAGCCGATCATGCTCTGGGCGGAAAAGAACCTCCTGGATCTCAAAGCGATGTATCTCCCGGGCAGACTAAACACGGAAGCAGACTCGTTATCAAGAAACTTCCAAGACATCAACGAGTGGGCCCTCCATCCCCAGGTCTTCCTTCAGATCTCCAACCTGTGGGATCCCCCTCAGGTGGATCTATTTGCCACCCCGGAGAATGCAAAGCTGGACAGATTTTTCTCCCGCCTGCCACACACGCAAGCCGAGGCAGTGGATGCCCTGACGTGCTCCTGGAGGTTCACGACAGCATATGCCTTCCCTCCCCGGCCACTAATATTCAGGTTCCTCCTGAGGGTCCTCAGGGAATCAGTGCAAGTGTTGGCGGTGCTCCCGTATTGGCCGAAGAGACCCTGGTTTCCTCTGGCCATGCGTCTCAGCGTGAGTCCTCCAATCAGGATCCCCCCTTTCCCTCATCTTCTGTCGCAGGGCAACCTGGTTCATCCGAACCCACAAAGACTAGATCTTCGAATCTGGAAGTTGAGAGGCGAAGGTTTGAAGCCTTAGGATGTTCCCCAGGGGTTATTTCAACACTACTGAGGGCCAGAAAGCCGGCGACCAACGCTATCTACTCAAGAATCTGGAACAAATTCTTGTCCTTCGCTACGGATAAAGGTTTTGACCCAATCCTCCTCTCCACACCCAATATTTTGGGTTTCCTTCAGTCAGGTCTTGACCTGGGGCTCGGTCTGAGTTCTCTCAAAGTGCAGGTAGCAGCAATTTCCGCAGCCACAAATAAAAGATGGGCAGAGGATCCTTTGGTGGTCACCTTCCTCAGGGGGGTGCTAAAGATCCGCCCTCCTGCCGGACGGCCATTCCCTAAGTGGGATCTGTCCCTAGTCCTGGAGGTCCTATCTAGCCATCCATTTGCTCCAGTAGAACAAGTGGCAATCTGGAACCTATCACTGAAAACTGCCTTCCTGTTAGCCATCACATCCGGCCGAAGAGTTTCAGAACTGCATTCGTTAGGGATAGGGGACGACCATATCTCCTTTTTCCCAGACAGAGTGGAACTCCGTCCCCTTAGGGGCTTCACGCCTAAAGTCACTACCACAAGCCATATGGCAGAACCTTGGGCACTACCAGTATTCACAAATACAGATTCAGAGTCTTGTCACGAGCTAGACATCTCCAGAGTGCTCAGGGCTTACCTCGAAGCCACCAGTCCCTTCAGAGACTCCGAGAGACTTTTTGTGGTACCTTTCGGTAAATACAGGGGCAAAGAAGCTTCCATCAGAACTCTGGCATCTTGGGTCGTAAAGCTGATTCAGAAGGCCTACAGGGTGAAGAATATGGAACCTCCTTCCCGAGTGAATGCTCATTCCACAAGGGCAGTCTCAGCTTCCTGGGCAGCAAGGGCTAATGTTTCATTGGAGACGGTTTGCAGGGCCGCCACCTGGTCTTCTCGCCATACCTTTCTCAGGCACTACCATATCGATCCAGGAGCTCTCACTACTGTTGAGTTCGGAAGGAGGGCAGTCCAGGCTGCAATGTCCTTTTCTGATTAAACATTTAACAAGCATTATCCCACCCTTGTCAGCTAGTTATTTATCACAGGTATGCTGCCATGGAGGCACCAGGAAAACGGAAAATTGTATCATACTTACCGTAATTTTCCTTTCCTGGTGCCTATCCATGGCAGCATACGCTCCCACCCTCGGTATGCTATATTACAGAGAATGTTGGGGGAGGGACGGTGCCTTTAATTTATGCTATTCACTAGTCCTGAGGGAGGAGTCGAGGCGGAGCTCTATCACATGTATGCTGCCATGGATAGGCACCAGGAAAGGAAAATTACGGTAAGTATGATACAATTTTCCGTTTTCTACTCTCAACCAGGGACGCCCAAATATCCCCACTAAGGGCAAAGAGTGCGGCAAAAAGTGGACTAGAGGCGCGGAGAAGAAAAACAAAAGGGCACAAGGCATCATTTCCAATAAGGACCAGAACTTATAACATTTTAACAATACAATGAGTAATCTCAGATTGTAATACAGAAATCCAAATGGAGATATAATTGATAATATATATTTGGTGCAACCATTTAAAACACCCCCGCCGGTGTCAGGTGTGAATACCTTGTATATCGGCATGGGCAAAAATAGGGCGCACACTCAGCAATGATGTTCATAATGCTGTTGGTCCATACAAGGTATAGGGGAGTACATTTATACATAAACAAACACAAAAACAGACAAATACTATTCACATAAGAGAAATATGATAAAAAAAAGAAAAAAAATTCCCATTATTCTTTAACCACTTCAGCACCGGCGTATTGTAATATGACGCCCGCAGATGGGATCTCCCATCCTGGGCAGGCGTCATATGACGTCCTCTCATTCCCGGCCATCTAGGGGGCGCGCACGCACAGCTAACGGTGTCGCTCGGGACCCGGTGTGCGTGCCCGGCGGCCACGATGTCCGCCGGGCACCCGCGATTGCCCGGGAACACAGCAGGACCCTGGATCTGTGTATGTAAACACACAGCTCCACGTCCTATCAGAGGAGAGGAGACCGATGGTGTGTCCCCAGTACAGAGAAACACCTATCGGTCTCCTCCCCTTGTGAGTCCCCTCCCCCCTACAGTTAGAATCACTCCCATAGGGAACATATTAACCCCCCCCCCTAGTGATGCCACTGCTGTGACCCCTCCTCCCGCGATATTTACTGTCTGAGGACCTTAACCACTTCCCGCCCGCCCATTGTCATATGACGGCGGGACGAAGAACCTGTTGTTCTGGGCCGCTGTCATATGACGTGATTTCCTTTGCGGCCACTAGGGGGCGCACGCCCTCTGCGTCGCTGGGGACCCGATGCGCGTGCCCGGCAGCCGCAATGTCCACCGGGCACCCGCGATTGCCCAGTAACTGAGCAGGACGTGGATCTGTGTATGTAAACACACAGATCCACGTCCTGTCACTGGAGAGGAGACCGATGGTGTGTCCCTTGTACATAGGGACACCGATCGGTCCCCTCCCCCAGTCAGTCCCCTCCCCCCACAGTTAGAATCACTCCCATAGGGAACATATTAACCCCTTGATCACCCCCTAGTGTTAACCCCTTCCCTGCCAGTCACATTTACACAGCAATCAGTGCATTTTTATAGCACCGATTGCTGTATAAATGTGAATAGTCCCAAAAATGTGTCAAAAGTGTCCGATATGTCAATATCGCAGTCACGAAAAAAAATCGCTGATCGCCGCCATTACTAGTAAATTACTAGTAAAAATAAAAATGCCATAAATCTATCCCCTATTTTGTAGATGCTATAACTTTTGCGCAAACCACTCAATAAACGCTTATTGCGATTTTATTTTTTTACCAAAAATATGTAGAAGAATACGTATCGGCCTAAACTGAGGAAATGTATTTTTTTTTTTTTTTAATTGGATATTTATTATAGCAAAAAGTAAAAAAAATATTGCGTTTTTTTCAAAATTGTCGCTCTTCTTTTGTTTATAGCGCAAAAAATTAAAACTGCAGAGGTGATCAAATACCACCAAAAGAAAGCTCTATTTGTGGGTAAAAAAGGACGTCAATTTTGTTTGGGTGCAACGTCGCACGGCCGCGCAATTGTCAGTTAAAGCGACGCAGTGCCGAATCGCAAAAAAAAGTGCTCTGGTAAGGAAGGGGGTAAAATCCTCCAGGGCTGAAGTGGTTATTAGACATGTGCACAACAAAAAAAAATAGTTTTTTTTTTCGTTTCGTTTTTTTCGTTTGCGAAAAAAAATTGTTTTTTTTCGTTTCGTTTTTTTCGTTTCCGTTGATTCGTAACGATTTGTACATTCGTAAGTCGTCGGTGTTCGGATTCGTAACGATTCGTACATTCGTAAGAGTTAGTTTAATTTTCGGACGCATTCGTATTTATTCGTACATTCGTAACATTCGTAACATTCGTAACATTCGTAATCGGAGCATAATTCATAATTTTATGTAATGTATGCTATTATTACATTTTAATAATTTACGAATCGAAAAAAAAAAGTTACGAATCGAAAAAAAAAGTTACGAATGTACGAATTTTTTTTGTTCAATAGAGACACGGAAAATTACAAATCGAAAAAAAAAAAAAAAAAAAAGTTACGAATCGAAAAAAAAAAAGTTACGAATCGAAAAAAAAACGTTACGAATCGAAAAAAAAGTTACGAATGTACAAATTTTTTTGTTCAATAGAGACACGGAAAATTACAAATCGAAAAAAAAAAAAAAAAAAAGTTACGAATCGAAAAAAAAAGTTACGAATCGAAAAAAAACGTTACGAATCGAAAAAAAAGTTACGAATGTACGAATTTTTTTGTTCAATAGAGACACGGAAAATTACAAATCGAAAAAAAAAAAAAAAAAAGTTACGAATCGAAAAAAAAAAGTTACGAATCGAAAAAAACGTTACGAATCGAAAAAAAAGTTACGAATGTACGAATTTTTTTGTTCAATCCATTCGAAGCCCGTTAAGCAGCGCCATTGTAAGGGACATGGAAAATTACCAATTCAACAAAAAAAAAAAGTTACGAATCGAAAAAAAAGTTACGAATGTACAAATTATTTTGTTCAATAGAGACACGGAAAATTACAAATCGAAAAAAAAAAAAAGTTACGAATCGAAAAAAAAAAAGTTACGAATCGAAAAAAAAACTTACGAATCGAAAAAAAGTTACGAATGTACGAATTTTTTTGTTCAATCCATTCGAAGCACGTTTAGCAGCACCATTGTAAGGGACACGGAAAATTACCAATTCAACAAAAAAAAAAAGTTACGAATCGAAAAAAAAGTTACGAATGTACAAATTTTTGTTGTTCAATAGAGACACGGAAAATTACAAATCGAAAAAAAAAAAAGTTACGAATCGAAAAAAAAAAAGTTACGAATCGAAAAAAAAACCTTACGAATCGAAAAAAAAAGTTACGAATGTACGATTTTTTTTGTTCAATAGAGATACGGAAATTACAAATCGAAAAAAAAAAAAAAAAGTTACGAATTGAAAAAAAAAAGTTACGAATGTACGAATTTTTTTGTTCAATCCATTCAAAGTACGTTTAGAAGCACCATTGTAAGGGACACAGAAAATTACCAATTCAACAAAAAAAAAAAGTTACGAATGTACGAATTTTTTTGTTCGTTTTAGTTTTTCGGATTTTCTTCATTAGTTCATTCGTTGTTTCTAATTTGTTTTTTTTCGTATTTTCGTTGTTTTACGGATTCGTTCGATTCGTTATTCGGATTCGTACGATTCAACCGATTCGCTCATTCGTACGAAAACAAACGAACGAACATAACGAAAAAAAACGAAAAACGAAAAAAAAAACGAAACTAATTGCACATGTCTAATCGTTATAGAGACTCGTCTCTTTTCTCCCCCCTCCAATTGAATTTTGTTTTAATTGAATAAAATTAGATTTGAAGTTTTAATTATAATGTTAATCACTGTCAAATTATAATTTTTTTCAATCTTCTTAGTACATTACATGTCGTTATAATTTTTCAGGGTATCCACATCTCGGAGAGGGTTCACAAACAAGCAATGTTCAAACATAACTGGCTAAATTACCCCCCAAAAATTCTTACTTTGGATAAATTACTTTTTCTAATATTATTGGTCCAAAACACAATGAAATTAAAATCTTAAATACACCAAATAACAGACCTACCCCTCTGAAAATTATATTATAAACTCTATAATCATCACGGCTGCTAAACAAAAAAAAAATCACCAAGACATTGGAAATCTGATACTTTTACGTCTCCATCAGAATGGAAGAAACAAATCTCAAACAACAAAAAAGTAAAAAAAAAAAAATGTATTATAAATAAAAATAATTTTATTTAATTCTATAAATAAGGGAAGACTTGGTTTCAAATATAGTTTGAAAACATAAAACATAAAATTCCATAATATTTAATAACATTTATAATATTTTTTTTGTTTTTACATTTATTAGGTTTTTTTGTTTTTTATTAGGTTTAAAAAAAAAAAAGTATTTTAGATTAGTCACTGTCAAATGTAATTTTTTTTATCTACAATGGCCTAGTTTTTTTTTTTTTTTTTTTTTTTACAATCTTTAATCTCTTTATATTATAAAAACAGCAATATATATAAATAAAAATAATTTTCCTTATTTACTCACTGTATATAAATAACGGAAGCCTTGGTTTGAACAAATAAAACACCATATTATTTAAAATGGGATTTTTTCCTCCTCATTTGTTTTTACATTTTTTTTTGGTTTTAATTGATTAATATTAGGTTTAAAAAATATATATTTTAGATTAGTCACTGTCAAATGTAAAATGTTTATCTACAATGGCCTAGTTTTTTTTTTTTTTTTTTACAATCTTTAATCTCTTTATATTAGAAAAACAGCAATATATAAATAAAAAGAATTTCCCTTATTTACTCACTGTATATAAATAATGGAAGCCTTAAATAAAATAAAACACCATATTATTTAAAATGGAATTTTTTCCTCCTCATTTGTTTTTACATTTTTTTTGTTTTAATTGATTAATATTAGGTTTTAAAAAAAAAATATTTTAGATTAGTCACTGTCAAATGTAAAATGTTTATCTACAATGGCCTAGTTTTTTTTTTTTTTTTACAATCTTTAATCTCTTTATATTAGAAAAACAGCAATATATAAATAAAAAGAATTTCCCTTATTTACTCACTGTATATAAATAACGGAAGCCTTAAATAAAAAAAAAAACATATTATTTAACCACATTAGGACCGGCGCACGACCATGAAGGTCCCTTTTTTGAAGAGGGATATCTCGATAACGGCAGCAGCTGCTGCCACAACCGAGGTATCTATTTCTTCAGGCGCCGGTCGTTTTTACGATAATGGTGGTCTCCGCAGCGGATTCGCCACAAGATCACCGTTATCGGCGGTGGGAGAGGTGCCTCCACACCTCCCGCCGCTTACCGGAGCCCTCCGCCGCTTACTGGAGCCGTCGGTAGCGGCGATCGGGTCCTGTCACTTCCTTGGTATGGAGACGAGTGAGGCTAAGGTGGCCCCCATCCGTCTCCATACCATAGCATAGCGGAAGCGACATCAAAGCGCCACTTCCGCCCATACGTCTTATGCCCCGTACACACACGGTCGGAAATTCCGATCGAAAAAGTCTGATCAGATTATGTTGTCGAAAAATCCGGACTTTTTCCGTCGGAATTTCCGACGGAAAAAATTTGAGAGCAGGATCTCAAATTTTCCGACAACATAATCCGATCGGACTTTTTCCGATCGTGTGTAGGGAACTCCGACGGACAAAGTGCCACGCTCAGATCAAATTGCGAGACCACAGCTATTGGCTACTAGCCTCTACGTAGTCCCGTCGTAGGCAACAAACGTCACCACGTTCAGAATGATCGGATTTTCCGACAACTTTGTCCGACCGTGTGTGTACGCAACACCAACATCGGACAAAATCCATCAGAAAAAAATCAGACGGATTTTGTGGTCGGAATTTCCGACCGTGTGTACGGGGGGTTAAAGGAACATTTTTCTTTTATAATTTTTTCAAAATGAAAATTTTTTTTATTTTTTTTATTTTTTATTTTTTGCATTTAAGTCCAAATATGAGATCTGAGGACTTTTTGACCCCCCAGATCTCATATTTAAGAGGTCCTGTCATGCTTTTTTTTCTATTACAAGGGATGTTTACATTCCTTGTAATAGGAATAAAATTGACCCAATTTTTTTTAAAACAGTGTAAAAATAAATAAAAAATCAAGTAAAATAAATAAGAAAAAAAAGTTTTTTAAAGTGTCCCGTCCCGCCGTCCCGCCGAGCTTGCGTGCAGAAGCGAACGCATACGTGAGTAGCGACCGCATGTGAATAAGGTGGTCAAACCACACATGTGAGGTATCGCCACAATCGGTAGAGCGAGAGCAATAATTATACCCTTAGACCTCCTCTGTAACGCAAAACATGCAAGCTGCAGAATTTTTTAAACATCACCTATGGAGATTTTTTAAGGGTAAAAGTTTGACGCCATTCCGCGAGCGGGAGCAATTTTGAAGCGTGACATGTCGGGTATCAATTTACTCGGCGTAACATTATCTTTCACGATATATAAAAAAATTGGACTAACTTTACTGTTGTCCTATTTTTTTTTTCAAAAAAGTGATTTTTTTCAAAAAAAAAGTGCGCTTGTAAGACCGCTGCGCAAATACGGTGTGAGAAAAAGTATTGCAACAACCGTCATTTTATTCTCTAGGGTGTTAGAGAACAAAAAAACATTATATAATGTTTGGGGGTTCTAAGTAATTTTCTAGCAATAAAACCTGTTTTAAACATGTAAACACCTAAAATCCAAAACGAGGCTGGTCTTTAAAGTGGTTGAGATGGATTTTGTTTTCCTTCTCATAGATATTTTTTACCTTTTTTTGAAGGTCATTTTATTTTGCTTTAATTGATTAAAGTTAGATTTGAAAAATGCCTTCCAAATCAGGCAAAAATTACTAAATGAAATGGTTTTTTTTTTCACTTACCTTGATAATCGCTGACTTCCTGTCCTCTGTCTCTGCGGCGGCGGGCGGGGGGTCTATCGTCGTCAGGCCGCACTGTCTAATGGGATCTGGTGGCCTTGATCCCAGGAGTCAGTGCGAACATCTTCCGAAATCTCGCGAGATTTCGGCCACATCTTCCGAAATCTCGCGAGATATCGGCCACATCTTCCGATATCTCGCGAGATTTCGGCCACATCTTCCGAAATCTCGCGAGATTTCGGCCACAGCTTCCGAAATCTCGCGAGATGTCGGCCACATCTTCCGACATCGTGCGAGATTTCGGAGAACGTGAGCTGCACTTCGCCGTTACTGCGCACGCACGAGATCGGCGCAGTAACGGCGATGCATGCTGGGCCATCTGAAGTGCCTGAGGGGTTTCACATGCCCACAGGCAAGATGGCCCCCAGCAGGAAGGATGATTCTAATTTTTTTTTCCAGGACGAAAACCGGCAGCAATGACTCGGAGAACAGGAACACGTGAGTACTAACAAAACATGTTGCAATCCGTAGCATCGCTCAAAAAAAAAAAAAAAAATAGACAGTGCAGAACCGCTTTAATAATGGAAGCCTTGCTTTGTACATGTAAAAGTCCATAATATTTAAGGGATATATTTTTCTACTCACAAATATGTTTTCTCTTTATTAAGTGTTCTTGCATAGCAAGATCACTTAATGTTATCTCACATATATAATATTCTTATTATAGCCAAATTGACCACCCTAACTCCTCCCACAGCTTTAACACTACATATACCGAATATATACCGAAACGTGCGGATTGTTCCAGAAAAAAAATGTTCAAAACTAGAGTGGTAGGTGACAAAAGCTGACAACCCCCATGAACAGCCAAAACATTATGACCCCCCCCATGATCGGCCAAAACATTATGACCCCCCCCCATGATCGGCCAAAACATTATGACCCCCCATGATCGGCCAAAACATTATGACCCCCCATGATCGGCCATCTGCCGAACATTATGACCCCCCCATGATCCCCCAACCAAAAACATTTTTACCCCCCCATGATCAGCCAAAACATTTTGACCCCCCCCCCAGAACTCGACCCCCCCAAAACAACACATTACCTCCCCCCCATGATCGGCCAAAATATTATGACCCCCCCATGAGATCGGCCGAAACATTATGACCCCCCCATGATCGGCCGAAACATTATTACCCCCCATGATCGGCCGAAACATTATGTGACCCCCCCATGATCGGCCGAAACATTGTGATTTTTATTTTTTTATTTTAATTGAATAATATTACATTTTAAAAAAATGTGTTTGAGGTTAACCACTGTCAGATGATGCAATTTTATCTGCAATTGTATACATTTTTTTTTTTGCAATCTTCTTCTCTCAATCTCTGTACAATATATGTGGTTATAATTTAGAATTTATTGTTTCTGTAATTTTTTTTTTCATTGTATTGTTATTATATACATTAATTTAAAAAATAAACATTATATATACATATATATATATACTGTGTGTGTGTATATATATATATATATATATATATATATATATATATATAATATTTTTTAAATTAATGTATATAATAACAATACAATGAGAGAAAAAATGTGTATATATTATATATATATATAGTTTTTATTTATTTATTTTTTCAGTTGTTAAGTGTAGAAATAAATACCAAATAATGAAATACTGTATATGGACAGCAAAACTATATGTTGTTATAATTTATTATTTCTGTCTGTTTTTCTGTTTTTCATCTTATTGTTATTGTATACATAATAAGCCTATCAAAGCGAGTTTTCCCATTGAAGTCAATGGAAACCAAAATAATTTGTTCCGCATTGAATTCAATGGGATGCAATACCACATGCAGCCAGAGGCGGGGGGCGCCGGAGAGCCTCAGAAACGTCCGAAAAGGCCCGAGCACACTTCGGCTGACCTCGGCAAACCTCAGGAAAGATTCCGTTCACGAGCCGTTCCGACGTTTGCCGAGGTCAGCTGAACTGACCTGGGGGCTTTCCGTGCATTTCTGAATGCCGACGATCGCCACTTTTTGGCTCCGGCGCCCCCCCACCTTAGGCCAAAAGCGGTACTGCACACCGCTTTTGGCCTGAATCCTGCTCGTTTTGCGAGACAGCACTCACAAACCGAGTTAGGATTTTTAGAAATACAGTGCTCGTTAACCGCGTTACTCGCAAGCCGAGGTTCCACTGTATATATATATATACATTGCTCAAAAAAATTAAAAGGGCAGCACTTCTATTCAGACGCCACACCTCACTGGACTTTCTTTGTGGTACTGTTACCAGTAGGATCCAATATACACAGGGATTTCCTGGGAGCCTCATTTAGGGCTCGGATCCTCCTTGGGCCATCGGGTGTGGGTTTTTACTCCCCCTCCTCCCCCCTCCCCCTCCTCCCCCCTATAACTGTTAGGAAGGCAGTGGACCTGTCTTTCACAGTACCCATTCCATCCTGTATTCTACATGGAGGTATATGCCAACCTTTAGTGGTTGTCACTAAAGTTCCAGTTCTGAGGTTCAGCTGTACCCGTAATCAATTTTTATCTCTATTCCTTGAGTGTCAGCTCCATCAGTATCTCCACCAGTATAGATCCTAACACATTACCCAGTCCATACCAGTATAGATCCTAACACATTACCCAGTCCATACCAGTATAGATCCTAACACATTACCCAGTCCATACCAGTATAGATCCTAACACATTACCCAGTCCATACCAGTATGGATCCTAACACATTACCCAGTCCATACCAGTATAGATCCTAACACATTACCCAGTCCATACCATAATAGATCATAACACATTACCCAGTCCACACCAGTATAGATCCTAACACATTACCCAGTCCATACCAGTATAGATCCTAAGACATTACCCAGTCCATACCAGTATAGATCCTAACACATTACCCAGTCCATACCAGTATAGACCCTAACACATTACCCAGTCCATACCAGTATACATCCTAACACATCACCCAGTCCATACCAGTATAGATCCTAACACATTACCCAGTCCATACCAGTATAGATCCTAACACATCACCCAGTCCATACCAGTATAGATCCTAACACATCACCCAGTCCATACCAGTATAGATCCTAACACATTACCCAGTCCACACCAGTATAGATCCTAACACATTGCCCAGTCCATACCAGTATAGATCCTAACACATTACCCAGTCCACACCAGTATAGATCCTAACAAATTGCCCAATCCATACCAGTATAGATCCTAACACATTACCCAGTCCATACCAGTATAGATCCTAACACATTGCCCAGTCCATACCAGTATAGATCCTAACACATTACCCAGTCCATACCAGTATAGACCCTAACACATTACCCAGTCCATACCAGTATACATCCTAACACATCACCCAGTCCATACCTGTATAGATCCTAACACATTACCCAGTCCACACCAGTATAGATCCTAACAAATTGCCCAATCCATACCAGTATAGATCCTAACACATTACCCAGTCCATACCAGTATAGATCCTAACACATTGCCCAGTCCATACCAGTATAGATCATAACACATTACCCAGTCCACACCAGTATAGATCCTAACATTACCCAGTCCATACCAGTATAGATCCTAACACATTACCTAACCCATACCAGTATAGATCATAACACATTGCCAGTCCATACAAGTATGGATCCTAACACATTACCCAGTCCATACCAGTATAGATCCTAACACATTATCCAGTCCATACCAGTATAGATCCTAACACATTACCCAGTCCATACCAATATAGATCCTAACACATCACCCAGTCCATACCAGTATAGATCCTAACACATTGCCCAGCCCATACCAGTATAGATCATAACACATTGCCAGTCCATACCAGTATAGATCCTAACACATCACCCAGTCCATACCAGTATAGATCCTAACACATTACCAGTCCATACCAGTATAGATCCTAACAAATTGCCCAATCCATACCAGTATAGATCCTAACACATTACCCAGTCCACACCAGTATAGATCCTAACAAATTGCCCAATCCATACCAGTATAGATCCTAACACATTGCCCAGTCCATACCAGTATAGATCCTAACACATTACCCAGTCCATACCAGTATAGATCCTTACACATTACCCAGTCCATACCAGTATAGTTCATAACACATTACCCAGTCCATACCAGTATAGATCCTAACACATTACCCAGTCCATACCAGTATAGATCCTTACACATTACCCAGTCCATACCAGTATAGATCCTAAGACATTACCCAGTCCATACCAGTATAGATCCTAACACATTACCTAACCCATACCAGTATAGATCATAACACATTGCCAGTCCATACAAGTATGGATCCTAACACATTACCCAGTCCATACCAGTATAGATCCTAACACATTACCCTTTCCATACCAGTATAGATCATAACACATTACCCAGTCCATACCAGTATAGATCCTAACACATTGCCCAGTCCATACCAGTATAGATCCTAACACATTGCCCAGTCCATACCAGTATAGATCCTAACACATTGCCCAGTCCATACCAGTATAGATCCTAACACATTGTCCAGTCCATACCAGTTTAAAATAATTTAATGCTACCCCAGGTTTGGATTATGGTGGTGAAATACCAGTAAAAAATAAAAATAAAGAGTCAAATAATGTCAGATTTCAATATATATATTAAACTATTATTAATAATTAAGATAATCAGTGATGACATTTTCCACAGAAAAGCCCTAAAATATCAAAACAGGTCCCTGACTTGACTTTTGTTGGCTGTTTTCTGCCACCTCCATGTAATTTTTGTTGGTCTGTCATACGAGACATTAGATAAGCTTCATGTTACATTTATACAAAGTGGGATTTTATTATCAGCGATTGGGTGATTAGATATGAAGCACAAATAGCTGAATCTGAATTCTAGTGTAAAGCTTATAATTTCCGGCTGAGGTTTCAAACTCGCATATAAAAACTCGCACCAAGATGGCAATGCACACAATTCCTATCTACATCACGGGACGGAAGACTCGTACAAGACCACGATGGCATCAGTGAGCGTTTCCTGCACCCTTCTCTTCTGTCTCCTGGGTGGCATCGCCGCTTTACCCCACCAACGTGCCAAAGTGAACCCAACCACCCTAGAGCAAGTCATGTCCATCCTGGAAGATGTGCGGAATAAGGTAAGGCGGTGCTACCTCCTGGGTTTCGGTTTGAGCGTTCTTTGGGGAACTTCAAAGACGTTCAGGTGCCCAAACCCCACTGAAATCAGAGGGAGACGAATCTGGCAAATTAAAAATTCCCATTTTCTGGGCTAATGAGCAAGGGGGTATTAGCCACTTGCCTACAGGGCACTTGCACCCTCTTCCTGCCCAGGACAATTTTCAGCTTTCAGAATCAGGTATGGACTTTAAAGATGTACCTTACAAAAAAAATGCACGCAGCCCCCCAGGAAATATATATTAGACTTTAATCTGAGCATGTGGCCTGGCTGACAGAGAAGGGCATGCGCCACCCTGAACCGTACCAGGTCACATGCCCTCAACATGAGCGGATGCCTTGTCAGGGGGAGCCCCTTTGGCAAAGCACCTTGTGCCCATGTTGATGAGGACAGGGGCCTCTTCCCTACAACCCTGGCCAGTGGTTGTGGGGGCTTATCAGAATGTAGAGTCAATAAGAGGCCCCCCAGATACTGACCGCCCCTTTGTGAATGAGTATGAGGTACATGGTACTCCTTCTCATTCTCAAAAAAAGATGTACCGTATATAATCGAGTATAAGCCGACCCCGAATATAAGCCGAGGCACCTAATTTTACCACAAAAAACTAGGAAAACATATTGACTCGAGTATAAGCCTAGGGTGAGAAATGTGCAGCTACTGTAAGTGGAAAAAGAGGTTCAGCAATGCCCATTTGCAGCCTCACTGTGCCCATTTGCATGTCTCACTGTGCCCATTGCATGCCACACTGTGCCCATTTGCATGCCACACTGTGCCAATTTGCATGCCACACTGTGCCCATTTGCATGTCTCACTGTGCCCATTTGCATGTCTCACTGTGCTATTTGCATGCCACACTGTGCCCATTTGCATGCCACACTGTGCCAATTTGCATGCCTCACTGTGCCCATTTGCATGCGTCACTGTGCCCATTTGCATGCCACACTGTGCCCATTTGCATGCCTCACTGTGCCCATTTGCAGCCATAGGTCCTCCGAACTTCAAACTCTGTAGTTAAGGGTTCCTAGATGCCCCCTAGCTGCAGCCAATTTGGGGTCTCTGGACCCAAAGGGTCCCGAAATAACATTGCTGCAGATGGACACAATTGACCGACTTTGGGGCCCCCGTATCTCGGGGCCACTTGGTGCTAGGAACCCAAAATTTGGTGTGCAAACCCAGTGGAACTATCACTACAACATATCCAAGCACTTTTCTGCAGCAGAAAATGACATTTTCCGAACCGACTTTGGGGCCCCGTATCTCGGGGCCACTTGGTGCTAGGTGCAGGTTCCACTGGTTTTGCACAAAAAGTTTTGGGTTCTTAGCACCAAGTGGCCCCAAGATACGGGGGGCCCAAAGTCGGTTCGGAAAATGTCATTCTCTGCTGCAGAAAAGTGCTTGACTCCAGTATAAGCCGAGGGGGGCATTTTCAGCAGAAAAAAAATGTGCTGAAAAAACTCGGCTTATACTCGAGTATATACGGTAACCTAACAGTAAAGGCACCCAAACGTTTGACAAGTCCTTTACGGCTCGATGACCTGGTGCACACAACTTAACCCCCTGGGGTAACACTAGACTGAGCGGTCATTAGCTATATAAGGGGAGGGGCAGGGATAGTGGTGACATCATTGGCTAAATGGCCAGTGGCCGTATTTGGATGGTGATGACGCCGCTGTCCCTAACCCTTTGCTTATGTGGCGGGGGCCAAACATCTTCTGCTTCCTGAGGAACCATTGACAGCAGTAGAAATACCTCTTCTATATACGATGCTCAGCTCCACAGGGGGACAGACGGTCAAAAGTTTGGTCCCAACCTAGGTTCCAACAGAACCATTGGCCCATCCTTATGTCCCATATTACAGAATCGTATTTCATGCCGTTTCAAAGATTCAAAAGGTTTTCCGGGGCTGGAGGTCAGATTAGTGGGACTCTCCTTTTTAGGGTTTATGTAGATGGCCGTTGTTGGTAAATCTTGCATTCTTTGAAGTTCTGTTGACCGATTGCCAAACGCGCTATAGCCAAAAGAAAGCTACTGCACAGTCACCCAGGTCCGGGAGGGCTTCTATTGACCTTCTCCTTGAAACCGCCCCCCTTCAGACACAGCTGATCACAGATTGAGGTAAAAGGCTCTGCCAGGAATGGTTGACTGATCTAGCAAAGCCTCATAAGACTGAACGCAAAGCATTGTGGGACATTTGGAATTTTCACCCCATAACTCTCTTTCTCTCTCCCTAGACTATTCCCCAAGATAGTCAATCATATTTTCCAAAGATGGACACTGAAAAGGTAAGGAAGCCATAAGACATGGAGATGAATGGTGGAGAGACCTCTACAAATGTATTTCAGCCTGGTCACTCCTTTTCCTCAGGGGTCATTCACACTACTGGGTTGTGCTAAGGTGGGCACACGTTCATTTGTCCATCTGTGGTGGCACCCCAAAACATCTTGCTGATGCAACAGGTGGCAATGTACCTATGTGCATTGGGGTGTGGTGCGCTGCCCGAAATGGTAAATCCACCTTTTATGATGCACTATTAGTCTATTCATTTGCTTGTGCACTAAAGCACCCCAGTGGTGTGACTGGCTCCTAACTTATTCAAATTTCTCCAATGGAATCAAAGTATTCAAATCGAATTTGAATTAAATTTGAATTGAAAATATTGAATCAATCTGAATTCATTGTGAATAGCTGATTCTATTCTATTCAAAATTCAAATTCAAATTTCTGAAGACCATTATATTCTTTCTGTTATATTCTATTCTATACAATTTTTCTATTTTATTTTATTCTTTTCTATTCTATCCTATTATTTTATTATCTATTCCAGGGGTCTCCAAACTTTTCACTTCAAGGGCCACAAATTGTATATTTTACATAAATTTGCGGTCCGAAAAAACAGCCACACGCACATTTATGTCCCCCTCACTTACCTTTATATCCCCCTCAGAGCCCCAACATACATTTATGTCCCCCTCAGAGCCCCCCATGTGCATTTATGTCCCCCTCAGAGTCCCCATGTACATTTATATCCCCCTCAGAGCTCCCATGTACATTTATGTCCCCCTCAGAGCCCCATGTGCATTTATATCCCCCTCAGAGCCCCCCATGTACATTTATGTCCCCCTCAGTGCCCCCCATGTGCATTTATGTCCCCCTCAGAGCCCCCATGTACATGTATATCCCCCTCAGAGCCCCCATGTACATTTATGTCCCCCTCAGGGCCCCCATGTACATTTATGTCCCCCTCAGGGCCCCCATGTACATTTATGTCCCCCTCAGAGCCCCATGTGCATTTATGTCTCCCTCAGAGCTCCCCATGTACATTTATATCCCCCTCAGAGCCCCATGTGCATTTATGTCTCCCTCAGAGCTCCCATGAACATTTATGTCCTCCTCAGAGCCCCCATGTGCATTTATATCCCCCTCAGAGCCCCCATGTACATTTATATCCCCCTCAGAGCCCCCGTGTACATTTATATCCCCCTCAGAGCTTCCATGTACATTTATATCTCCCCCATAGCCCCCATGAACATTTATGTCCTCCTCAGAGCCCCATGTGCATTTATGTCCCCCTCAGAGCCCCCCGTGTGCATTTATGTCCCCATCACAGTCCCCTCACACACATTTATATCCCCCTCAGAGCTCCCATGTACATTTATGTCCCCCTCAGAGCCCCCATGTACATCTATATCCCCCCTCAGAGCCCCCATGTGCATATATATCTCCCTCATAGCCCCCATGTGCTTTTATGTCCCCCTCAGAGCCCCCATGTACATTTATATCCCCCTCAGAGCCCCCATGTGCATTTATGTCTCCCTCAGAGCTCCCATGAACATTTATGTCCTCCTCAGAGCACCCATGTGCATTTATATCCCCCTCAGAGCCCCCCATGTACATTTATGTCCCCATCACAGTCCCCTCACACACATTTATGTCCCCCTCAGAGCTCCCATGTACATTTATGTCCTCAGAGCCCCCCATGTACATTTATGTCTCCCTCAGAGCTCCCATGAACATTTATGTCCCCATCACAGTCCCCTCACACACATTTATATCCCCCTCAGAGCTCCCATGTGCATTTATTTCTCCCTCAGAGCCCCCCATGTGCATGTATGTCCCCCTCAGAGCTCTCATGTGCATTTATGTCCCCCTCAGAGCCCCTCATGTGCATTTATGTCCCCCTCAGAGCCCCCCATGTACATTTATGTCCCCCTCAGAGCCCCCATGTACACTTATATCCCCCCTCAGAGCCCCCATGTGCATATATATCTCCCTAATAGCCCCCGTGTGCATTTATGTCCCCCTCAGAGCTCCCATGTGCACTTATGTCCCCCTCAGAGCCCCCCGTGTGCATTTATGTCCCTTTCAGAGCCCCCATGTGCATTTATGTCCCCTTCAGAGCCCCCATGTGCATTTATGTCCCCATCAGAGCTCCCATGTACATTTATGTCCCCATCAGAGCTCCCATGTACATTTATGTCCTCCTCAGAGCCCCCATTTACATTTATTTCCCCCTCAGGGCCCCATGTACATTTATATCCCCCTCAGAGCCCCCATGTTCATTTATATCCCCCTCAGAGCCCCCATTAACATTTATTTCCCCCTCAGAGCCCCCATGTGCATTTATGTCTCCCTCAGAGCTCCCATTAACATTTATATCCCCCTCAGAGCCCCCATTAACATTTATATCCCCCTCAGAGCTCCCATGTGCATTTATGTCCCCATCACAGTCCCCTCACACACATTTATGTCCTCCTCAGAGCCCCATGTGCATTTATGTCCCCCCTCAAAAGCCCCCCATGTGCATTTATGTCCCCCTCTGAGCTCCCATGTACATTTATGTCCCCATCACAGTCCCCTCACACACATTTATATCCCCCTCAGAGCTCCCATGTGCATTTATATCTCCCTCAGAGCCCCCATGTACATTTATATCCCCCCTCATAGCCCCCATGTGTATATATATCTCCCTCATAGCCCCCCATGTGCATTTATGTCCCCCTCAGAGCCCCATGTGCATTTATGTCCCCCTCAGAGCCCCATGTGCATTTATGTCCTCCTCAGAGCCCCCATGTACATTTATGTCCTCCTCAGAGCCCCATGTGCATTTATGTCCTCCTCAGAGCCCCCCATGTACATTTATGTCCCCCTCAGAGCCCCCCATGTACATTTATGTCCCCCTCAGTGCCCCATGTACATTTATGTCCCCCTCAGTGCCCCCCATGTACATTTATGTCCCCCTCAGTGCCCCCATGTACATTTATGTCCCCCTCAGAGCCCCCATTTATATTTATATTCCCCTCAGAGCCCCCATGTGCATTTATGTCCTCAGAGCCCCCATTTACATTTATATCCCCCTCAGCTCCCCATGTACATTTATGTCTCCCTCGGTGCTCCATGTGCATTTATGTCTCCCTCAGAGCCCCATGTACATTTATATCCCCCTCAGAGCCCCCATGTGCATTTATGTCTCCCTCAGAGCTCCCATGAACATTTATGTCCTCCTCAGAGCACCCATGTGCATTTATATCCCCCTCAGAGCCCCCCATGTACATTTATGTCCCCATCACAGTCCCCTCACACACATTTATGTCCCCCTCAGAGCTCCCATGTACATTTATGTCCTCAGAGCCCCCCATGTACATTTATGTCTCCCTCAGAGCTCCCATGAACATTTATGTCCCCATCACAGTCCCCTCACACACATTTATATCCCCCTCAGAGCTCCCATGTGCATTTATTTCTCCCTCAGAGCCCCCCATGTGCATGTATGTCCCCCTCAGAGCTCTCATGTGCATTTATGTCCCCCTCAGAGCCCCTCATGTGCATTTATGTCCCCCTCAGAGCCCCCCATGTACATTTATGTCCCCCTCAGAGCCCCCATGTACACTTATATCCCCCCTCAGAGCCCCCATGTGCATATATATCTCCCTAATAGCCCCCGTGTGCATTTATGTCCCCCTCAGAGCTCCCATGTGCACTTATGTCCCCCTCAGAGCCCCCCGTGTGCATTTATGTCCCCTTCAGAGCCCCCATGTGCATTTATGTCCCCTTCAGAGCCCCCATGTGCATTTATGTCCCCATCAGAGCTCCCATGTACATTTATGTCCCCATCAGAGCTCCCATGTACATTTATGTCCTCCTCAGAGCCCCCATGTACATTCATATCCCCCTCAGAGCCCCCATGTACATTTATATCCCCCTCAGAGCCCCATGTACATTTATATCCCCCTCAGAGCCCCCATTAACATTTATATCCCCCTCAGAGCCCCCATGTGCATTTATGTCTCCCTCAGAGCTCCCATTAACATTTATATCCCCCTCAGAGCCCCCATTAACATTTATATCCCCCTCAGAGCTCCCATGTGCATTTATGTCCCCATCACAGTCCCCTCACACACATTTATGTCCTCCTCAGAGCCCCATGTGCATTTATGTCCCCCCTCAAAAGCCCCCCATGTGCATTTATGTCCCCCTCTGAGCTCCCATGTACATTTATGTCCCCATCACAGTCCCCTCACACACATTTATATCCCCCTCAGAGCTCCCATGTGCATTTATATCTCCCTCAGAGCCCCCATGTACATTTATATCCCCCCTCATAGCCCCCATGTGTATATATATCTCCCTCATAGCCCCCCATGTGCATTTATGTCCCCCTCAGAGCCCCATGTGCATTTATGTCCCCCTCAGAGCCCCATGTGCATTTATGTCCTCCTCAGAGCCCCCATGTACATTTATGTCCTCCTCAGAGCCCCATGTGCATTTATGTCCTCCTCAGAGCCCCCATGTACATTTATGTCCCCCTCAGTGCCCCCATGTACATTTATATCCCCCTCAGTGCCCCATGTGCATTTATGTCCCCCTCAGAGCCCCCCATTTACATTTATGTCCCCCTCAGTGCCCCCATGTACATTTATGTCCCCCTCAGAGCCCCCATTTATATTTATATTCCCCTCAGAGCCCCCATGTGCATTTATGTCCTCAGAGCCCCCATTTACATTTATATCCCCCTCAGCTCCCCATGTACATTTATGTCTCCCTCAGTGCTCCATGTGCATTTATGTCTCCCTCAGTGCCCCCATGTACATTTATGTCCCCCTCAGGGCCCCCCATGTACATGTATGTCCCCCTCAGATGTGCATTTATGCCCTATGCCCTATATGTCATACCCTTTATGCTATACCTATATGTCCTATATGTCATACCCTATATGTCACCCTATATGTAGACCCTAAATTCTATATGGTATAGCCTATTTGTCCTGCATACTATATGCCATACCTATAGGCCCTAAATCCTATATGTTATATCTATATGTCCTATGTCCTATATGCCCTTTAACCATTATGTCATACCCCAAATGGCCTATAACCTATATGTCACACTCTATATAGTACATGTTATACCCTATATGCCATACCTATATGCCCTATACCCTATATGCCCCATATCCAATATGTCATACTTTATATGCCCTATATCCTATATGCCCCACACCTTATATTTCATACCCTATGTGTCCTATATTCTATATGTCCTATATCCTAAATTTCATACCTATATGCCCCACATCCTATATGTCATAGCCTGTATGCCCTTTATCCTATATAACATACACTATATGCCCTATACCCTATATCCTATATGTCTTACATACATACCCTATATGCCATTACCAATAGCTTACATGTGCATTATTAAGATAGATGAGCAGAGCCTTCAAATTCATTTGGGTGGTAAAGCATCCCAAACCATATTAAAAAGTCTGCCCATCGTGTATAAGGAGTCATCCTCTCTGTGGTTTGATAGGTCCCTTGTGAGCGTTAGAGCAAGAGCCCCCCACCCCAAGAAGCATATGATTTGCTGAGTGAAGGATTCTGACTCACAGGGGCAGGACGTTATATCAGTAAGACTCTGATCACTTACCATTATAATGCACACGGACGCCTTAGGGAGAGTTGGAAGAAATGGAACATTTAGCAGCTTGCCAGTCCTTACAAGTGCTCAGATGTGGTGGCTGCAGTAGTTGCGCATGCTCAGCTCACCTCAGCTCAGCTCAGTGTATATTCTTAGCACTCCTTGGTGCCAAAAATGAATATACTCCTGGAAGCAAGCATGGGAGTTATGTCACCCCCTTCCAGCCAACCAATGGTGGAAGGCGCCCAGAGGAAGCCTGAGATAAGATTTTCAGTATTGCTCTTATCTGTACACACAAAGCTGTTGAACGCTCTCAATATCTCTACAATTCACAGAACCTGACATTGGAGGAGCTCGCCTGCAGAGGCCTCAAGTCTTTGGTGGCCATCTTCAACCAAGGGAAGGAATATGATAAACTGGAATCCTCTCTCATGCAACTCTCAAACAAAGTAAGTACACCCTGTATACACGTGTATCCAAGCCTCACTTCCTGCCTCGGTTGCTATATTAATCTCTTGCTGACCGCATAATGGATGCATACAGTGGAAAGAATGCCGCAGATGGTGGCCATGGTGGCCGGAGGTTGTGTGCTGAGAGTGCTTTGACTGTGCCTTCCCAGCAATCTGACCGAGCCGTCACCAAGAGCTTTTGATCAAGTCTTCTGATCAGGAGCCAGTGGTATGGGCTCCAGTGGGAATCCCTTCTGCCTCCTGGGCATTAAAGGCCACTTAAAGGTCCCATGGGAGGCAATAATGGGTTAAAGAATAACCCCTCCCAATACCCCTCACGGTACCCCTCCCAGTAACCCTTTCAGTACCCCATCAATACCTGTCTCAGTGCCCCTCTCGGTACCTGTCGCAGTACCCCTCTTATACCTTTCCCCCCATCATGACCTTTCCCTGCCAAAAGCCCTCTTAGTATTCCTCTCAGTGCCTCTCTTAATGCCCATTTCAAAACCCATCTCAGTACCCCCCCCCCCCCCAGTATCCATTTAAGTTCCCCCCCAGTATCCCTGCCAGTACACCTCCCAGTACACCTCCCAGTACCCCCCCCCCCCCAGTCCACTTCTCAGTACCCCTCTCAGTATCCCCCCAGAAACCCTCTTACTACCCTTTCCAGAACCCACCTCGATACCTCTCTCTTAGTACCTATTCCAGTACCCTTCTCAGTACCTCTCTTTGACCTCTTCCTCCCAATACCCCTCTTAGTACCCATATCAGAACTCATCACAATATCTCTCTCAGTACCCATCTTAGTACCCTTCTCATTACTCCTCCCTGTACCTGTCTAAGTGCCTCTTCCAGTACCCCTCTTAGTACCCCTCTTAGTACCCCTCTTAGTACCCTAAGTACTCTTCCTCCCATCACCCCTCCCAGTACCCTTATCATTACTCCTCCCAGTACCTGTCTAAGTGCCTCTTCCAGTACCCCTCTTAGTACCCCTCTTAGTACCCTTAGTACCCTTCCTCCCATCACCCCTCCCAGTACCCTTCTCATTACTCCTCCCTGTACCTGTCTCAGTGCCAGTACCCCTCTTAATACCCCTCTCAGTACATGTATCAATGCCCGTCTCAGTACTGATCCCAGTACCCCTCTCAGTACCTGCCTCAGTACCCCTCATAGTTTCTCTCCCAGTACCCCTCTCACTATTCCTCCCAGCACCCTTCTCATTATTCCTCCCTGTACCTGTCCCAGTACATCTCCCAGTACTCCTCTCAATACCTCTCACAGTACCCCTCCCAGTACCATTCTCAGTGCCCATCTCAGTTCCCCTCTCCAACTTCTCTCCATCATGACCTTCTTCTGTTTTCTTCTGTTTGAAGGTGAATTGTACATTGAATTATGAAGAGGAGTATGACCTCAAGTCGGCTCTTGATGAACTTTTCCAGGCTTTCCAATATCGTCACTATCAGTAATGTCTCCTGATTCCTCGCAAATTAATACCACCATTTCTTGTTTTTATTTATTTGTAAGCATGAGGACATGCAATGCTATGTATGTAAACATATTCATACGTCTCTTCAGATGAACTTTTATAAATCTTCCTTCCCATGTTCATCCTTATTTATTATCCGTACCCATCACACTTTGTACCCCTCATCTGCTCTGTATCTTCTGTCTGCCATGTAATCTCCCCCTACTCCTCACCCTATACCTACCCACTATTTCTATGTTTCTTTAACTGCCTACCTCCCCACCTCACCCTTCTACATTTCCCACCTCTCTATCTGCCCTCTTTAACCCCTATATCTGCCCACTCATACTCCTCTATCTGCCCCATCCCTGCACTCCTTTATCTGCCCCCTCTAACCCCTCTATCTTCCCCACCCCGCTCTTTTCTCAATTTGCCCCCTCTAACCCTTTGATCGGCCCCTTCCCCCAACCCTCTGTCTGCCCCCTCTAACTTCTCTATCTGCCCCATCCCACTTACTTCTTTATCTGGATTATAATTGTGAGCATCTTAACAGGGTGGTACTGCGGGTGCCAATATTGATAGCATAGGGCCACGTCCTATAAATTAATATACAATTTGTACAAAGCCATGGACTTTATAGGCACCAAAAAACAACAGTTTCTTAAAAAAATATATAAATGTAATTACAAATAATCCTAAAACATAAACAGATATAAAAAAATCTAGCAGTGAATCTGCTAACCAAAGTGCACTACTATCACCGACTGCGACATCAAGAGGCCCAAGCAGACTTCATGAAAATAAAGTGCCAGGAATGCGTCTACCGGTAACCAGGGGGGCTTGGTGATGTTTCGCACTGTTGCGCTTCCTCAGGAGCTTAAGCAGGTATTAGTTTTTATAGTAGCAGGTTGGGGAACTACATTAATGGATAAAAAGTAGACATGTGCAATTCGTTTCGTTTTTTTTGGTTTTCCGTTAAAATTTGTTATATTCGTTCATTCGTTATCGTACGAATGACGAATGATTCGCTAAAAATTTTAGCGAATAACGAATGTTCGAATCGAACGAATATGAAAAACAACGAAAATCCGAAATAACCAAATTAGAAACAACGAAACTACGAAAGAAGAAAATCCGAAAAACGAAAACAGGAACAACGAAAATCAAAATGAACGAAAAAATTCGTACATTCGTAACTTTTTTTTTTTGTTGAATTGGTAATTTTCCGTGTCCCTTACAATGGCGCTGCTTAACATGCTTTGAATGGATTGAACGAAAAAATTCGTTCATTCGTAACTTTTTTTTTTTTTCGATTCGTAATTTTCCGTGTCTCTTACAATGGCGCTGCTTAACGTGCTTCGAATGGATTGAACAAAAAAAATTTGTACATTCGTAACTTTTTTTTTTTGTTGATTCGTAATTTTCCGTGTGTCTTACAATGACGCTGCTTAACGTGCTTCGAATGGATTGAACGAAAAAATTCGTACATTCGTAACTTTTTTTTTTCGATTCGTAATTTTCCGTGTCTCTTAAAATGTAATAATAGCATACACATTACATAACATTATGAATTATGCTCCGATTACGAATCCACAAAAACAATGTTACGAAAGTACGAATAAATCAATCTAACGAAAGTACGAATGTAACTAAATCTACGAAAATACGAATGCGTCCGAATTTTGAATAAACGAAAAAATTAAACTAACGGAAAAACGAATCAATGAAAAAATAACTCTTACGAAAATACGAATCGTTACGAATACGAACACCGACGACTTACGAAATTACGAATCGTTACGAATACGAACACCGACAACTTACGAATTTACGAATCGTTACGAATCAACGGAAACGAAAGAAACAAAACGAAAATAAACAAATTTTTCTATTGTGCACATGTCTAATAAAAAGCCATCAGAGGGAGCAGTACTGGTGGATGCTCCGTGAGGACGCAGACGAGCTACTTGGAGACCACAACCATTATTGGTTATTTAGGGCC
Organism: Lithobates sylvaticus; assembly: GCA_028564925.1. Classification (NCBI taxonomy): domain Eukaryota; kingdom Metazoa; phylum Chordata; class Amphibia; order Anura; family Ranidae; genus Lithobates; species Lithobates sylvaticus. The sequence continues at coordinate 783,506,977 of CM053026.1, forward strand.
CATCACCAATACTGGAGACACTAATCTATTAAAGACCTATGGTTTTGAAGAGACTCCTATTATGACTGGATATTCTATACCCTAATATTGTTACACATATTTATCCATATATTGTCCTAAGGAGTTCCTTCTCCATATCAAAGCCGAGTTAATATCCCACCACTCACAACGTCCAATCCTCTTGGCATACTTTCCCTTGAGACTGATGGATGGCGGCTCCCGTACTGTTCCACCTGATGGATTTTTTTTTCATCAATGTAGTTCCTCAACCTGCTATTATAAACTAATAGCTGCTTAAAGTGGTGTTTCCCCCTAAATAATAAAAAAAAGGCTTAAAATTTCTAAAAAAAATAAAAAATAAATAATTGGAAAATTTTTTTTTTTTACATACCTCTAAATGCCTGTTGCTAGGGGGTCCCTCGTAGTCTGCCTCCTGCGTTGCCTGGGCTGGTGACATCACTTCCCCTCAGTGCAGGAAGGGTTTCCCAGTCATCTGGTACCTGTCACGTGTCCCAGATAACTGTGCGGCCAATCATGCGCAGTGGGCGTCCGGCTGTGAAGCCACAGCCGGGTGCCCACAGTTGCAATGTCGGTGCCGCCGAGCGGATCGAGGGGAGAGCGGAGCTTCGACCCCCCCCGCATCGCTGGACCCTGGGACAGGTAAGTGTTCGATTATTAAAAGTCAGCAGCTGCAGTATTTGTAGCTGCTGACTTTTAATTTTATTTTTTTATTTTTTTTGAGAGATACACCTCTTTAATCTCCTGAGGAAGAGCAACAGCGTAAAACATGTAGAGCTACATCAACTTACACCAAGCCCGCCTGGTTACCGGTAGACACATTACTGGCGCTTTAGTTTCATGAAGTTGGCTAGGGCCTCTTGGTGTTGTAGTTTGTGACTTTTTTTAGGAGGATCACTGTGAGATTTTATATATCTGTTTATGTTTTTTTAATATTATTTGTCATAATTTCGTTTTTTTAAGAAGCTTTTGTTTTTTGGTGCCTATAAAGTCGATTGCTTTGTCCAAATTGTATATACTTCTTTACCTCACCCCTCCACTATCCCCCCCCACACACACTTTTTTCTCACTCCCTCTTTATTGTACTTTGGAGAATTGTCAGTTTCAGTGTTTATTTAGTGAAATTTTGACTGTCTATTCACTTTTCCCATCCTTCATTGGTTGGGCTTTACATACATGCATGACATGTTGTCCTCCTATGAACATTGATGAGTATTATGTATTATTGTTCTCATTTATAGATATATACAAAAAAAAGGTGAAGTAATCATCAGTCACACACTAATAATATTCATTGTAGTGCAAACAAACCCTCCAACAAATAAATATATAACAAAAATCAATTAAAATGAAGTCCTTAACCGCTTCCCGACCGCCTAACCCCGATATACGTCGGCAAAATGGCACGGGCAGGCAGAATCACGTACCTGTACGTGATCGTGCATGTGCCTGCCTGTGGGTCGCGCGCGCGCCCGCCAGCGGCGCGCTCGCGACCCGGTCGGGAGCTCCGTAACCACGGCCGCGGGACCAGCGGACCCGATCGCCGCTGGTATCCCGCGATCGGGTTACGGAGCTGAAGAACGGGGAGAGGTATGTGTAAACAAACCTCTCCCCGCGCTCCTACACTGCCTGTCATTGATCGGCTGTTCCCTGTCATCGGGAAAGCCGATCAATGACGTCAGACGTACAGCCACGCCCCTACTGTAAAAAAAAAACACAACACGTCACACTGACTCCTCCCCGCCCCCTAGTGGTTAACTCCTTCACTGCCACTGTCATTTACATAGGAATCAGTGCTATTTAAATAGCACTGATTTCTGTATAAATGACAAATGTCCCAAAAATGTGTCAAAAATGTCCGATGTGTCCGCCATAATGTCGCAGTCACAATAAAAATCGCTGATCGACGCCATTACTAGTAAAAAAAAAATATTAATAAAAATGCTATAAAACTATCCCCTATTTTGTAAACGCTATAACTTTTGCGCAAACTAATCAATAATCGCTAATTGCGATTTTTTTACCAAAAATATGTAGAAGAATACGTATCGGCCTAAACTGAGGAAAAAAATGTTTTTTTTTATATATTTTTTGGGGATATTTATTATAGCAAAAAGTAAAAAATATTGCATTTTTTTCAAAATTGTCGCTCTATTTTTGTTTATAGCGCAAAAAATAAAAACAGCAGGGGCGATCAAATACCACCAAAATAAAGCTCTATTTGTGGGAAAAAAAGGACGCCAATTTTGTTTGGCAGCCACGTCGCACGACCGCGCAATTGTCAGTTAAAGCGACGCAGTGCCGAATCGCAAAAAGGGGCCTGGTCCTTTGGCTGCCAATTGGTCCGGGGCTGAAGTGGTTAAATTAAACGTCTACATAAGTGTCACACACACGTGTTGATTCTTGCTGGAGGCACCTTGAATCCCCCACCAAAGATATGTACAGTATCTGTGTTCATTGAACAGTAAAAAAAAGGTGCAAGGAAATTAAAAAAAACAAAAAAACTTTACAATTGTAAATGTAACAATCATGAAATGTCAGTGTACTGTTATAATAAATAAAATGAAGTAAAATAAAACTATAGTAATGAAGAACTCCTGCTCTGTGATTATTCTAGTTCTGATGATAGATGGGATAAAGTAGATCACACAAGTGACTATGGTCAGGGGTGTGTGGAATTGAGGGTTTAAGGGGGAGCATAGTGGGCAGTGTACTATGATCAGGGGGTGGGGACATGAAGGGTCAAGGGGGAGCATAGTGGGAAGTGTACTGTGATCAGGAGGTAGGGACTTGAAGGTTTAAGGGGGAGCATAGTGGACAGTGTACTGCGGTCAGGGGGCGGGAAGTTGAAGGGTGAAGGGGGAGCATAGTGGGTAGTACACTGTGGTCAAAGTGTGAGGACTTGAGGAGTTAAGGGGGAGCATAGTTGGCTGTGTACTGTGGCCCAGGGAGAGTATTTAAAGGGTCAAGGAGGAGCATAGTGGGCAGTGTACTGCTGTCACGTACCTGGTGGTGCGAGCCCGAAATTGCAGAGAGAGACCTCCCTTGCATCTCCCACTCCTGGTTCCCTGGTGTGGGGACAGGAGACCCAGGAGTGAGGAGGAGCACGGGTGCCTGGCAGGATCAACAGACCGGTAGAGTGACCAAGTCAACTTAGCGGACACGGTGGCAGGCCTGGACAGCAGGGAAGGCTGGATACAAACTGAAGAGCTGGACCGCTGGTAAACAGGTTAGCAGAGCTGACAGGAACTGGACGGGCAGCTTAGCAGACTGGTTAGCAGAGTAGGCCGGAACCGAACAGGTAAGCAGGCTCACAGGTAAACAGGATAGCAGAGCTGGCTGGATCTGGACAAACAGCTTAGCAGACTGGTCAGCAGAGTAGACTGGAACTGAACAGGTAAGCAGGCTCACAGGTAAACCGGATAGCAGAGCTGGCTGGATCTGGACAACAGCTTAGCAGACAGGTCAGCAGAGTAGACTGGAACTGAACAGGTAAGCAGGCTCACAGGTAAACCGGATAGCAGAGCTGGCTGGATCTGGACAACAGCTTAGCAGACAGGTCAGCAGAGTAGACTGGAACTGAGCAGGCAAGCAGGCTCACAGGTAAACCGGATAGCGGAGCTGGCTGGATCTGGACAAACAGCTTAGCAGACTGGTCAGCAGAGTAGACTGGAACTGAACAGGTAAGCAGGCTCACAGGTAAACCGGATAGCAGAGCTGGCTGGATCTGGACAACAGCTTAGCAGACAGGTCAGCAGAGTAGACTGGAACTGAACAGGTAAGCAGGCTCACAGGTAAACCGGATAGCAGAGCTGGCTTGGATCTGGACAAACAGCTTAGCAGACTGGTCAGCAGAGTAGACTGGAACTGAACAGGTAAGCAGGCTCACAGGTAAACCGAATAGCAGAGCTGGCGGGATCTGGACAAACAGCTTAGCAGACAGGTCAGCAGAGAAGACTGGAACTGAACAGGTAAGCAGGCTCACAGGTAAACCGGATAGCAGAGCTGGCTTGGATCTGGACAAACAGCTTAGCAGACTGGTCAGCAGAGGAGATAGGATCTGTGCAGATGATCAGACTGGGAACAGGAAACAGAACCACTGAATGGGCTAGAGCAATGCAGGTGGTCAGGTTCGTTACAGGGATCAGTCTGCAGACTGGACAGGGACCATGCAGATAATCAGAGTTCATCAGGTCAGGAATCAAACTGGTGTTGAGGTACAATGGATGAGACAGAAGGATGGTCACAACAAGCCGGGGTCGGGTACAGGCAGATAGCTGGGTAGTCACAGGTAAGCCGGGTCAATAGGACAGATAAATCAGGATCAGATAACACACACCACAACGCTGTAGAGCAGACAGCAAGGGGCATCTGCTCAGGTCAAGTTTAAATAGGCTGGCTGGCGCTAACTAGAGCACGCGCCCGTCTCCCTGTGCACGGCTGCACACGTGCACGCGCCCGGGCGCGCATGCGCATGCGCAATGGAATCTGAGGGCCGGGACGGCCCGGGTTTAGGTTTCTGGCAGGATCTTCATGACAACTGCGGTCATGGGGTGGGGACTTGAAGGGCCAAGGGGGAGCATAGTGGGCAGTGTGCTGTGGTCTGGGGAGGGTATTTAAAGGGTCAAGGAGGAGCATAGTGGGCAGTGTACTGCGGTCATGGGGTGGGGACTTGAAGGGCCAAGGGGGAGCATAGTGGGCAGTGTGCTGTGGTCCGGGGAGGGTATTTAAAGGGTCAAGGGGGAGCATGGTGGGCAGTGTACTGTGGTCAGGGGGTGGGGAGATGAAGGGTCAGGGGGAGCATAGTGGGCAGTGTAGTAAGGTCATGGGAGGGTTATAAACAGGAGAATAGTGAAAAAATAAAAATGGTCATGAGGAGGGGTCAGAGGAATTAAGGGGAGGGGCATAATGGTCTGTGTAGTGTGGTCAGGAGGAGGGGTCATGAGGGGTAAAGGGGTAACATAGTCGGCAGTGTAGGCTGGAGTGAAGACCTACATCCAGATGCTTTTCACCTTTTTTTTTTTACTGTATATCTTGCCAGTCAGATAATTCAAATGTGGTATTCAAGTCCCGTTCCCATTGAATCATGTAAGGGAGCTTGGCATTCGGGTCAGTAAGAGTAGCGTATACCATAGATACCCATCTCCATAGGAGGCCCCTCGTTTGACAAGATAATTCAAAGTTAGTAAGTGTAAGGGGTCCATCTAACAGGTTAAGTTTAGTTCACACAAAAGAAATAAGCTGATTGTACCTAAACAGTTCACTTGAAGGCATCGGAAGTTGAAGATTTTAATGTGAAATATATTATGTTGGTACTTTGCCCATTTGAAAAAGTTCTATCCAGGTCTACCTCCCATTTCCTCAAGAAGGGTAACTGGTAATCTTCCAGGGGTAAAACCAGTAAGGAATACATCTTCGGGAGAGTATGGCATAGGGGACCCCGCTCAATACAATGTAGCGCCATAACCCCTGCAGGGCGACTATATATTTTCTGGGCTTACTGATTACCTCCTCCTTGTAGCTCGTCGTTCGTTGTCTAGGGGTTCCCAGGGTTAGTACCCAGTAATTGCAGAGACCGACACTCAAAATCATTTTGAGGATTTTTATTAGCAAAAAAACTTTCAAACATAACACAGTCTCTTAGTTGGGAATAGAGGGCATGGTGATAAAGCTCAGGCACTTCAGAACTGCTGACATCAAATAAATGTCTCCTTAGACATGTCTAAGTGTCTAATGTCTCCCCTAGAGAGTAGCCACTCACAACTGGACTCTTCACTGTTGGATAAACCCTTATCTGTAGATCTAGCAGCCAACAAGTGATTCAGAATTAGCACAGTCTCTGCCACAGACTTGGTTGTAAAACTTCAAGTGAACAATGCAAAAGTCTCTGCCACAGACTAGGTTGTAACCGAAGGATGGGTTAAGAAAATTTTCCTATGGTACCTGAATCTTCCAGCTGTTTCGGCGATACCGTAGGAAATGCGGATTCACTAGTGTCCATAAAACTCAGCTCCCCGGCTCTTACCGAGCAGCCGCTTCATGGCCCTCCTCCGAAGAGTCCTCCCCTGGTCACTTGTACGAGTTGCCGTGTCTCTCCAATCCCGAGAGCACCCCGGGACACTTCAGAATCCTCCTTCAGTTACTGGGCCTCGAACTAGCCAGTTCCGAGGCTCGGGAACGGATGGATCCCCACCCCAGACCATGAGGGCCTCTGGGGCTGATTAGGGTGACCATGCTTACGGGGGCAGCAGACACTCCTGGGTCCGGGACCCCTCACGGGGTTGGTCCAGACCGGAACCAGGAATCAAAAGAGCAAGCTGAACCCTCAACACGTGACTTCAGCATCTTAAATACCCTTCCCAGACTACACAGCGGGGCCAGACGCGCCTTCTGATTGGCTCCAAGAAAGATTGGTACCTAATGCGTCCAACCAGACTGCGTTCTCAGCCTGTCACAGGTGCCTCACCTCACCTCTACCAGGCAGAACTCCAGTACAGCCCAGCCAGACTGATGCCAAAGTAAAAAACCTACAGAACTGTAACAGAGTTCTGGAAAAAAGAAATTTACAGAATAGCGCACACTTTAGAAAAGTGTCGGCGCTACACAATATTCTTCAAATGAAGACAAGCTGCGGTCAAAGATACTAGGGTGGATAAAGTATGTAAAAAATATCTTATTTGTGCAGCTCGCCAGAAATCCCAGTGATATGGGCTATTAACAGATGTCAAAGCCTGTAATGTAGACCAAGACCCCAATGTCACAAGGTGAGAGGCCTGATATCATACCAGATCAAGCAGTGTACTAAAAGCTCCTTTCATCAAACCCGTTGAAGCACGGGTTACCCAATATGGGAAACCGCAGTGACTCCACCGAGAAAAGCCGAAAACATAAACGTCTCATAAGCCCAATAAGTGGATGTGTCTTAAGAGAGGACGGGAGATCGTTGTAACACCACGGAGCCCTATGCAACAACACACCGATCTGTGCCTGTTCTAAATTCATCCAGAGTTTTAGATCTCCGTATTGACACCAATCGATCAAGCGACCTAAATGGGCTGCTTGATAATACCTGTAAAGATCAGGGACAGCTAGACTGCCAAAGCTTTTAGGGAGGATCAACAGGGACCTCCTAATCCTTGGATGTTTATGCGCCCAAATAAACAAAGATTGCCAAAGTTGTACATAGGTATAACAATTGTTAGGTCTTGAAAAAATATAGAGACTTTGGTAAGATATTTATTTTGATAATTTTGCTCCTCCCAAACCAAGAATGGAGCCCCGTGTGCTATGTTTCCAACCAGGAGTGTACTCTATGTAAAAGTGGAAGGAAATTAAGGTCAAAGATCCACGAAAGATCCACAGGTATAAAAGTACCCAGATATTTCAGGTCTAGATCCGTCCATTTCAATTTGAAACTGAGTTTAAAAGTCTGCAACTGGGAGGTGGAAATCGCCACCCCCATGGCCTCCGACTTAATCTTAAGGTAAGATAGAGAACCTTGGGTCTCAAATTCACAGAATAAATTGGGAAGGGACACCATCAGGTTAGTCAGTGAAAAGAGCATATCGTCTAGGCTGAAACCTTATGCTGCACTCCTTCAACCAATAATCCCTGTATGTCTGCATTAAAACATACCTTACAGAGAAAGGGTTCCAAGGAGAGAGAAAAAAAGGAGGGGTGACAATGGGCACCCCTGCCTAGTACCATTGGCAACCGCAAAAAAAGGAGACTGTGACAAAACGCTCCCACACTCCTCTTGAGTGCTTTCGTCATACACCACGTTCGAATCGAGCACAGGGCTCTGTTCGCACTACGCTCGGCGAGCCCAGAACTTTTTGGGCCGTTCGCATCACAATTCGTGTTATGAGTAGGGATGCGGCCCCCGCAATGCATTGCAGCCGGCGCAGTGCATTGCTGGGCGAGCCCAGAACTTTTTGGGCCGTTCGCATCACATTCGTGTGATGCGAGCGGCCCGCAATGCATTGCAGCCGGCGCAGTGCATTGCTGGCTGATGATTGGCCAAGCATGCCCCGCATGCTTGGCCAATCACAGCGCCGGAAACTAGGAGAGCAATAATTGGCTACAGGCAGGACGCCTGTAGCCAATTAAAGCTCAGGGGCTTTAGTACACGCCCCACCATTTAAAAGGCCGCCACGCCGTCGGCCCCGGTCACATGCGTTCCGGCTTTAGGAGAGAGCAGTCTGCTGATTCTGTCTTTGCTTGATTGCTATTTCTTTGCTAAACCATTGCTACCTGAGTCATTCATCATTAGTGATCATTCATTGCTGCTGATTGCACAGTTAGTGTGTTATTAGCTGCTGCTGGGGATTAGTCTGGTGTGTGCGTACTGTTAGTACAGTATTGCAGTAGCACCAACCGCAGTGCTGTTAGCACAGCATTGCACCCCAACTTCTGTCCCAACCTTCTGTCCCATCCATATAGTACCTACCTATAGTGTCTTAGTGTCAGCAGCACCCATAGGACTTCTAGTGTGTTAGTGGCAGCACATAGAGCTCCTATATTTTCTTGTCAGCAGCACACATATACTACCTATAGTGTCTTTGGCACCCATAGGACTTCTAGTGTGTTAGTGGCAGCACACAGAGCTCCTATATTTTCTTGTCAGCAGCACACATATACTACCTATAGTGTCTTTGTGTCTTTGGCACCCATAGGACTTCTAGTGTGTTAGTGGCAGCACACAGAGCTCCTATATTTTCTTGTCAGCAGCACACATATACTACCTATAGTGTCTTTGTGTCTTTGGCACCCATAGGACTTCTAGTGTGTTAGTGGCAGCACACAGGGCTCCTATATTTTCTTGTCAGCAGCACACATATACTACCTATAGTGTCTTAGTGTCTTTGGCACCCATAGGACTTCTAGTGTGTTAGTGGCAGCACACAGAGCTCCTATATTTTCTTGTCAGCAGCACACATATACTACCTATAGTGTCTTTGTGTCTTTGGCACCCATAGGACTTCTAGTGTGTTAGTGGCAGCACACAGAGCTCCTATATTTTCTTGTCAGCAGCACACATATACTACCTATAGTGTCTTTGTGTCTTTGGCACCCATAGGACTTCTAGTGTGTTAGTGGCAGCACACAGAGCTCCTATATTTTCTTGTCAGCAGCACACATATACTACCTATAGTGTCTTTGTGTCTTTGGCACCCATAGGACTTCTAGTGTGTTAGTGGCAGCACACAGAGCTCCTATATTTTCTTGTCAGCAGCACACATATACTACCTATAGTGTCTTTGTGTCAGCAGCACCCATAGGACTTCTAGTGTGTTAGCGGCAGCACACATAGCTCCTATATTTTCTTGTCAGCAGCACACATATACTACCTATAGTGTCTTTGTGTCTTTGGCACCCATAGGACTTCTAGTGTGTTAGTGGCAGCACACAGAGCTCCTATATTTTCTTGTCAGCAGCACACATATACTACCTATAGTGTCTTTGTGTCTTTGGCACCCATAGGACTTCTAGTGTGTTAGTGGCAGCACACAGAGCTCCTATATTTTCTTGTCAGCAGCACACATATACTACCTATAGTGTCTTTGGCACCCATAGGACTTCTAGTGTGTTAGTGGCAGCACACAGAGCTCCTATATTTTCTTGTCAGCAGCACACATATACTACCTATAGTGTCTTTGGCACCCATAGGAATTCTAGTGTGTTAGTGGCAGCACACAGAGCTCCTATATTTTCTTGTCAGCAGCACACATATACTACCTATAGTGTCTTTGTGTCTTTGGCACCCATAGGACTTCTAGTGTGTTAGTGGCAGCACACAGAGCTCCTATATTTTCTTGTCAGCAGCACACATATACTACCTATAGTGTCTTTGTGTCTTTGGCACCCATAGGACTTCTAGTGTGTTAGTGGCAGCACACAGAGCTCCTATATTTTCTTGTCAGCAGCACACATATACTACCTATAGTGTCATTGTGTCAGCAGCACCCATAGGACTTCTAGTGTGTTAGTGGCAGCACACAGAGCTCCTATATTTTCTTGTCAGCAGCACACATATACTACCTATAGTGTCTTTGTGTCAGCAGCATCCATAGGACTTCTAGTGTGTTAGTGGCAGCACACAGAGCTCCTATATTTTCTTGTCAGCAGCACACATATACTACCTATAGTGTCTTTGTGTCAGCAGCACCCATAGGACTTCTAGTGTGTTAGTGGCAGCACACAGAGCTCCTATATTTTCTTGACAGCAGCACACATATAGTACCTATAGTGTCTTTGTGTCAGCAGCACCCATAGGACTTATAGTGTGTTTGTGGCAGCACACATAGCTCCTATATTTTCTTGTCAGCAGCACACATAGTACCTATAGTGTGTTAGTGTCAGCACCCATAGGACCTACAGTGTGTTGTGAGCACACATAGGAGCTCTATTTTTTATACTATATACACTACCGACTACAATGGCTGGAAGACCGCCAAGGAGAGGCAGACCGTGCCGAGGCAAGAACACAAGGCAGGCAGGCTCTGTTTCAAGAGACAACAGTGCTGGCCGTGGACGTGGTCGTGCATCGTCATCAGCACGTGGCCATGGGACACGCTTGTCTTTGTTTTCGGCAGCTGGACATGTGGAGCCGCATCATGCCGAAGGCTTGGTAGAATGGATGACCAAGCCCTCCTCATCCTCCTCATCCTCTCTCACCCAGGCTGAGGGTACTGGCAGAGCAGCTGCCAACGCGTACTCAATGGCATCATCAGCCACCCCTTCCCTAGACCCACCATGTCCTCCTGAGGAGTCCCCCGAACTGTTTGAGCACAGTGTTGGGTACATGCTCCAGGAGGATGCCCAACGATTCGAAGGCTCGGATGATGATACCCAGCTTGAGGAAGGCAGAAGTGTGCACGCAGAGAGAGGGGATACTGAAGGACAGCAATCTGGCAGTACTGTTCCACCAGCTGCAGCTTACTGCCAGGTTTGCTCTAGTGGTGAAGAGGGAGGGGATGATGAGGTCACTGACTCCACGTGGGTGCCTGAAGGGAGAGAGGAGGAGGAGGAGGAGGAGGAGGAGGATGCAGCGTCACATGTCCAACGAGGCAGGATGCCCCCTGGAGGCCAGCTAGAGGCCAGCACAGCAACTGTATCACACCGTAGAGCTCCGCCTGTGCAGGGCGCTGCCTCTGCACGTTATCAGAAAAGTTCTTTGGTGTGGGCCTTTTTTGAGACGAGTGCATCAGATCGCACCACTGCTATTTGCAATATTTGTCTCAAGCGTATCTCGCGTGGCCAAAACATCAGCCGCTTGGGCACCACAAGCATGAGCAGACATATGTCGACCTGCCATGCAGCTCGTTGGCAAGCACACATAAAAGACCCACACCAAAGAACAAAGCGGACCTCTCCTTGCTCCTCCTAAGCTGGGATCTCCATCCCCACTATATCTTCAGTCCTCTCTGAAAGCTGCTCTGAGAGGACTGAAGGTGTAGAATTAGGTGTGTCACAACCAAGTACTTGCAGTACACCGAGTCCGATTGTAGCAGGCAAATTTCCCTGCCCCAGCTGCTGGACCGTCAAAAGAAGTATACTCCCAGCCATCCACATGCCCAGCGGTTGAATGCTAGCTTGGCTAAATTGCTAGCACTTCAACTGCTGCCTTTTCAGTTGGTGAATTCGGCCCCCTTTCGTGGGTTTGTTCAATGTGCGGTTCCTCAGTGGCAGGTTCCCAAACGCCACTTTTTCTCACGGAAGGCGATTCCGTCTCTCTACCGGCATGTGGAAGGCAATGTCCATGCCTCGCTGGACAGGGCGGTCAGCGGTAAGGTGCATATTACCGCTGACTGATGGTCCAGCAGGCATGGACAGGGACGTTATCTTTCTTTCACGGCCCATTGGGTCACTCTGTTGGCAGCTGGGAGGGATGCAGGACAAGGTGCAGTAGTGTTGGAGGTTGTTCCGCCACCACGCCTCCAAAATGCTACTACTGGTTGTGACACACCTCTCTCCTCCACCCCCTCCTCTTCTTCTTCCTCCAGTGCTCTGTCCTCGGAACCAGCGGTGCTCCGTAGGCGTACAAGGGGCTACGCGAGTATGCAGGCAAAAAGATGCCATGCCGTGCTTGCGCTGGTGTGTTTGGGGGACAGGAGACCACACTGGGGCAGAGGTTCTGGCAGCTCTGCAGGGGCAGGCCGAGAGGTGGTTGACGCCACGCCAGCTTAAGCCAGGAATGGTGGTTTCTGACAATGGCACCAACCTCCTCTCCGCCCTGCGACAGGGGCAGCTCACCCATGTGCCCTGTATGGCTCACGTCCTCAACCTGGTGGTGCAGCGGTTCTTGGGCAGGTACCCAGGCTTACAGGATGTCCTGAGGCAGGCCAGGAAAGTCTGTGTGCATTTCCGCCGATCTTATAATGCCAGTGCTCGGCTGACTGAGCTGCAAAAGGAGCTGAACCTGCCCAACAACCGCCTAATATGTGACATGCCCACCAGGTGGAACTCAACGTTGGCCATGCTGCAGCGACTGCACACGCAGCAGAGGGCCATCAATGAGTACCTTTGCGACTACGGCACCAGGACAGGGTCAGGGGAGCTTGGCTTTTTTTCCCCACGCCAGTGGAGCATGATCAGGGATGCATGCACTGTCCTCTCACCATTTGAGGAGGCCACGAGGATGGTGAGCAGTGACAGTGCATGCATCAGTGACACTGTACCTCTTGTCCACCTGTTGGAGCATACGCTGCGTGGGATAATGGACAGGGCACTTAAGGCAGAACACAGGCAGGAAGAGGAGGACTTCCTTGCCTCTCAAGGCCCCCTTTATCCAGACAGTCTTCCTTCTGTCCCACCCATCACACAGGAAGAGGATGAGGAGGAGGAGGAGGATTGTGTGAGCATGGAGGTGGAGCCTGGCACTCAGCATCAGCAGCAGCAGTCTTTTAGGGATGATGTACAGTCCCAACAAACCAGTGGACTTGTACGTGGCTGGGAGGAGGTGGCTGGCGATCATGTCATCCTCAGTGACCCAGAAGACTCCGGACTGAATGCCTCAGCTAACCTACGTAGCATGGCCTCCCTGATCCTGCAAAGCCTGCGGAAGGATCCTCGTGTTCTTCGGATCAAGGAGAGGGACCATTACTGGCTGGCCACTCTCCTTGATCCACGGTACAAGGGTAAGGTTGCGGACCTTATCTTGCCATCGCAGAGGGAGCAGAGGATGAGACATCTCAGGGAGGCCTTGCAGAAAGGTCTGTGCAATGCGTTCCCAGAAACTGGGAGGTTACAAACTCCTGGTCCTGGACGACGAGTTGCTGAGGCTTCGGTCAGTAGCAGAAGGAGCAGTGCGGAAGGTGGACGTCTGACCGATACGTTCAGACAATTTTTTAGTCCGCAGCCCCAAGGTATGATCGGTTCCAGCAACCATCGCCAGCGTCTGATATACATGGTGCAGGAATACCTAGGGGCAAGGTCAGAAAATCCTCTGGCTTACTGGGTCCTGAGGATGGATCACTGGCCAGAGCTTGCACAGTATGCAATTGAGCTACTGGCCTGTCCTGCATCCAGCGTTCTTTCCGAACGCACATTCAGTGCTGCTGGAGGATTTGTCACCGATCACAGGGTGCGCCTGTCCACCGGCTCAGTTGATCGACTGACCTTCATAAAAATGAATCAGTCTTGGATCACCACCAGCTACCAGGCACCTGAAGCGGATATAACTGAATAATTTATAATGTCACATCCCTTCAAGACTGCCTATGCTGATGCTGAGTGACTGTCCTGTTATGTTCACTGACTATCCTCTTCCTCCTCCTCAATGATCCATGCCACCACACCAGTGCCTAAGGCACAATTTTTCAGCCCCTGTATAACAGGGGCGTGTAATTACAATTTTTTAAAAAAATGCTTCGCAACAGGTCTCATTGCTGTGCTCAGAGTACAGTATCTGTGAGGGGTTGCAGTGTTGTGGCACCAGCACCAATGCCTAAGGCACAATTTTTCAGCCCCTGTGGGGCGTGTAATTACAATTATTTTAAAAAATGCTTTGCAACAGGTGTGACTGCTGTGCTCCAAGTACAGTATCTGTGAGGGGTTGCAGTACCAGCACCAGTGCCTAAGGCACAATTTTTCAGCCCCTGTTGGGGTGTGTAATTACTATTTTTAGGCAATGCTTTGCAACAGGTCTCATTGCTGTGCTCAGAGTACAGTATCTGTGAGGGGTTGCAGTGTTGTGGCACCAGCACCAATGCCTAAGGCACAATTTTTCAGCCCCTGTATAACAGGGGCGTGTAATTACAAATCTTGATCTAATAGTTCACAGCAGGGCCCATTCCTGCGCCCACCAAGAGTAACTATGAGGGCCTACAGTCTTGTGGCAACACCGTCCACCACCACCAAAGGCCCAATTTTTTCTGCCCTGTTCAACAGGTGCATGCAATTACAAATCTTGATCTAATAACTCACAGCAGGGCCCATTCCTGCACCCACCAAGGGTAACTGTGAGGGCTTACAGTCTTGTGGCAACACCGTCCACCACCACCACCACCAAAGGCCCAATTTTTCTGCCCGGTTCAACAGGTGCATGCAATTACAAATCTTGATCTAATAACTCACAGCAGGGCCCATTCCTGCACCCACCAAGAGTAACTGTGAGGGCTTACAGTCTTGTGGCAACACCGTCCACCACCACCACCACCACCACCAAAGGCCCAATTTTTCTGCCCGGTTCAACAGGTGCATGCAAGTACAAATCTTGATCTAATAACTCACAGCAGGGCCCATTCCTGTGCCCACCAAGAGTAACTGTGAGGGCTTACAGTGTTGTGGCTACACCAACATCTAATAGGGCAAATTTCTGCAGAGTATATACGGCAGGCCCCTACTTTCAAACATCCAACTTACAAACGACTCCTACTTGCAAACGGAAAGAGAAAACAGGAAGTGAGAGGAAATCTACCCCTAGGAAGGGAAATTCTATCCTGTTATATTTAATTTGGGAAAAAGGTATCTCCTCTCTACTGATGCTTTATCACCAAGCCTTGTTTCAATTAAAACCCCACTTTTCCAAAAACGTTTGTCATTGGGACGGAAAGTGAGGTGAAATGTTCTGAACAGATGTGCAAAGACAGAAAATGTTACAGGGTTGATAACCCCTCTCTATGTTCTCCAAAAAGCTTAAAAATAGATTTTTTTGGGATGGAGCTACACTTCATAATGTACCTGTTCAGATTCTACTTAAGAACAAACCTACAGTCCGTGTCTTGTTTGCACCACCTATATACTGATGTTCAGAGTATATAGGGTTGTAGGTATAGGGTTTTATTTTGGGTGCGGAGTTCCCTTAATATCCATACAAGACCCAAAGGGGCTGGGGTGGGGTAGGGGGGGGTGAAGAGGTAGCCATGTCATTTTTCTTAAGGATTTTCAGCCATATGGCGGCCAGGACAAGACATGACATTAAAGCCGCAAGTGGTTTTAAATGGCTTCTTTTTTTCCTTTACAAATGTCATTTTGTGCAGGGACAGTTCTAAACACGGGAAACACATGCCACTTCACAGGCATACTTTAGACACCCCCCAGGTACCATATTTAAAGGAAAATTTCACTTTTTTTTTTCACTTTATGCATCATTAAAATGACTGCTCCCGAAAAAACGTTAGTTTTTAAAAGTTCGTTTTGCATTGATATATGTCCCCTGGGGCAGGACCCGGGTCCCAAAACCTGTTTTATGACATTAACATGCATATTGGCCGTTGTAATTAGCAATTTTGATTTCGAACGTTCGCGTCCATTATAATGAATAGGGTTCGAAAATTCGCGCAAAATTTCGGTCCGTTCGAAGGTTCTGGTGCGAACCGAACGCCGGGGGTGTTCGGCTCATCCCTATCAGATTCAAAACTTTAATGGTGTTGTCTCGTGCTTCCCTTGTTGGGACAAACCCCACTTGATCTAGATGGATCAAAGAAGGGAGATGTTGCTGCAGTTGCATAGCAAGAGATTGTTCTATAACTCCTGCACTGCATAGGATCTTTACCTTCCTTAGGTATAACCGAAATAAGGGCTTTCAAAGTTTCTGCGTGGGAAGAGGTCGAGTCGTCCAGGCCATTAAACATCTTAACAAGCTAAGTTCCCACAGTGGGTAAAAGAAGCTTGTAATATTGGACTATGAAGCCATCTGGGCCAGGGGCTTTGCCCATCTTTACTGAGCACAACGCAGCTTGTAGTTCCTCTAGCCCAGAGGTGTCCAAACTTTTTTCAAAGAGGGCCAGATTTGATGAAGTGAACATGCGTGAGGGCCGACCATTTTGCCTGACATTTTTTAAACCAATAAAAATTTGGTCTAAGTGTGTTTGTTCGAGCGCTAATACATTGCCCAACAAGAATTCTCTTGCCTTTGTCGCACTCGCTCCTGACACACAGACTAATGCTCTGCTCTTTAGGGGTACCGTTAATTATAAATGGTACCCCACACATTGGAAAACGTGGGGTGCTTTTGGTGCAGTGCAATTAAAAAAAAAAAAAAAAGGTTGGGGACTTCTTTCCCTGCAGTTTTGTGGGTAGGGAAGCCCATTGAAATGAATGGGCTGATCTACACGCAGCACGCAGCCACACAGATGTGAACCAAGAGCTTGTTCACATGTCAGGTTGGAGGGGCAGTAAAACCACATGGTTAAGCTGTTTTTACCACCCCCAACTTCTCCCCCTTTAGCTGCAGAGGGAGCAGCTGGGGGTATAAACATGCTGTGGCTGCAGCTGGAGGTACACCCAGGGTGAATGGGGCTGCACTGCAACTACCCGCAACTGTGTGCATTGCACAGTTGCGCCATAGAGTGATGCTGGATTTTATAGGCTTAAAACAGGTGGTGAGGAGGCAAAATAATGCCTCTTTACCGCCTGTCAAATGCCTCTGAAAAGCAATCTGTGCATGGATTGCTTTTCAGAGGAGCAGCATTCCTGGCTGATATCACAAACAAGACCTACAAATGCAGTTCTGATAGTACAGGAATGGGGGGGGGGGGTCCGGATTAAAAGTAACATACACGCACACACATACAGACACATGGACACATATACAGACACATGCATACAGACACATGTACATGGACACACATACAGACACATGTACATGGACACACATACAGACACATGTACATGGACACACATACAGACACATGTACATGGACACACATACAGACACATGTACATGGACACACATACAGACACATGTACATGGACACACATACAGACACATGTACATGGACACACATACAGACACATGTACATGGACACACATACAGACACATGTACATGGACACACATACAGACACATGGACACACATACAGACACATGTACATGGACACATGTACATACAGACACATGTACACACATACAGACACATGTACATGGACACATGTACATACAGACACATGTACATGGACACACATACAGACATATGTACATGCATACACATACATACATACACATGCATATACATGCATACACATACATACAGACACATGTACATGGACACACATACAGACACATGCACATGCACACACATACATACAGACATACATACAAACACACATGCACAGACAGACACATAAATAAAGACCTTTTAAAACAAATCTAGCTTCTAGCATAGTACTGTACCTTTCCAGCTTCCTCATTCATCCGGGTACTGCACTCTAGGGGGAAGCAGAGAGCACAGCACACTCTGCACTTTACTTTCACTTTTGAGGCTGACGGAGCTTCTCACACAGTGCCGATGTTCGGCAGGGGATCGCTCATCTGACAGCCCTGATCCCGCAGCACACTAGTTGTGAGAGGCTGGTTTAGATAACCAGGCGGGCCGTTCAAAACCGGACCGCGGGCCGCGATTGGCCCGCGGGCCGGACTTTGGACATGCCTGCTCTAGCCTAATTGGGGCTTCTAATTCCTGCTGTACAGGAGATGCAAGACGAGGCATCCCAGAGGTTACCAAGTAATCATCTATCGTGGGCTGAGCAGGGGTGGCTAAATGCAAATTATAAAGAGACAAATAATAGTCGCTATGACTGAGCTATTTGTTTAGGTATTATAGCTTTCTCCCCGTCAGCATCCAAGATTATAGGTCGCCGATTGTTGATCCCGCAGGGCTCGAGCAAGCAGTTTGCCACATTTATTACCAAGCTCATAAACCTGCTTCCTCCATGCCTGTAATGCTCTTTTGGCACTATAGAGGAGCAAGTCAGAGACCTGTTTGCGAGAACTCAAGAGGTCTCGTTCCACATCCGGAGAGGGAGCATGTTTATGAAGTGCTTCTAAGTGGTGTATCTCCGCTAGCAAAGATGTTAACTTTGCCTCTCTCTCCCATTTAATCCGGGCACCATGTTTAATCAGGACCCCTCGGATCACCACTTTATGGGCCTCCAAAACCACCCCAGGGGCACAATCGGGAGTATCATTGGTCTGGAAAAACCACATCACCTCCTTAAATTGGTGTTGCCACCAAAAAAAAAAAAAAAAATTGGCTTAAAAATCATAAAAAAAATGAAAAAAAAAAAATAATTGGGAAAAAAAATATGTTTTACTCACCTCTAAATGCCTGTTGCTAGGGGTCCCTCGTAGTCTGCCACCTTCAGTGGCCGGGCACTGACATCACTTCCCCTAGGTGCCACACAGTCATCTGGGACCTGTCACGTGTCCCAGATGAGTGAGCGTCGAATCACGGGGCACCGCGCCGCTAGCGCATGCGCAGTGGGTGCCCGGCTGTGAAGCCACAGCCGGGTGCCCACATTAAGAATGCCGGCGCTGCAAGCAGAGCAGGGAACGAGGGGGGGCCTAGTTCCTCCACATCGTTGGACCCTGCGACAGGTAAGTGTCCGATTATTAAAAGTCAGCAGCTGCAGTATTTGTAGCTGCTGACTAGGGATGAGCCGAACATCCCCGGGTTCGGTTCGTACCAGAACCTGTGAACGGACCGAAAGTCCGCGCGAACATTCGAACCCTATTAATTATAATGGCCGCGAACGTTCGAAATCAAAAGTGCTAATTTTAAAGGCTAATATGCAAGTTATTGTCATAAAAAGTGTTTGGGGACCCGGGTCCTGCTCCAGGGTACATGTATCAATTTCTTTTTAAAACGGATGTTTTTTCAGGAGCAGTGATTTTAATAATGCTTAATGTGAAACAATAAAAGTGTAATATTCCTTTAAATTTCGTACCTGGGGGGGTGTAAAGTATGCCTGTGAAGGGGCGCATGTTTCCCGTGCTTAGAACTGTCCCTGCACAAAGTGTCATTTTTGCAGGAAAAAAAGCTATTTAAAATCACTTACGGCTATTGAATTGCCGGATCCCGTAACACAGAGAACAGTCATTCATTGAAAGTCATTGATAAAAAAAAAAGTAATTGATAAAAAAAAAGCGTGGGGGTCCCCCAAAATTCAATTACCAGGCCCTTCAGGTCTGCTATGGATATTAAGGGGAACCCCGCTTCAAATTAAAAAAAAAATGACGTAGGGGTCCCCCTAAATATCCATACGAGACCCTTCAGGTCTGGGATGGATTTTAAGGGGAACCCCGGGAAAAAAAATAATGGCGTGGGGTCCCCCTCAAAATCCATACCAGACCCTTATCCGAGCACGCAACCTGGCAGGCCGCAGGAAAAGAGGGGGGATGAGAGCACCCCCCCTCCTGAACCGTACCAGGCCACATGCCCTCAACATTGGGAGGGTGCTTTGGGGTCCCCCCCAAAGCACTTTGTCCCCATGTTGATGAGGACAAAGGCCTCGTCCCCACAACCCTGGCCTTTGGTTGTGGGGGTCTGCGGGCGGGGGGGATTATCGGAATCTGGAAGCCCCCTTTAACAAGGGGACCCCCACCCCCCCCTGTGTGAAATTGTAAGGGGGTACAAAAGTACCGCTACTATTTCACCAAAAAAGTGACAAAAAATTGTAAAAATGACAGGAGACAGTCTTTGACAATTCCTTTATTAAAATCTTCTTTCATCTTTTATCTTCTTGTCTTCTTCCTTCTTCCTTTCTTCATCCTTCGGTTTCTTCATCTTCTCCTTCCGGCATCTTCTTTCATCTTCTTCTTCCTCCGATCCACTTTTTCTTGCTCTGGTCTTCTCGTCCGGCATCTTCTTCCATGGCGTCGGCGTCTCTTCTTGGGCCGTTCCGCGCAATGGGAGGCTCCCGCTGTGTGAGGCTTTGCTGCGTCTGACAGGTCTTTTATAAAGGACGGTGGGGCCACCTGGTGACCCCACCCCCCTCTGACGCATGGGGACATCATGGGGACTTCCCTAAGGCTTTCCCCATGACGTCAGAGGGGGAAGCGTGGGGCTCAAAAAATCTTTTTTAGGGTCAAGGGCACTGGGAGACTTGGAGATGAGGTCAGCATGCATTTCTAAATTCAAGACCGAGCAAATTCTTTGCTCCTAGGGATTGAATTGTAAGCTGATCAAACTTTTGCAAGTCACGGTAAAATCATCTCTGTGCCGACAGGTTCAAAAGAAGTCCACATGGGCTCGTCCGGGATTTGAACCCGGGACCTCTCGCACCCAAAGCCAGAAACATACCCCTAGACCAACGAGCCTTAAGCTGCTTGCCTACTTTGGC
>CM053026.1:784150059-784336504 GCA_028564925.1 Lithobates sylvaticus
GTATGCAGCACTGATGGGCACTGGTAGGTGGCACTGATAGGGGGGAACTGATAGGCACTGATGGAAACTGATAGGCAGGACTGATGGGCACTGGTAGATGGCACTGATGGGCACTGATGGACACTGATAGGCAGGACTGATGGGCACTGGTAGATGGCACTGATGGGCACTGATAGACACTGATAGGCAGGACTGATGGGCACTGGTAGATGGCACTGATGGGCACTGATGGACACTGATAGGCAGGACTGATGGGCACTGGTAGGTGACACTGATGGGCGCTGATAGGTGGCACTGATTGGCCCTGGTAGACAACACTGATGGGCACTGGTGGGCTGCACTGATAAGCACTAGTAGGTGACACTGATGAGCACTGGTAGGCGACACTAATGGGCACTGGTAGGCGGAACTGATAAGCACTGGTAGGTGGCACTGATGGGTACTGATAGGTGGCACTGATAGGTGGCACCAATGAGCACTGATAGGCGGCACTGATGGGCACTGGTAGGCAACACTAATGGGCACTGATAGCTGACACTGATGAGGAGGCACTGGTGGGCACTGATTGGCAGCACTGATGACTGCACTGATTATCAGTGTAGTTGCTCCTTTACCAGAAGCTGGTTATCGGCTCTCCTCTCCCCTCCTCGTGAAGAAGGGATGCAATCATGTTACAAATTTTGTAATATTCCCTATATTGCTCAAGGATCCGGATACACGATTGATACCCCAATCTGTGTTGTGGACAGACATTTCTCACTATCAGTTCATGGGCCCAGTGGGGGCTTCTTTCTTTTAGTCAATAACAACGTTGTTATGTGGTGACAGGTGGAGGTTTGATACATTTTATGATGTTTTTCTTTACAATGTTTTGTGTCCAATAAACAAATCAAATTTTAATACTGCAGAGATGTCTGGGGTCACTTTATACTCGCTCATCCGGGAAATTCTCCCACCAATAAATTCAGCGTGAGGAAAGGAATGCCGATAACCGGCTTGTGTTTACATTGCGATCAGCTGTGATTGGACACATCTGATCACGTGGTAAAGAGCTGCTGATTGGTTGATCTTTCTGTGACCAGCAGTGTCTGAAGAATGCGATCACGTCATATGAAGCCCTCCCAGAACTGGCCGGCCATGCTGTAGCTGTCATTTGGCTATAGCGCAGTCAGCAAACGGTTAATATCAAAATGACTTATTAAACTCACATTGTGTGGGTGCTTAATCACACCAAATGTATCCAGACAAATGTTGCATATAGTAATACTGTGCAATATCGCTACGATTGATTCATGATGTCATCCAAGCCCAACTCCTACGCGTTTCATCACTGGGCGTGTGACTTTATCAGGGGGATTGATTAGACAATCCACCGCTCAAGGTTTTTATAGAGTTCTTCCGCTGCCATGTTATTGTAGTTTACCTCCCTATGAACTTGTGGGCGCCATTTTGTTGAAATCCCCGTAGCTAATCTTAAAAACTCAAATTTAATGTGTGTGTCATCCCTTCCTGAGGAAAACATACACCATAAGGGACCAGAGAGGTACTTTAAACACTTCCAGACTGCCGCACGCCGATATACGTCCTCACTTTAAGACTGCTTTCACACCGCTATTTTAGCGCCACTTTACCAATGTTTTAGCGGCGTTATTCGGCCGCTAGCGGGGCGGTTTTAACCCCCCGCTAGGGCCGAAAAGGGGTTAAACCCACCCGCAAAACGCTGCCGGAGCGGCGTTTTGCCGGCGGTATTGCAGCGCTGCCCCATTGATTTCAATGGGGGGCAGCGGTGGAGGAGCGGTGAGTTCACCGCACCAATGAAGCTGCTGGCAGGACTTTTTCTGATGCCCTGCCAGCGCACCGCTGCAGTGTGAAAGCAGGGCTGGTGCAAGGATTTTTGACACCCTAGGCGAAACCTAATTTTGCCGCCCCCCTTGACTCCACCCCTGCCCGGCCTTTTTTCCTGCCCATGTAAACCCCACCTTTTTAACGAAGCACCCATAAAATGCCGCCCAACAGCGCCCATCAATGCAACCTACCAGCACCCATCAAATGCAGCCTACCAGCGCCCATCAATGCAGCCTACCAGTGCCCATCAATGCAGCCTACCAGCGCCCATCAATGCAACCTACCAGCACCCATCAAATGCAGCCTACCAGCGCCCATCAATGCAGCCTACCAGCGCCCATCAATGCAGCCTACCAGCGCCCATCAATGCAGCCTACCAGCGCCCATCAAATGCAGCCCACCAGCGCCCATCAAATGCAGCCTACCAGCGCCCATCAAATGCAGCCTCACCAGCGCCCATCAAATGCAGCCTACCAGCGCCCATCAATGCAGCCTACCAGCGCCCATCAATGCAGCCTACCAGCGCCCATCAAATGCAGCCTCACCAGCGCCCATCACATTTAGCCTCACCAGGACCCATCAAATGCAGCCTCACCAGCGCCCATCACATTTAGCCTCACCAGTGCCCATCAATGAATGTTTGCTTGTTTCCATTCATTCAGGAGTCGAGACACAGACACAGTACTTCACCGCCGCTGCGCCTCTGACACTATGTGTGAACAGAGGGGTGGCTGCCTGCTGATGCTGAGACTTAGTTGCTTGCTGCAGAGAGAATAGAGTAGGAAAAATAAAGGCCAGGCGCCCCCTAGGCAGCATGGCGCCCTAGGCGGCTGCCTAGTTTGCCTAGTGGTACCACCTGCCCTGTGTGAAAGCCCTCGGGCTTTCACACTGGGGTGCATGGAGCAGCTTTTTTCAGGTGCTATACAGGCGCTATTTTTAGCGCTGTAGCGCCTAAAAAACTCTGGCAGTGTGAAAGGGGTCTAAAGAGGGATATCTTTGTTATCGCAGCAGATAGCTACCATAACCCCGGTATCCTCTTCTTCAGGGGGCGGTCTGGTTTCCGATAATAGTGGTCTCTGCGGTGGATTCACCACTAGATCACTTTTATCGGTGGCGGGAGAGGGCCCCCCTCCCACCGCTCTCTGGTGCCCTCCACCGCTTACCAGAGCCGTCGGCAGAGGCAGAGGCAACCGGATTCTTCTCCTTCCTGGGTATGGAGACAAGTGATGGGAAGATGGCCCCCACCCTTCTCCATACCATTGCAAGGTGGAAGCGACGTCAAAACTTCACTTCCACCCACAGCTCTTAAAGTTTTATTTTTTTTATTTTTTTTCGAATGACAATTTTTTTTGTTTTTGTTTTTTTATTGCATTTTAGTGTAAATATGAGATCTGAGCTCTTTCTGACCCCCAGATCTCATATTTAAGAGGTCCTGTCATGCTTTTTTTTTCTTTTACAAGGGAAGTTTACATTCCTTGCAATAGGAACAAAAGTGACACATTTTTTTTTTTAAAGACCAGTGTAAAAATAAAAAATAAAAGGTAAAATAAATAAGAAAAAAAAAAATGTAAAACTCGCGCCATCCCGGCGAGCTCGCACTCAGAATCGAACACATACGTGAGTAGTGCCTGCATATGAAAACAGTGTTCAAATCACACATGTGAGGTATCGCCGCGATCGGTAGAGCAAGAGCAATATTTCTAGCCCTAGACCTCCTCTGTAACTCAAAAGATGCAACCGGTAGAATTTTTAAACATCGCCTATGGAGGTTTTTTAAGGGAAAAAGTTTGTCGCCATTCCACGAGCGGGCGCAATTTTGAAGCGTGACATGTTGGGTATCAATTTACTCAGCGTAACATCATCTTTCCCAATATAAAAAAATTGGGCTAACTTTTGTGTTGTCTTATTTTTGGAATTCAAAAAAGTGTATTTTTTTTGTAAAAAGTGCACTTGTAAGACCGCTGCGCAAATACGGACATTTATGTGACAGAAATTATTGCAACGACCGCCATTTTATTCTCTAGGGTGTTAGAAAAAAAAGTATAATATTTGGGAGTTCTAAGTAATTTTCGAGCAAAAAAAATTTTTTTTTTAACTTGTAAACAACAAATCTCAGAAAGAGGCCTTACAAACCACTTTGACCTACAGGTGAGCCTAGATTAAGGCCTAGATTAAGGCTTACCTGTAGGTCCAATAAATATCTCCTAAACCTGCATGGTTTAGGATATTTTTAGAAAAAAACAGGCACCGCTATCTACGGTGCATGCGCCGTAGACAGCGGCGCGCAGGCGCACTGTGCATGCCGAGATCACGGCGATATGCCGCTTTCGTGCGCATGCGCGGGAGTGACGTCATCGCCGCTCCAGCGAATGATGGCGGCGGAGAAGGACGTGGATGAGGGTCGCTTCGGGGGCTTCGTTCTCAGGTAAGTTATTCATAATGAGCTAGTATGCTATGCATACTAGCTCATTATGCTTTTGCCTTGCAGGTTCCGTTTTTTTTTTTGGAGGAGGCTTTACTTCCTCTTTAAGTGGTTAATATGTTATGTGATGGCTAATCCATTCTCTCTCTAGAGACAACAAGATATTAAAGAAAATAGAAACAAAAAACAGAAACATTTTGAAGGTTTGTTTCGAAGTTTTGTTTTTTGACATGACTCGTGTAGCCTAGTAATAAACCCCCCATGTTGTGACCCCTTATTTCTCAACCCCCTTCTACTTACCCTCTTAAATAATGGACCACACCGTACTTTTTGTGGAGTAAATGGCCACAGCAGCCTTTATTAAAATTAACTCCAATTTATTCCAAAATATAAATAACCATATAAAAGCATATAAATAACCATATATAAATAACCATAAACATATGACCGTAAACACAAATAACCATCGGTTATACCCTCTTTTTGTTGGTCAGTGACGGGGCTAACACTTATAACATAACCAGTTAAATTACCGTATATATATATAACTATATATATATATATATATATAACACCAGGGGGCACTGCGGGATTTAACTGAACCAAGTAGGCCTCCACTTAAACCGCCCGGAGACAAAACCCTATCCAGCAGTGCACAGAGTAATCATCGAATAACTTTGATGTTCTACACCGGAGGGGCCATCTCATGATGAGCCCCCCACACACTCACCAACTACATAACTGCCCCCGTCACTGACCAACACTAAAACACCGCCACCCCCAACTTCTTCCAGACGTCCCTTTGTTTTCCTGAAACGATAACAAAAACATTAAAACCTTCACAACAAAAACTTAACAATAGGGAGGGTGGGTGGGAAAAACGGCCTCCTCCTGTGAATTTAGTAGCCGACTGCGTCCGCTCGGCCACGCCCCCTTTTCTATATTGCCGCTCCCCCTGATTCCTATTGGCCGCCCGCTGAAACCACTCCCTAAGAACCTTCCCCTGGTGTGTCACTAGACACCCAGTCATGTCCGGCCCTCCCTTACATTCCATTGCTCTCCATTCCGTCCGGCCCTCTCTCAATACTTGATATACAATCACTTCAGCACATTCAGCTCCCCCCGATATCCCAATAGTGTGGCACACGACTATACATTATCGCATAGCAGCTCGCAAGGAACATAACCATATGAAGATCCGTCTGGTCTACAGAGAATTACATGAGCCAATAACCCCGACAATCGCGATGATCCAAGTACAACAAAGTTTAGTTCTCTTCATGTTGGACACGTCTTCATTTCTATATATGAGGATCAGAA
The DNA here is from genome assembly GCA_028564925.1 of Lithobates sylvaticus. Taxonomy (NCBI): domain Eukaryota; kingdom Metazoa; phylum Chordata; class Amphibia; order Anura; family Ranidae; genus Lithobates; species Lithobates sylvaticus. The sequence continues at coordinate 784,155,647 of CM053026.1, forward strand.
AATCTCATAGCGCCATCATCTGGCTGAATCCGTTCTCCAACCATCTTCCCGGAAAAATCTCCCACACAATTATTACCAGTTGACATTTCCACGCTTTCCCTCAGTAATGTGACTGATCATTATTATTTTTTATTATTATTATTATACAGGATTTTTTAAAGCGCCGACAGTTTGCACAGCGCTTTACAACACGAGGGCAGACAGAACACTTACAATACAATTCAAGCCCTGATCCTGAGAGCTTACAATCTAAGAGGGAGGGTCGAGTGATACAAAAAGGTAATAGCTGTGGGGGATGAACTGATGAAGAAAATAGAAGTACAGCGGAACCTTGGTTAACGAGTAACGTAGTTAACCACTAGCTGACCGCCCACTGTCAAATGACGGCGGGACGGTGCAGCTACCGTGGCGGGCCGCCGTCATATGACGGCGCTCGCTTTTTGGCCACTAGGAGGCGCGCGCGCGTGCCCGCCGCGTAGCTGGGGCCCCGATGCGCGTGCCCGGCGGTCGCGATGACCGTCAGGCACCCGCGATTGCCCGGTAAGTGAGCAGGACGTGGATCGGTGTGTGTAAACACACCGATCCACATCCTGTCAGAGGAGAGGAGACCGATGGTGTGTCCCTTGTACAGAGGGACACCGATCGGTCCCCTCCCCCAGTCAGTCCCCTCCCCCCAGTTAGAATCACCAATATAGGGTACATTTTAACCCCCTGCAGCGCCCCCTAGTGTTAACCCCTTCCCTGCCAGTCACATTTATACAGTAATCAATGCATTTTTATAGCACGGATCGCTGTATAAATGTGAATGGTCCCAAAAATGTGTCAAAAGTGTCCGATATGTCCGCCGCAATGTCGCAGTCACGATAAAAAAATCGCAGATCGCCGCCATTACTAGTAAAAAAAATAATAATAAAAATGCTATAAATCTATCCCCTATTTTGAAGACGCTATAACTTTTGCGCAAACCAATCAATACATACGCTTATTGCGATTTTTTTTTACCAAAAATATGTAGAAGAATACGTATCGGCCTAAACTGAGGAAAAAATTTGTTTAAAAAAAAAAAAAAAAATTGGATATTAAATTAAGTAAAAAATATTATGTTTTTTTTTCAAACTTGTCGCTCTTCTTTTGTTTATAGCGCAAGAAATAAAAACCGCAGAGGTGATAAAATACCACCAAAATAAAGCTCTATTTGTGGGGAAAAAATGATAAAAATTGTATTTTGGTACAGCGTTGCATGACCGCGCAATTGTTATTCAAAATGCGACAGCGCTGAAAGCTGAAAAATGGCTTGGTCAGGAAGGGGGTGTTCGTGCCTGGTAGGCAAGTGGTTAAAGTGTTTGTAAACCCACTTTTTGGACTTCTACCTATAGGTGAGCCTAGAATAAAGCTTACCTATAGATAGTGGAAATATCTCGTCAACGTGCGCCGTTTAGGAGATATTTCACTTGTAGTCCGCCGGAAATTGATACAGCGCATGAGCGGGGAAGAAACTAAACTAAAGGCTGTTTCTTCCCTAGCATATGCCGCAGGTCGCGGCTCCCGTGCGCATGCGCGGGAGTGACGTCACGCGGCTCCGGCAAATCACAGAGCCGGAGTCCGCGGCCCCCGAAGGAAGAGGGCAAGAAGATGGACACTGCCCACACAGGGGACGTCGCTGGATTCTTTTGCAGGTAAGTGGTACATAATGAGCTAGTATGCGATGCATACTAGCCCATTATGCTTTTCATTTGCAGGCTATACAGGGAGCAAAAGAGGAAGTAAAACCCATCAGGGTTTACTTCCTCTTTAACCACTTAAGGACCGCCTCACGCCGATATACGTCGGCAGAATGGCACGGCTGGGCACAATCACGTACCTGAACATGTCACTTTAAGAGCCCAGTCGTGGGTCGCATGCGCGCCGCCGGCAGCTCGCTCGCGACCCGGTCCTAAGCTCCGTGGCTGGGGGACCAGCGGACCCGATCGCCGCTGGTGTCCCACGATCGGGTCACAGAGCTGAAAAACTAGGAGAGGTCTGTGTAAACAAACCTCTCTCTATGCTTCCTAGTGAGGCTGTCACTGATCGTCTATTCCCTGTCATAGGGAAAGACGATCAGTGACGTCAGATGCCAAGCCACGCCCCTCTACAGTTAAAAAAACACACACGTCACACTTAACCCCTCCCCGCCCCCTAGTGGTTAACCCCCTTCACTGCCAGTGTCATTTGCACAGGGATCAGTGCATTTAAATAGCACTGATTGCTATATAAATGACAATGGTCCCAAAAATGTGTCAAAAATGTCCGATGTGTCCTCCATAATGTCGCAGTCACAAAAAAAATCGCTGATCGCCGCCATTACTAGTAAAAAAAAAAAAAATATTAATAAAAATGCTATAAAACTATCCCCTATTTTGTAAACGCTATAACTTTTGCGCAAACCAATCAATAATCGCTAATTGTGTTTTTTTTTTACCAAAAATTTGTAGAGGAATACGTATCGGCCTAAACTGAGGGAAAAAAAAAATTATATATTTTTTGGGGATATTTATTATAGAAAAAAGTATTTTTGTTTATAGCGCAAAAAATAAAAACCGCAGAGGTGATCAAATACCACCAAAAGAAACGTCTATTTGTGGGAAAAAAAGGACGCCAATTTTGTTTGGGAGCCACGTGGCACGACCGCGCAATTGTCAGTTAAAGCGGCGCAGTGCCGAATCGCAAAAAGGGGCCTGGTCCTTTGGCTGCAAATTGGTCCGGGGGTTTAAAGTGGAAAAAAATAAATAAATTGCTTAAAAATCATTAAAAAAAATAAAAATAAAATAATTGGAAAAAAAATTATTTTTTTTACTCACCTCTAAATGCCTGTTGCTAGGGGGTCCCTCGTTGTCTGCCACCTTCAGTGCCCGGGCACTGACATCACTTCCCCTAGGCGCCGCACAGTCATCTGGGACGTGTCACGTGTCCCAGATGAGTGAGCGCCGTATCGCGTTGCCGCTCGCGTATGCGCAGTGGGTGCCCAGCTGTGAAGTCACAGCCGGGTGCCCACAGTAAGGATGCCGGCGCCGCGATCAGAGCGGGGAACGAGGGGGGGGGGCTTCGTTCCCCCGCATTGCTAGACCCCGGGACAGGTAAGTGTCCGATTATTAAAAGTCAGCAGCTGCAGTATTTGTAGCTGCTGACTTTTAAAAAAAAAATTTTAGTGGGCCCTCCTCTTTAAGTGGTTATCGAGCGTTTTGAAAGACAAGCAACTTTTTTTTTTTCAAATTTTTACTCAGTTTGCAAGTGTTGTCTCAGTGGTGTAGTGGTTAGCACTCTCGCCTAGCAACAACCAGGGTTGCTGGTTCAAATCCCGACCACAACGCCATCTGCCAGAAGTTTTTTTTTTTTGCAAGTTTTAATCTCTTTATTGGTTTCACACCTTTAGTTTAATTTTCTTTTCTTTTTTTTTTTTTCAAATTCTTTATTTTTTTTCCAGCAATTACATACACATTTTCTTTTAACTGCTATTCATTTCATACTAACTTAATATTCCATGATTATATAAACGAACATATATGCATCCTCATTCACCAATACACATGTGTATGTCTCCACAAAGAAAAAAGGAAAAAGTAGAGTATCTCCGCCACTACTTCAACTTTCACCTCCGTGGACTCTTTAGACCTCGTTTTCATTTCATCTTTTACTAAGCCAAAACCTTCAAAACGAAATAAATCAATATACCCACCCAAACAAAAAAAAGCCAAACAACACCAAAAAAAAAAAAAAAAAAAAAAAGAAAAAGGAGGGGAGGTCTCTCCTTCGTCTCAGAGGAAATGGGCGGTCAAAATGAAAACACCTCTTTCCCCAGATATGCTCCCCAACAGTCTCCTCCCCTCTTCTGAGTATACAAGTTGATCCGATTCTGCCCATGTGATCATGTATTGCTTTTTTCTGTCTTGTGCTGACAACACCAGGTCCTCCAGGGCCCCTATATTTCTTACCCTATTTAACCACTGAGCTATCAAAGGGGGGATTAGGATCCCTCCAGTGGAGAGGAATACAGGCTTTAGCAGCATCTGCCTGGAGATTGCATGTTCTCCCTGTGCCTGGTAGGTTAATTGGATCCTGTCTTAATTGGCTTTAGTATATATTTGTTTGTGCTAAGAGACAGCCAACGTGTTTCAGGACTACCCCTTCATCAGTGCTTCAGTTAAAAAAAGAACCTTGAATGGACTCAACATAGGACTTCCCTGTGAAAACCTGAGCAGGGAAGCCAATTTCTGGGGAGTTACTGACCATCAGTATCCGGTGACCAAGATGACTTATTGTGGCTGCTGCCCAGATATTGCTGACCAGTAACGCTCCTGACCCAGAAAATGCCCCACCCCCTGCACAGATTCTCACAGGGAAGCCCTATTTTGAGTCCATTCAAGGTTCTTATTTTAAAAGAGAATTTTCAGGTTAATTTAGTTTTTTTATAAAACTTACCTAGGTGGATGCAGCATGTATCTGATGCTGCATCTGAGCCCCGCCGACTCTAACACTGAGAATAGAAATCAAAAGGAAGAACTCCGGACAGCCGCACACCGGGAAAATACAATCCAAAGGGTTTATTTAAAAGCAAAAAGACACCACAATCCAAACACGGCAAAAAGGGGGGTACAGAGCTGACGCGTTTCGCACTGTATTTCAGTGCTTACTCATTGATGAGTAAGCACTCAGCTATGAGTAAGCACTGAAATACAGTGCGAAACACGTCAGCTCTGTACCCCCCTTTTTGCCGTGTTTGGATTGTGGTGTCTTTTTGCTTTTAAATAAACCCTTTGGATTTTATTTTCCCGGTGTGCGGCTGTCCGGAGTTCTTCCTTTTGATTTCTAATCGTTGTGCTATTAGCCAGCACCTGGGGCTCCCACACAGGAGCAGGAGCATTCGCTTGTAGGGAGAGTCTTGGAGCGGTGGTCGTTTGTTTTCATCTACATAAAAATCTCTGGTCTAACACTGAGAACCGAGTAATCAAAGACCACAGATCGCTCTGTTCTCACAACTCCGTGAGCAGAGAGCTGGTGACTGTCAGTCACCGCTCTCTGCCCCCCCCCCCCCCCGCTCGCTCTCTCTGGATCGCTGGGCTGTGGAGGGGGAGGGAATGGCCGGCTCAGGCTCTCAGAGGCTTGCTGAGAGGATGAGCCAGGTGCCGATCCAGGCTTTTGCATGGATCCCGACCATATGGTTATGATCTTTTCCCAGCCTGGACCGGCTCTTTGACGTCAGTTGAAAACGGGTCACTGGGGTGCAGAATGCAGAGTTCAGGCAGAACCTTCAGGCACCTGTGATGATGGAAGAAGCAGAGAGACCAGAAAAGTATGATAATACATTGTATGGCCAACAGTCTGTGGACTCCTGCTCATCATAACCATATAAACTTGTTGGAAATCCCATGCCAAACCATTGCCATTATTATGCAATTGCCCCCTTCTCCCTAGGGCTATTAATATGGCATTTCCTCCCTCCGCCAATGACCTTGGGTATAGAGTTGCCCCTTTATCCCCAGGGCTATTAATATGGTGTTTCCCAATTACCATTAATATAGAGTTGCCCCACTCTCTCCATGGCAATTATTATGGAGTTGCACCCCCCCCCCAATGGCCATTAATATAGAGTTGCCCCCTCTCCCCATGGCCATTAATATGAACTTACCCTCCCCCACCTTCTCCAAATGCCATTAATTTAGAGTTCCACCTCACCCCAGGGTTGTTAATATTTAGTTTCCCCCTCCCCCCATGGCCATTAATACGGTGTTGCCCCCTCCCCCCATGACCATTAGTATGGTGTTGCCCCCTTCTCCCATGTCTATTAATATAAAGTTATCTACATCCACCATGGCTTGTCCCCCCCCCCCCCCCATGGCCAATAATATAATATATATGATTCTCACCACCCCATGGCTATTAATATGTAGTTAGACCCTTTTCTGGCTATAACATCCTCCATTCTTCTGGGAGGGTGTCACGTACCTGGTGGTGCGAGCCCGATATCGCAGAGAGAGACCTCCCTTGCGTCTCCCACTCCCGGTCCCCTGGTATGGGGACAGGAGACCCAGGAGTGAGGAGGAGCACGGGTGCCTGGCAGGATCAACAGACTGGTGGAGTAACCAAGTCAACTCAGCTGACAGGGTGGAGACCTGGATAGTAGAGTAGACCGGATACAGACAGGAGAGCTGGTTTGGTCAACAGGCAGGATCAACAGAGCAGGATGGAACTGGATGGACAGTTCAGCAGACTGGATAGCAGAGCAGGCCGGAACTGGACAGGTAAGCTGGTTCAACAGGCAAACAGGATAGCAGAGCTGGCTGGATCTGGACGAAAAGCTTAGCAGACTGGGCAGCAGAGCAGGACGGGTCTGGGTGGACAGCTTAGCAGACTGGACAGCAGAGCAGGACGGGTCTGGATGGACAGCTTAGCAGACTGGACAGCAGAGCAGGCCGGAACCTGACAGGTGAGCTGGTTCAACAGGCAAACAGGAAGCAGGACTTTAGAGCAGGCTGGATCGGTACAGGTGATCAGACTTGGTACAGGAAACAGAACCCCAGAACGGACTGGAGCAATACAGGTGATCAGGTTCATCACAGGGAACAGACTGCAGACTGGACTAGAGCAATACAGGTGATCAAGTTCATCAAAGGAAGTCAGGTCAGGAATCAGACTGGTATCAAGGTACAAGGGGATGAGGCAGAAGGATGGTCACAACAAGCCGAGGTCGGGTACAGGCAGATAGCTGGGTAGTCACAGGTAAGCTGGGTCAACAGGACAGAGGTATCAGGATCAGGTTACATACACCACAACCGTCTGCTCAGGTTTAAATAGGCTGACTGGCGCTAACCAGAGCGCGCGTCTGTCTCCCTGTGCGCGCGCCTGTGCGCGGCCATACTCGTGCACGTGCCCGGGCGCGCATGCGCATGCGCAGTGGGATCTGAGGGCCAGGACGGCCCGGGTTTAAGTTTCTGGCAGGATCTTCATGACAGAGGGCTTACCATAAGATTTTTGAGGGTGTCTGTGAGACGTTGTGCCCATTTGTGAGGTCACCTACTGATGTTGGATGGGAAGAGCTGCCTTACAATCGCCAATTCATGCCAAAGGTGTTCAGTAGGGTTGAGGCCAGGGCTCTGTGCAGGATACTCAAGTTCCTCCTTGCATCACATGAGCTTAGTTGGCATCCCATTCCAAAACCATGGCCGGCTATATGGAGTTGCCCCGTTCCCCCCATGGCCAATAATATTGAGTTGCCCCCTTTGCCAATTTAACAGCCTCCTCTCTTCTGAGAAAACTTTCCACAATATTTTGGAGGGTGTCTGTGGGAATTTGTGCCCATTTGTGAGGTAGGGTACTGATGTTGGATGAGAAGACATGGTTCACCATCGGTATTTCAAATCACCCCAAAAGTATTCAGTAGGTATGAGGTCAGGGCTCTGTGCAGGACACTCCAGTTCCTCCATACCAGTGGGGTACATCAGTAGGGTTGAGGTCCAAACATGCTCAGTAGGGTTGAGGTCAGGGCTCCATGCAGGACACTCAAGTTCCTCCACACCAGTGGGGTACACCAGTAGGGTTGAGGTCCAAGGATGTTCAGTAGGGTTGAGGTCAGGGCTCCATGCAGGACACTCGAGTTCCTCCACACCAGTGGGGTACACCAGTAGGGTTGAGGTCCAAATATGCTCAGTAGGGTTGAGGTCAGGGCTCCATGCAGGACACTCGAGTTCCTCCATACCAGTGGGGTACGCCAGTAGGGTTGAGGTCCAGATAGGCTCAGTAGGGTTGAGGTCAGCTCTCCATGCAGGACACTCGAGTTCCTCCATACCAGTGGGGTACGCCAGTAGGGTTGAGGTCCAAATAGGCTCAGTAGGGTTGAGGTCAGGGCTCTGTGCAGGACACTCAAGTTCCTCCATACCAGTGGGGTACACCAGTAGGGTTGAGGTCCAAATATGCTCAGTAGGGTTGAGGTGAGGGCTCTGTGAAGAAATGTTTTAGCTCCACCACACCAAACTGGTCATGTCTTTATGGAGCTGGCTTTATACACGGGGGGGGGGGGCAGTCATGAAAGGGTCTTCACTAAACTGTTACCACAAGGATGGAAAATCACAACATTTAAAGTATAACTAAAGGCAATTTTTTTTTTTTTTGTATTGGATAGAGTGCAGAGGGATTAGAATTCCTGTCAGTTTTTATTGCTGTCTGTGCCCCAGTTTTGGAAATGTACCCTCTCTATCTGTCCTAATTGCCATTATCATTGCAAGTGAATCTAAACGAAAATCCCAAATTTTGGGTTGTCCCCAGAAAAATAACAGAGAGGAAATCTTCCAATGAGGACACTAGTTCTGGTGCCCTGAGGGTCCCCAAGGAATTTTCTTAATTTGTAGGGATTTCCTCTCACTTCCTGTTTGGCTATGGGACAGGAAGTGAAGGGAAATCTCCGCAATGGGGCACAGATGGTGAAAACAAATCTGACAGGGGTTATAACCCTCCATTACTCTATCCAAAATGGCAAAAAAATGTTTGCATATAAAATTCTAATTGAATGACTGAAAATGAAACCAGAAGACGTTATTTCAATGATGTGGCAGATGTAGAAGTGCGGCAGATGGTTCGGTATACCAAGAGGAAGTCATTGATGTCTTATATTGTGTGAGCTGAATCATCAGAGCAAAGATCCCCTCCTCGTGGTCTACAAGAGAAGACTTCATTGTTGGTTTTCCTTCTTCTCCAATACAATCATAAATCAGGTCCATTGTCCTCCTCACCGGCCAGAGAGACGGGAATGGTATGGGTGACACAAACAGCATGAGATTCGGGGACATAGAATTGATGGACACCAGAAATGTCGGTAAATATGACTCATTCGAATGACTGTATATTATTCCTGATGGGAGGATGTTTCTTTGTACTTGGGAAAGTTTGATGGGTAAATGTTGCTGTGGTCCCATCATGCTCACCAGCGAAGGACACAGCTAATTGTATGTGTTTCTCCCTCGCCGGTAGTATGAGAGAGGCGTCATTCTCCTGCTGGTGACTTCAGCATTTTCGGGAGGAATATCTAACTAACCCAACTGGTGAGGGAGCCACATAAGGAGACAGGTTTCTCTCTGCATGTGTTAGTGATCCCGTCATTGCAGAGTCCTCACTAATGCCTCAGAATTATATCTGAGAAGATAAGGGACAAGGTGAAGGTCTGTTGTAGATCAGATATCACCGGCTACAAGTAATATTTCAATGTCATTGACCCATCAAAGAAAGGACACGTTAAGGTGTTTTGCCCAACTGGAAAGTTTCATGAAACATTTTTTTTTTCTTCATGATTTTTCTTTAGATTTTTTCCCAGTTTACAAAGTTTTTATGACTTGCTGATAAAGTTTATTTCAGCCCTTACATCGGTGTTAGCTTTTCATCTGCCCATAGTTAATTTATTGACACAGTGACTTCACAGACTCATTGCACATTATCCATAGTATAAATGAAATAAGAGCTTTCCCATTTTTGTATGCTTTACTGTATATACATTAGAAATACAATCTTCATGTATGCTGTTCACTGATCAGCCATAACTTCATAAACACCTACCTAATATTGGGCAGGTCCCCATTTCGCTGCCAAAACTGCTCTGACCCATTGAGGCATGGACTCCACTAGACCTCTGAATCTATGCTGTGGTGTCTGGTAGTGCTGTAAGTTGTGCGGTGGGGCCTCCATGGATCAGATATTTGGATTGCATTGAGATCTGGAGAATTGGAACTCATTGTTGTGTTCCTCAAACCATTCTTGAACCATTTTGCAGTGTGGCGGGGCACATTATCCTGATGAAAGAGGCCACTGCCATCAGGGAATACCGATTTCATGAAGAGATGCACTTGGTCACCAACAATGTTTTGGTAGGTGGTACGTGTCCACATAAATGGCAGGAACCAAAATTTTCCAGTAGCCCAAAGCATCATGGGGCCTCCCTAGCTAGCCTTCTTCCCATACTGCATCCACCTCCATCAATGAGCCCCCCACCCATCAATGAGCCTTCACCCCCCACCTCCATCAAGGAGCCTTCCCTCCTCACTTCCATCAATGAGCCTTCACCCCCACCTCCATCAATGAGCCTTCCCCCTCCTCCATCAATGAGCCTCACATCCATCAATGAGCCTTCACTTCCCCCACCTCCATCAATGAGCCTTCCCTCCTCACTTTCATCAATGAGCCTTCCCTCCCTACCTACATTAATGAGCCTTCCCCCACCTCCATTAACAAGCCTTCCCCCCACTGCCATGAGTGAGCCCCCCACCCCCATAAATGATCCTTCACTCCCCATCTCCATCAATGAGCCTTTACACCCCGCCTCCATCAATGAGCCTTCCCTCCCCATCTCCATCAATGAGCCTTCCCTCCTCACATCCATCAATGAGCCTTCCCTCCCCATCTCCATCAATGAGCCTTCCCTCCCCACCACCATCAATGAGCCTTCCCTCCCCACCTCCATCAATGAGACTTCCCCCACCCCCATCAGTGAGCCCCCACCTCCATCAATGATCCTTCACTCCCCACCTCCATCAATGAGTCTTCACCCCCCGCCTCCATCAACGAGCCTCCCCTGCCCACTTCCATCAATGAGCCTTCCCTCCCCATCTCCATCAATGAGCCTTCCCTCCCCACATCCATCAATGAGCCTTCCCTTCCCACCTCCATCAATGAGACTTCCCCCACCTCCATCAATGAGCCTTCCCTCCTCACATCCATCAATAAACCTTCCCCCCCACCCCCATCAGTGAGCCCCCCACCCCACCAATGAGTCTTCCCTCCTCACATCCATCAGTAAGCCTTCCCTCCCCACCTCCATCAATGAGCATTCCCTCCTCACATCCATCAATGAGCCTTCCCCCCACCCCCATCAGTGAGCCCCCCACCCCCATCAATGAGCTTTCTCTCCTCACATCCATCAATGAGCCCTCCCCCACCCCCACCCCCATCAGTGAGCCCCCACCCCCATCAATGAGCTTCCCCCTCACCTCCATCAATGAGCCTTCCCATCCAAGCCTTTATCAGTGAGTCTTCTCTCCCCACCTCCATCAAAGAGCCTTCCCTTCCCACCTCCATCAATTTGCCTTCCCTTCCCACCTCATCAATAATCCTTCCCTCCCAGTCTCCAGCAATGTGCCCCCCACCTCCACCAATGAGCCTTCCCTCCCCACCTCCTTCAATGAGCCCCTCACCCACATCAACGAGCCTTCACTCCCCACCTCCATAAATTTGCCTTCCCTTCCCACCTCATCAATAAGCCTTCCCTCCCCACCTCCATCAATGAGCCTTCCCTCCCCACCTCCCTAAATGAGCCCCTCACCCACATCAACAAGCCTTCCCTCCCCACCTCTTTCAATAAGCCCCTCGCCCACATCAACTAGCCTTGCCTCCCCACCTCCATCAATTTGCCTTCCCACCTCATCAATAAGCCTTCCCTCCCCATCTCCATCAATGTGCCCCCCCCACCTCCACCAATGAGCCTTCCCTCCCCACCTCCATCAATGTGCCCCTCCACCTCCACCAATGAGCCTTCCCTCCCTACCTCCATCAATTAGCTTTCCCTCCCCACCTCCATCAATTAGCTTTCCCTCCCCACCTCCATCAATTAGCCTTTCCTCCCTACCTCCATCAATTAGCCTTCCCTCCCCACCTCCATCAATTAGCCTTCCCTCCCCTCCTCCATCAATGAGCCTCCCCCCCCACCTCCATCAATTAGCCTTCCCTCCCCTCCTCCATCAATGAGCCTTCCCCCCACCTCCATCAATTAGCTTTCCCTCCCCACCTCCATCAATTAGCCTTTCCTTCACACCTCCATCAATTTGCCTTCCCTTCCCACCTCATCAATAAGCCTTCCCTCCCCCTCCTCCATCAATGTGCCCCCCCCCCACCTCCACCAATGAGCCTTCCCTCCCCACCTCCATCAATTAGCTTTCCCTCCCACCTCCATCAATTAACTTTCCCTCCCCACCTCCATCAATTAGCCTTCCCTCCCCACCTCCATCAATGAGCCTTCCCTCCCCATCTCCACCAATGAGCCTTCCCTTTCCATCTCCACCAATGAGCCTTTCCTCCCCACCTCCATCAACGAGCCTTCCCTCCCCCACCTCCATCAATGAGCCTTCCCCCCACCTCCATCAAAGAGCCTCTCCCCTCCTCCATCAATGAGTCTTCCCCCGAACCTCCATCAATAAGCCTTGGCACCCCCCATGACCCTGTCCGTGGTTGGCTGGTTTTACTTCCTTGAACCCCTTTTGGTCGATCTTGACCCCTGCACACCATAAACATCCCACAAGAGCTGCTTTTGGAGTTGTCTGGTTGGCTGGTTTTCCTTCCTTGAACCCCTTTTGGTCGATCTTGACCCCTGCACACCATGAACATCCCACAAGAGCTGCTTTTGGAGTTGTCTAGTTGGCTGGTTTTCCTTCCTTGAACCCCTTTTGGTCGATCTTGACCCCTGCACACCATGAACATCCCACACGAGCTGCTTTTGGAGTTGTCTGGTTGGCTGTTTTTTCTTCCTTGAACCCCTTTTGGTCAATCTTGACCCCTGCACACCATGAACATCTCACAAGAGCTGCTTTTGGAGTTGACATGATCCAGTCGTCTAGACATTACAATTTGGTCCTTTCCAAAGTCCCTCAAATCCTCACACTTGTCCATTTGTTCTGCTTTAAACACATTCATTTCAAGGACAACATGTTCACTCGCTGCCTCAAATATCCCACCCACTTTAGGATGCCATCGGAACAAGATAGTTCATGTTATTCACGGTACCTGTCAGTGGTCAGAATTTTATGACTGAACGGTCTATGTAAATATTATTTTCTATATCTTTTCCTCTGTCATTTGACTTGTGCTTCTTGCAGCTGTTCTCATTATTATTGGTATTTAATTTTGGTATCATTTAGGGAAGTGAAAGTTCAAATGTTCTCAACGTACTTAGTTTGATTTCCTCTTATAGTTTGTAGAGTCAGTGAAAAGTACACGGATCCCACCCTCCGAGCGCTGCCCTCATAGGCTGGAATCAGGTCCGTCAATTCTCCACACCAGGGAAGAGCTAAGGCATGCCTGGACAGGAGTTGGAACCCACCTGAGCTATCTCACTAGGAAGCTATCAAAGCTGACAGCCAATCATAGGCTGCAGAGACATTCAGTGCCCCACAGCTGCACATATACAATGGGCGAGTATACATGAGGCTGTGGGGCAAGGAACGCCTCTGCAGTCTATGATTGGCTGTCAGTCAATCGTAAGTAATAGGTAAAAAACCTTTGTGCGGCAACCCCTCCCCCCAGCCCCCACTAATACTTACCTGAGCCCCAGCTCAATCCAGCGATGTGCACGAGAGGCTCTCCCTCCCTGTTGGCTGAGACAGCGCAGCCAGTGAGCCAATGAGGAGAGCAGCGCCAGCGCCTCGGGAGTGAGTCTGCTTGGGTTTCCCCATGGCGAGATACTTGCTCTGGGGGCACTCATCAGGAGGGAGGGGCCAGGACCCCCGACGGGGCACCAGAGAAGAGGAGAATTGGGGCTGCTCTGTGAAAAACCATTACACAGAGCAGGTCAGTATAACATGTTTGTTTTTTTTTTATGTAGAAAAATATGAAGCTTTAATATAATTTTAAGGTTAGGGGGTTAATTATAGTGTTAGGGGTTAGAGTTTAATATTAGGGTTAGGGGTTTAATGTTAGGGTTAGGGGGTTAATGTTAGGGGTTAATTATAGTGTTAGGGTTTAATATTAAGGTTATGGATTATTATTAGGTTTAGGGATTGATATTAGTGTTAGGATTAGTGTTAGGGGTTAGCGTTTAGGATTAGGGTTGGGGGTTAATATTAGGGTTAGGATTAGTGTTAGGGTTTAAGAATGGGGTTGGGGCTTAATATTAGTATTAGGGTTAGGATTAGGGTTAGGGGTTTTTTTTTTAGGGGTTTTAAATTTATTTTTTAATTAAATTTTTAAAAGCAATTTTTTTGTTTATTTTTTTTTCTTTTTTTGTTTTTTTTTTTTCTTTTAAAATTTTTTTTAATTTTATTTTTAATAGTTTAAAATTTTTTTTTTATTATTATTTTTTTGTTTTAGGGGTTAGGTTTTTTTTTTTTTAAAAAAAATTTTTATTAAAAATTTTAGTTTTTATTTTTTAAATTTTTTTAGGTTTATTTTAATTTTTTTTTTTTTTTTTTTTTTTATTAATAGTTAAATTAGTTTTTTATTTTTAAAATGTTTTTTAGTTAATTAAATTTTTAAAAAGATTTTTATTTTTTTTTTTATTAAAATTTTTTTTTTTTATGGTTTTTTTTATTATTGATAATGTTAGGGTTTTGTTTTTTTTTTTTAATTTGTTTTAATTTTTTTTTTTTTATTAATAAATTTTTGGTTATTTTTTAGTTTTTTTTTTTTTTAAAATTAGTTTTTTTTTTTTTTAGTTTTTTTTTTTTTAAATTTATAAAATTTAATTTTTAGTTAATTTATAGTTTTTAATAAGTTTTTATTTTTTATTTTATAGTTTTTTTTATGGTTTTTTTAATTAAAATTATTAAATTTTTTTTTTATTTTAAATAGTAAATGTTTTTTTTTTTTTTATTTTAATTTTATTTTTTAAGCTTTTTTTTTTTTATTTTTTTTTTTTTTTAAATTATTTTTTTAAATTTTTTTTTTTTTGTTTATTTTTTTTAAAAAAAATTTTTTTTTTTTAGGGTTTTTTTTAAATTTTTAGGGAAAATTTTATTTTTATTTTTTTAGTAATTTTTTTTTATTAAATATTTTATAAAAATTTTGGTAAAAATTTTTTTATTGGGTTTTAGTTTAGCTATTTTTTAAAAAATTTTTTTTTTAGTTTTTTTTATTTTTGTAGGGTTATTTTAAAAATTTTTTATTTTAATTAAAATTTTTTTAAAAAAAATTAATAATTTGGGGTTTTTTTTTTTTATAATTTAATTTAATTTTTTATTTAATTAATTAAATTTTTTTTTTATTAATATTATAAATTTATTTTTTTTTAATTTTAATTAAATTTTTTTTTCAATTTAATATTTATTTTTTTTTAATTATTTGGTTGTTTTTTTATTTTTAGGGGTTTTAAATTTTTTTTTTTTTTTATTTTTTTAGAGGTTTTTTTTTATATTTTTTTTTTAAATTTTTTTTTAAGGTTTTAATTATATTTTTTTTTTTTTTAAATGTTTTTTTTAAGAAATTTAGTTATAGTTTTTTTTAATTTAATTTTTGGGTATAATATTATTTTTTTAAAAATGTTTTTATTGTAGGGTTAATTTAAAATTTTTTTTTTCGGGGAGTTAATATTAGAGGTTAAGAAAAAAATTTTTAATAATTGGGGGTTATTTAATTTAAATTAGATTTTAAAAAATTTTTTTTAAATTTGGTTAATAAATTATTAAAATTAAAAAAATTTTTAATTTTATTAAAATTTTTAAAAAAAAAATTTTTAATTTTTTTAATTACTTTGTTAATTTAAAATAAATTAAAATTTTTTAAAAAAAAAATAAAAATTTTTATTTATTAATTTTAATTATATTTTTATTTTTATTTTTTTAATTTTTATTATTTTATATTTAAAAATTTATGTTTTTTATTTTATATAAATTATTTAAAATAAAATTAAAAAATTTTTTTTTTTTATTTAAATTTTTAAATTAATTGAAAATTATTTTTTTTATTTTAATATTTAATAAAATTTTTTTTTTTGATAATTTTTTTAATTATTTTTTAATTAAAAATTTTTTATTTTTATTAATAATTTTAAAATTTTATTAATATTTTATTTTTTTAAATTTTTTTAAAATTTATTATTTTTATTTAAAAAGTTAAAAAAAATTTTTTTAAATTAATTTAAATTTATAAAATTTAATTTTAAAAAAATTAACTAAAAAAATTTGTTAATTAAAAATTTAATTTTTATTTAATTTTTAAAAAAAATTTTTTCATTTTTTTAAATTTATCTATTTTAATAAGGTTTAGGGTTAGGATTAGGGTAAGGTTTAGGGTTAGGATTAGGGTTAGGGGTTAAGGTTTAGGGTCAGGGGTTAATATTAGAGGTTAAGGTTTAGGGTTGGGGGTTAATAATAGGGGTTAAGGTTTAGGGTTGGGGGTAATATTAGGGGTTAAGGTTTAGGGTTGGGGGGTAATATTAGTATTAGGGTTAGGATCAGGGTTAGGGGTTAAGGTTTAGGGTCGGGGGTTAATATTAGAGGTTAAGGTTTAGGGTTGGGAGTTAATATTAGAGGTTAAGATTTAGGGTTGGGGGTTAATAATAGGGGTTAAGGTTTAGGGTTGGGGGTAATATTAGGGGTTAAGGTTTGGCGTTGGGGGTAATATTAGGAGTTAAGGTTTAGGGTTGGGGGGTAATAATAGGGGTTAAGGTTTAGGGTTGGGGGTAATATTAGGGGTTAAGGTTTAGGGCTGGGGGTAATATTAGGGGTTAAGGTTTAGGGTTGGGGGTAATGTTAGGGGTTAAGGTTTAGGGTTGGGGTAATGTTAGGGGTTAAGGTTTAGGGTTGGGGGTAATATTAGGGGTTAAGGTTTAGGGTTGGGGGTTAATAATAGGGGTTAAGGTTTAGGGTTGGGGGTAATATTAGGGGTTAAGGTTTAGGGTTGGGGGTAATATTAGGGGTTAAGGTTTAGGGGTAATATTAGGGGTTAAGGTTTAGGGTTGGGGGTAATATTAGGGGTTAAGGTTTAGGGTTGGGGGTAATATTAGGGGTTAAGGTTTAGGGTTGGGGGTAATATTAGGGGTTAAGGTTTAGGGTTGGGGGGTAATATTAGGGGTTAAGGTTTAGGGTTGGGGTAATATTAGGGGTTAAGGTTTAGGGTTGGGGGTAATATTAGGGGTTAATTTGGAAGATTGGAGAGTTTTTGAAGCATTTTCGGTACCATAGAAATGCATGGAACCGTTTGATTTGAGTGTTTTAGTGCATTTTCTTGGTTTTTCTGCTCAAATACAATAATCGAAATAAAAAGAAATAAACAAAATAATAAAATAAATAAGTAAATAATAATAAAAATAAATATAATTAAACACAAACACTAACCCCCACCCCTTAACCCTAATATTAACCCCCAACCCTAACGCTGGTATTAACCCCTAACCTTAACAAGAAAGAAAGAAAGAAAGAAAGAAAGAAAGAAAGAAAGAAAGAACGAAAGAAAAAAAAATCCCTAACCTTTAACCCCTTACAAAAAAGTAAAAAAAATAATTAATAAATAAATAATAATAATAATAATAATAATAATAATACATAAATAATAAATAAAAGAGGATTAAAAAACAGTAACAAATGATGAAAAACATGATATTTTTGGCTAATTTAAAAAAAACAAGCTCAAAATCGCTTTAAAAATTCTGTACACAAATACTCAAACCCGCGCATACAAACGCTTGAAAAAACGCTCACAGAAAATAGGATGCTTAGGTGTGAATGCAGCCTAATTTTCATTTAATTATTGCGTTTGAGCAGAAAAATGCAGAAAAACGCTCAAAAACGCTGGTCATAACAAACTAAAATGCTCAAATCAAATGTTTTCATGCATTTCTACGGAACAAAAAAAACACTTAAAAAACAAGTTACAAAAAAAAAGCTTAAGAACTTTTTTGAGCGTCAGGTGACTTGAAGCGGAGATGTGAACTGTCTCCATGGAGTATAATTGATGTTTTTTCTTCGCTCTTCCAGCGTTTTGGAGCTTCAAGCCTCAAGTTACAAAACGCTGAGCTTTGTATGGGGGGGTTAAAACTGAGTTCCACCCACATAAAAGTCAGCAGCTACAAAAAGTGTATCTGCTGACTTTTAATAATCGGACACTCACCTGTCCCAGGGTCCAGCGATGCGGGGGCAGGAAGCCTCGCTCCTCTCCCCCTCTGCTCCACGGCGCCGGCATTCTAACTGTGGGCAGTAGGGATGGGCTTTATGTTCGGGTCGAACATGAGTTCGACTCAAACATTGGCTGTTCGCCCGTTTGCGGCAAATTCGAAAGCCGCAGAACACCCTGTAAAAGTCTATGGAGAAATCAAAAGTGCTAATTTTAAAGGCTTATATGCAAGTTATTGTCATAAAAAGTGTTGTAGGGACCCGGGTCCTGCCCCAGGGACATGTATCAATGCAAAAAAAAGTTTTAAAAACGAACGTTAATAATGCTTAAAGTAAAACAATAAAAGTGAAATATTCCTTTAAATTTCGTACCTGTGGGGTGTCTATAGTATGCCTGTAAAGTGGTGCATGTAAGGTGGCCCATATAACGGAGGGTGGGGCCACCCGGTGACCCCGCCCCCTCTGACAACATGAGGAAAGCCATAGGGAAGTCCCTGTGCGTCAGAGGGGGGCGGGGACACTGGGTGGCCCCGCCCTCCATTATATAATAACTGTCACCTGAACAAAAGCGCCACACAGCGGGAGACTCCCATTGAGGCGGATCGTCCGGAGGACGAAGTGGGGAAGAAGAAGTCGGAGGAAGATGCCGGACGAGAAAAAAGATAGAGGAAGAAGCGGAGGAAGATGGCGGATGAGAAGACCTGAGGAAGAAGCAGAGGAAGATAGAGGAAGAAGCGGGGGAAGAACAAGATGGAGGAAGAAGAAGAACACCGAAGGAAGACCAGAAGAAGATGAAAGAAAAGAAAAAACCATCTACTGGGATCAGGGGGTCCCCTTGTTAAAGGGGGGCTTCCAGATTCCGATAAGCCCCCCGCCCACAGACCCCCACAACCACTGGGCAAGGGTTGTGGGGGATGAGGCCCTTCTCCCCATCACAAGGTGCTTTGGGGGGTACCTCAAAGCACCCTCCCAATGTTGAGGGCATGTGGCCTTGTTCGGTTCAGGGGGGGGGGCGCTCTCTGGTAATCCCCTCTCTTCCTGCAGCCTGCCAGGTTGCATGCTCGGATAAGGGTCTGGTATAGATTTTTGGGGGGACCCCACACCATTTTTTTTTTAAATTTTGGTTCAGGGTTCCCCTGTGGGGGAATCCCATGCCATTTTTATCAATGAACTTTTATGTGTATTGCCGGACCGACAATTCATTATAGCCGCAAGCTCTAGTAATTTCAAATGACTTTTTTTTTTTTTCCTTTAGAAATGTAATTTTTTTCTCAGACTGTTCTAAACACGGGAAACATGCACCCCTTCACAGGCATACTATAGACACCCCCCAGGTACGAAATTTAAAGGAATATTACACTTTTATTGTTCCACTTTAAGCATTATTAAAATCTTTGCTCCTGAAAAAACTTTCTTTGCATTGATACATGTCCCCTGGGGCAGGACCCGGGTCCCCAAACACTTTTTATGACAATAACTTGTATATAAGCCTTTAAAATTAGCACTTTTGATTATTCATGTTTTGTGTTCCACTTTAACTTTGTTCGTGCGTTAGAACACATTTTAGGTCTGTTCGCATGTTCTGGTGCGAACCGAACCGGGGGGTGTTCGGCCCATCCCTAGTGGGCACGCACTGCGCATGCGTGAGCCGCGCTGCAAGCTGTGAATGGCCGGGCAATCTTCTGGGACCTGTGATGTGTCCCAGAAGATTGCAGGGAGGGAGGGGGGGGGAGAGGTGATCTTCCTTCCGGAACCGTGGTTAGACATGTGCACAACAAAAAAAATTGTTTATTTTCGTTTCATTGTTTTCGTTTCCGAAAAAAAATTGTTTATTTTCGTTTAGTTTTTTTCGTTTCCGTTGATTCGTAAGGATTCGTAAATTCGTAAGTCGTCGGCGTTCGTATTCGTAACGATTCGTACATTCGTAAGAGTTATTCGTTGATTCGTTTTTTCGTTTGTTTAATTTTCGTTTATTCGAAATTCGGACGCATTCGTATTTATTCGTACTTTCGTAACATTCGGAGATTCGTAATTGGAGCATAATTCATAATTTTATGTAATGTGTATGCTATTATTACATTTTAATAATTTACGAATCGAAAAAAAAGTTACGAATCGAAAAAAAAAGTTACGAATCGAAAAAATAAGTTACGAATGTACGATTTTTTTTGTTCAATCCATTCGAAGCACGTTAAGCAACGCCATTGTAAGAGACACGGAAAATTACGAATCGTGAAAAAAAAAAAGTTACGAATCGAAAAAAAGTTACCAATCGAAAAAAAAAAGTTACAAATCGAAAAAAAAGTTACGAATGTACACATTTTTTTGTTCGTTTTCGTTGTTCCTGTTTTAGTTTTTCGGATTTTTTTCATTCCTACATCCGTTGTTTCTAATTCGTTTTTTCGGATTTTCGTTGTTTTTCGGATTCGTTCGATTCGAATGATTCGTTAATCGGATTCGTACGATTTGAACGATTCGTTATTCGGATTCGTTCGATTTGAACGATTCGTTATTCGTACGAAAACGAACGAACGAAAAAAACGAAAAAAAAAGAAAAACAAAAAAAAAACTAAACGAATTGCACATGTCTAACCGCGGTGCCGGGGGAGAAAGTGGGAGCTGGGTGCCTCTAAAAAGAGGGTATCCGCTCCCCCCCCAAAAAAAATGACATGCCAAATGTGGCATGTTGGGGGGTCACCGTCGCTTAAAGCAGAAGTTCCATTTTTTGGGTGGAACTCCGCTTTAAAGTTCCATGCACACTAGCAGCTGTAAAAAAAAATGCAAAAAAAAAAAACGCCAGAACATAAACCGACTTCCCTGAGAAGAGTGAGATTGGAGTCCCTGGTCAGATATTGTCTGTTTTGAGCACCTTTAACCTTTTATTTTTGTAGCCTCCATAATGGAACCCCATGTAAGGGGATTCCTCATCTCTATCAGTCTTCGTTACTTTGGAATTGCTACATTTTATTTCAGTGTTGTGTCATATATTGCTTATTTAGGAAGCTGTTCAAGGCATGCCCCCTAACAAAAAGTAATAATATAAATAATAACAGGTACCACCCCTGAGGAGCAGATGGAGAGCCAGGACATCATGTATGAGAACATTGATGGTTTGGAGCCCCCCCGGAGAGAACCATCCACCTCCCACAAGGACAAGAGGCAGCCAGGTAATGGCAAGTGAGGTGTATCTATGTACTCCCGATGTGGGTTATATTTTGTGCCGTCCAAGACGGGCGGTGCGGCATGGACACATTTTGGATGCACAATGTGAGCAGACCGGGTGAAAGTCTTCATAGCAGAGGTTTAGTTTCTCTTCAACATCTTACATTTTTTGCATCATCAGTGGTGAAAATTGGATTCCTTTTTTTATCAGTGTTGTGTAATTGGTGACATGCTGAGTAGCAAACTATGCTGGGCTCCATGTCCTCCATTTGTCAGGCATGAACCTACCTATACACTGTAACCCATTCCTTCCCAGAATAGGTTGTTCCTCTTCCGCGCACAGAATTCTCCCCTGAACACCAATACAGAAGCACTCTCAGGAGGCCCCTGGCCTGGCCTAACCAACACCACCTACTAGGCCAGTAGTCACTAAATGGTGGTCCGCGGTCCGGAACTAGACCCGCTGACAGTCCTGTCTGGACCGTGGCCATGCCACTGCCATGTCTGGGTGTCCTCTCCCGGGGAATCTTGCCTGGCCACCCATGGCATCCTCTCAGTGGGCAGGGCTGGAGAAGCTGTAGATTGGGATCAAGCGGCAGGAGCTGCCCATATTATTAGGTCAACAAGGGGGAGATTACCCGTCTCGTTAATATGAAAAAATCTCCCCCTCTCTGTCCGGATCTGCAGCTCCTCCCACCCCACCCGCAGTGAGGATGACATCAGTGGCTGGGCAGAAGGCCCGGGAGAGGACACCCCAGGAATGATTAGTGCCTCTGCCCTGCCAAAGGTACTGTAGGACTATGCAGTGGAGTCTTGCATTAAAGGGTCTCTGTGTTGTGTTAAGGGGCACTGCGATGTAAAGGGCACTGCAATGTAAAGGGGGGCAGTGATGTAAAGGGGAATTTAGGACAATGTGGGAATACTACTACTAGGAGTAGACTGTGATGTAAAGGGGACTAAAGGTATGCTGAAGACGATGATGTACGGCGGGACCGTGATGTGTTGTAGCGGAAAGGAAACTTTTCTGACCGGACATTTTATAACTCAAGACCTCCGTACTAGGCCGTTCCATACCTTCCTTGGACCTTGCACCCCAATAGCAACCGCACCTAACGCCTCTTCCTTTCCAGAAGACGTTCCCATCTTGAGGTTAGGAGAAGGAAGAGTCCAGAGAATGGAAGCATTTTAACTCTTTACTGAAATGCAGTGGCGTCTCCAGCTTTCATATTTAGGGGGGGCACATGGGGGGACAGGGACAAAATTAGGGGGGCAACTATAAAATGCAATTTTGCTACAATCCCCAGGGTGGCAGAAGAGATATATGTCACCAGCATACCAAGTAAATATAAGGGTCCAAAGCAGTGGGAGAACTATCAGGTTTGCAAAGGTTGTCTTTTCTCCGGGCCTTGGTGTTCTGCCACTGTGGTGTTCCCCAGCTATTGACATTGCTGGTCTGGCATCTGTCTCCTTGGCAGCGGCAGCAGTCTATTAGGCCCTAGTGCTGGTGACATTATGGGTGCATGCAGGGGAAGGCTGGCACTATTGGTTGTAGAGAGCCGAGCCCCCAGCTGGTCACCTAGCAGCAGTAATGCTGTATAACCTTCTCTGTTGACATGCTGATCGGGATGTGATCCAGGTGATGCTCCCAGTCAGATCTAATAAACACAGTATTTATTAGCATCAACAGTACAACCATATCCACCGTATGTTCAGCAGCCATGTGGGCTCTTTGCCTGTAAGGTGTGGGCTCTAAGCCTATAAGGTGTGGGCTCTACGCCTGTAAGGTGTGGGCTCTACGCCTGTAAGGTGTGGGCTCTACGCCTGTAAGGTGTGGGCTCTACGCCTGTAAGGTGTGGGCTCTACGCCTGTAAGGTGTGGGCTCTACGCCTGTAAGGTGTGGGCTCCATGCCTGTAAGGTGTCGGCTCTATGCCTGTAAGGTGTCGGCTCTATGCCTGTAAGGTGTGGGCTTTGATCAATAAAACCACTATGATATTTAACACTAGGATTTGACTAGGAGCATCACCTGGATTGCATCACGATCAGCATGTCAGAGAAGGCTGCACTGCTGCTAAGCAACCTGCAGGGAGGTCAACTGTCTACAACCATTAGAGATGGGCTTGGGTGTGTTTGAAACCCCACATGCCCGATCCCACCAGGAAGCCGACACTGCACACAGCTAATCACAGGCAGTGAGACATTCCTGATCTGTGCAGCTAAGGACCAGGAAATGTCTCACTGCCTGTGATTAGCGCTGTGCAGTGTGGGCTTCCTGGCGGGGTCGGGCATGTTGGATTTTGAACATGCCCAGCCCATCTCTAACAACAAATTGTGCTGGCCCTCCTGTACATTAGCCCCATAAAGTAACCAGCATTGGGTTCCAATGTGCCGCCGCTGCCATGGAGACAGAGACTAGCGCTGTGAATAGCCGGGACAGGACAGCAACTCTGGTAGTTCCACCACTGGTCCACACTGGGAGGATTCCCCCATCCACCTATAATGTGTAGATGGGAGAATTGGATCATTTCTTTTTTTTTCTTAATGCAACCTACTAGTTAAATTAAAAAAGTGATCAATGTATGGGCTGCCTAAGTGCTAAGACCAGCCATAGGCAGTTTAAATCTCAGCTGGTTCATCGGGAACTGGCTGAGATTTGAACCATTAATGAGCAGGCTGAATGTACCAAGTTGATCGATCAAATTGGGAACAACCAGCCTGCCAGATACTCTTATGATTATCACTAGTGGTTGCTATAGTTTGTTGGGAGAATACAATTGCTGGGCAGGAAGGATATTCCCCTTGTCACCAATGTCTGTGTTGATGGGGGAATCGTGCAAGTTTCTTTCCTGCACTCTGTGGATGCAGGAAAGAAATTTGCTTAGTCTATTACCTGTCTAACTGAAAGTGAAAGTAAGTTGTGAAGGTCTTGAAAGAACAGGAGAGGGGAGGGACAGATGGTGGAGAGAAGAGATGGAGATAATGCAGTTCAGTGATTACAGTGTACTGCAGTGCACACACTTACCCATGCGTCCAGGCTAGAAGAATACTCCCCCTCTCAATAGAGACTGTGTTACTCCAGCAGCGGCCTGAGTAAGATGTGGCACATCCGCTACGAATGCAAACAAAAAGACATTGCCTTTTTGTAAAAAAAAAAAAAAAAAAAATTTTTTTTTTGATTTTTTTTTGGGGGGGCACATGGTGGGGCACAGCATGATTTTGGGGGGGTCAGGGCCCCCTCTGGCCCCCCCCCCCTAGGGACGCCATTGCTGAAATGCAGTTGATTTACATATCTTCTCCTTTCCAGTAATCCCAATGGTGAGGGAACATTTCTTGAGTTGCAAACAGAGAATAGTAGAGCAGAAAGCTGAGTTGAGGAGCATCCTATACCTCTCGTGTTTTTTTGAAAAATCCTACATCTCAAGGGATGTGAGTAGCCCCATTAGTCCGACATCCTTCCTTCCTTCATTGCTTCCCACCTGAGAGGAAGCTCCTAGAAGCTAGAGCCTCAAAGATTGCGCTCTTGAATAGGGCTTCATTGTAAAAGGTTGACACCCCATGCATTTGTAGGAAGGTGCAGTTAGTTATTTTGCCATTAGGGGCCACTAGAATAGTGTCTGATTAAAGCTTAAAGATGATAGTGTCATCAGGTGCTAGGCTCTTTTAGGTGCAGTGATGTCAGGGGTGAGTCAGCACCCATATATAAGTCAGGTAGGGAGGAGCTCGTTGTCTTTTTGAGGCATGGGAGCTAAACACCCCACACCAGCAAAGATGTAACCAGCACATGAAGGTCCTGAACAAGGTAGAAGGCTGAGGAAGAGTAAACCTGCACTCAAGAACAGCCGGATGTAGAATTTCTGTCCCTTATGGAGGTGGGGGCTAGGGCAGATTGTAAAAGCTGCTTCCCTGGAGGGCCCAGGAGAGGTGTACATAAGGAGAAGGTGACTACAGAGATCCCAGTCCTGTGAGTACTAATGATCCCAAATTAAAGGAAAGACAGTCAGAGAGAGATGGCTGCAAAAAGGTGCTGCATATGCTATCACATGTGACTACTGCAGACCGTCCATTAAATGTGATTGACTGTGTATTACAAAGTGACTCCGGAATGTATGTCGGTAAGATGTGACTGTTATGCCATTCCCTTAATCCCATCAGTAAAGTTCAGCAAACTACTTTATGTGTTGACATTCCTTTCTTTGAGGATGTAAAGGTCAATGACCGTGAATATTGGGTGGAGTCTTCTAGAGGGTGCTACAGTTATTTTGCGGCTCTTCATTTTTGGGTCCCTCTTCTCTGAACTTTTGGAGAACGGTTCTTGTCAATGACCAGTTAGGCGACCTCATACTTGACCATATGGCCAATGATTCCTTGCACCCTGTCCATACTATGTAACTATGTAACTATGACACGGAGTGGGGCACAAGATGGTGGAGGCTTCTGCCTCAGCAGGAGAGGACAGCAGCGGGGGTAGGGACTTGTGCTCTTGGTGTCAATTCTAGTCAATCACTAAGCCCCTCTTACACACTGACCACCCACAGGTCCTTTACAAGAGGAAGTTGTGGGAGGAGGGACGAGCAGAAAATCTATGAGAACGGGGCACACATGCGCTTTATGGACAGGGTGCAAGGGATCATTGGCCATATGGTCAAGTATGAGGTCGCCTAACTGGTCATTGACAAGAACTGTTCTCCAAAGGTTCAGAGAAGAGGGACCCAAAAATGAAGAGCCGCAAAATAACTGTAGCACCCTCTAGTGTGTGCTAGTTGGTAGTGTAGGTTTGTTAGTGTATGAAAATATAGTTTTGCTCAGGGCTAAGCCTGGGCTGTGAATCTGGGTCAGGCTTCAGTGAGTCAGGGCTGGATGGCTCATCCTGACAGCTCCTCTGGTGCCTCCCCCTGTTTCTAGAAGGTTGTAGAAACTTCTAGAGCTAGTGGGTGGAGGTTAGGAGGAGCTATTTTGAATATTTATGAGGGCCTCTGCCAATCCCCAGCAAGGGGCTGGCAGGGGGCAGGTTCACCTAATAAATAGGCAGGAGCCATGCCAGCAGGGGCACTCGTGTGGAAGAAGGAGATATAGTGCTGTGGAGACAATTGGTAGCCCTTTGGGGTACCCCTTACCGGGGGACGTGACCTTGGCCGAGGCTTGGGTACTGAAAGGATCCTGCCAAAACACATAGAGGAAGCCCTTCCTGGAGGCACGAGGGCAAGTGTGAATAGAGCAGCGCTAATGGGGATTTACAAGGGGGGGAGAGAGTGCCACATGTAGCCAGTTCTTCCTGAAGACCGCATTGTGCCAAGTCTTCATCCCTTCCCTGGGAGTTCTCTTGCAGAGTCAGCCGGGTGGGCTGGTGAGATGTCAGTCGGTTGGACTTGTGTAAAGTGTCAGATGCAGCCAAGAGGGTTGGCGTTGCCCGAAGATGTGGTGGTGGGCTCAGTGACCACAGAAAGGAAGTGAAGGAGAAAGCGTAAGCTGTGTCACTCCAGTGTGCTGCTGTTAAGGGACTGTAAGATCCTGACTGTGGTGGGCTGTTGCTGAGCTGATGATCAGGCCTTGTCAGCTCCCCTAAAGGAGTAAGCCAGCAGAAACCCAATGTGTGTGCAGGTGGCTGAAGAAGAGGAGGCTGTGTATAGAGACTGTATATAGGGACTGTGGATAGGAAGCTGTTCCTGAAGTTGTTGAAGTCAAGTGAGCATCCCATAACCTCCGATCCCCAATAAGAATGTATTCCCCCTCCACCAGTCCATCAGAATGGTCCCATTTCCTACATTACCCCATATCTGGTGGAAGTCATATTCAGTGTTTCCTCTCCTGTACATTGGAGTACGATGGACGGGAAACTTTACCAGATGCAGGAAATTCTCACAAATTACAGCTCTCTGTGAGGTTTAATGCAACCACAGAAAGTGTCCCAATAGGCTTACCGACATCAAATATGCATTGTGATAACAGTTAGAGGTCGGCTCCCAGCTTCCTCTTTCCTGACCAAAAGAAGCATCTACAATGAAGTCTGTGTCAGGCCAGGAACAGGTCTACAGGAACTGAGAGAGAACTTCCTCTTCTACAACAAAGACCCAAATTCAGCATTCATTTCTCTCCAAGTCGTTGCTTTTGTAATATATCCCCCACGTTCCGAGATCCAAGATACCTCCAAGATTAGATCTAAATATACTTCAAATAAGGGACTGTTTTCACCAAACAAGAAATCTTCAATTCTTATGAGCCAGTCTTGTGATCCTGAGTCTCCTGACAGACAGCACAGCCAGGAATTTGTGCTACACTTTGTAATATAACCATTTGCTCTAAATTGCTTCTTACACCAGCAGCCCCCTGTAAAATGATAAGTGGTATAATTATATGTCCGTCATGGTGAGTGTATTCTTCATCCTCATGCAGAGCTCCAGGTGCCACAGTTATCCATCAATTCCAGGTGTGTCAAACAGGGTGTCCTCTGCTGGGCATTGTGGTTCCTCCTGTCAGCTCCCACTGTGACCATACACCCCTGGAGGAAGGGAGATGAGTGTACACCCATGGTGGAAGGGAGATGAGTGTATGCCATGGAAGGAAGATAAATGTACACCTATTGTGAAAAGTAGATAAGTGCACACACTAGAAAGGGTAGTGAGCATACACCCATGGTGACAGGGGGGTGAGTGAACACCAATGGTGGCAGGGTGGTGAGTGTACAACCATGGTGGAAGGGTGATGAGTGAACACACATGGTGGAAGGGTGGTGAGAGAACACACATGGTGGAAGGGAGTTAAGTGAACACCCATGGGGAAGGGTGTTAAGTGAACACACATGGTGGATGGGTGGTGACTGAACACCCATGGTGGAAGGATAGTGAGTAAACACCCATGGTGGAAGGGTGGTGAGTGAACACCCATGGTGGAAGGGTGGTGACTGAACACCCATGGTGGAAGGATAGTGAGTAAACACCCATGGTGGAAGGGTGGTGAGTGAACACCCATGGTGGAAGGGTGGTGACTGAACACCCATGGTGGAAGGATAGTGAGTAAACACCCATGGTGGAAGGGTGGTGAGTGAACACCAATGGTGGATGGAAGGTAAGTGAACACCCATGGTGGAAGAATGGTGAGTGTACACCCATGGTGGAAGGGTGATGAGTGAACACCCATGGTGGAAGTATAGTGAGTGAACACCCATGGTGGAAGGGTGATGAGTGAACACACATGGTGGAAGGGTGGTGAGAGACCACCCATGGTGAATAGGTGGTGAGTATACACTGATGGTGGAAGGGTGATGAGTGAACACCCATGGTGGAAGGGTGATGAGTGAACACAGATAGTGGAATGGGGATGAGTAAACACACGTGGTGGAAGGGTGGTGAGTGAACACACGTGGTGGAAAGGTGGTGAGTGAACACACATGATGGAAGGGTGATGAGTGAGCACACATGATGGAAGGGTGATGAGTGAACACACATGGTGGAAGGGTGATGGGTGAAAGGGGGGTGAGTGAACACACATGGTGGAAGGGTGGTGAGTGAACACCCATGGTGGATAGGTGGTGAGTGTACACCCATGATGGAAGGGTGATGAGTGAACACCCATGGTGGAAGGGTGGTGAGAGAACACCCATGGTGGATAGGTGGTGAGTGTACACCCATGATGGAAGGGTGGTGAGTGTACACCCATGGTTGGAAGGGTGATGAGTGAACACACATGATGGAAGGGTGATGAGTGAACACCCATGGTGTAAGTGTAGTGAGTGAACACCCATGGTGAAAGGGTGATGAGTGAACACCCATGGTGGAAAGAAGGTGAGTGAACACTGATGGTGGAAGGGTGGTGAGTGAACACCCATGGTGGAAGGGTGGTGAGTGAACACTGATGGTGGAAGGGTGGTGAGTGAACACCAATGGTGGAAGGGTGGTGAGTGTACATTCATTGTGCAAAGAAGATGCATGTACATCTAGGAAGAGGGTGAGTGAGCACCCATGGTAGAAGTGGATGAGTGTTAATTATGGTAGAGGGGCAATAGATTACGAGGTGTGACACTTTCATTCCCAGAATCCCCACGGCGTTGCCCTATGGTGGTGAGTCACACAGCCATTCGTACTTAATCGTGTTCTGATAAGTTCTAACTTGCACTCTCCTGGGTCGCAGACCATTTGGCTCAGTCTTTACAGAGTAGTAGAAGAAATAACACGTGTGTGTATTGCCCTGTTGGTGGAAAATGAGTGACAGGAATCTGGAACGGCGGATTAACATCAAATTTTGCATGACAATTGTCAAAGGTGCGAGTGAAACTTTAGCTCTGTTACAACAGACTTACGGTGAAAGTTCCATGAAGAAATAAAGTGTTTTTGAATGGCATAGGCGGTTTAAGTAGGGGCGGGAAGATGCCCACAAAGAAGTGAGCAACTAAAAAAGCAAAGAACGGATGTAAATGTAAATACAATAATTGGTTACGGAAATGGGGAGGAAAAGACCGCAACTCTGGCCTGACAAGTGGATTCTCCACCACGACAATTCTCCCGCACATGAAGTTTTAAGTGTTTTGGGGAATTCTTGGCCCAGAAATTCATTCCGAAATGTAACCAACCACCTTATTCCCCTGACTTAGCACTCTGCGACTTTTGGCTGTTTCCAAATTGTAAAAATGCCTGAAAAAGACACAGATTTAATGACATTCCGGACATCCAGCTTGACGCGACAGAGATACTGCACAGCGCTCCGGAAAACAAATTCTAGGAACGTTTTGGGCAGTGGCATAGTTGGCTGGGACAACGTGTCGCCTCACAAGGGGGCTACTTTGAAGTAAGGTAAGCAAACTTTTTTTTTTTTACAGTCCATTCCAGGAATTAAATTGTCACACCTCATACATTAGAGTGAAAGGGAGATGAATATACACACATGATGGAAAGGAGATAAGCATACATGCATGGTGAAAGGAGATGAGTGTGCATTATAGTAGAAGGGGGATGAGTGTACATTAGGAATACAAGGGAAATGGCTGTACACCCGTGGTGGACAGGAGTTGAGTGTGGACCCATGATGAAAGGAATATGAGTACCCAAAGTAGTAGAGAGATGAGTGCACACTTCAGGGGGGCAATGAAGAAGAGTGTACATCTAGGCAGGGATAAGTGTACATTATGGTAAAATGGGGATCTACAGTCCATTATGTTAGAAGGGAGATGAGTGTGCATTAGGATAGATGGGGGATGATCACACACTCATGGCGGATGGGAAAAGAGTGAGCACCCATGGTGGAAGGGAGATGAGTGTCCATTATGGTGGAAGGCAGAGGAGTGTACATTATATTGGAAGGGAGAAGAGTGTTTATTGTAGTAGAAGGGAGATTAGTGTACACTCATGGTTGAAGTTGATGAGTGTACATTGTAGTGGAAGGGAGATGAGTGTTTATTATAATAGAAGGAGATGAGTGTGCGTGCAAGGTGGAAGGTGCAGTGTACACTCATGATGTACATACATGGTGGAAGGTAGATGAGTGTACATCAATGGTGGAAGAGGAATGAGTGTACACTACGGTGGAACATAGATGAGTGTATGTTATGGTGGAGGGGAGATGAGTCCACTCAATAGTGGGAGGGAGATACGCGTTTATTCTAGTAGAAAGGAGATTAGTGTACAGCTATGGTGGAAGTTGATGAGTGTGCATTATGGTGGAATCAAGATAAGTATAAAATATGGTGGAATGGAGATGTGTGTTTATTATAATAGAAGGAGATGAGTGGACATCCAAGGTGTAATGGGCAGTGTACACCCGTGATGGAAAGGAGATAAGTGTACATACAAGGTGGAGGGGGAGATGAGTGTACATCCATGGTGGAAGAGGTATGAGTGTAAGTTATGGTGGAACATAGATGAGTATATGTTACAGTGGAAGGGAGATAAATGTGCATCATAGTGGAAGGGAGATTAGTGTTTATTATAGTAGAAGGGAGGTGAGTGTACACTCATGGTGGATGGGAGTTGAGTGAACATCCAAGGAGTAATGGGCAGTGTACACTCATGGTGGAAAGGAGATAAGTGTACATACAAGGTGGAGGGGGAGATGAGTGTACATCCATGGTGGAAGAGGTATGAGTGTAAATTATGATGGAACATAGATATGTTATAGTGGAAGGGAGATTAGTTATAGTAGAAGTGAGATGAGTGTACACTCATGGTGGATGGGAGTTGAGTGTACAACCATGGTGGAAGCGAAATGAGTGTACATTATATTGGAAGGGAGATGAGTGTACATTATAGTGGAAGGGAGATGAGTGTTTATTATAGTAGAAAGGAGGTTAATGTACACCCATGGTGCAGGTTAGTGAATGTACACCCATGGTGGAAGAGAGAGAGGAAAACACTCAAGGTATAAGGTAGATGAGTGTACATTATGGTGGAACATAGATGAGTGTATGTTATAGTGGAAGGGAGATGAGTGTACATTATAGTGGAAGGGAGATGAGTGTTTATTATAGTAGAAGGGAGGTTAATGTACACCCATGGTGCAGGTTAGTGAATGTACATCCATGGTGGAAGAGAGAGAGGAAAACACTCAAGGTATAAGGTAGATGAGTGTACATGCATGGTGGATGGGAGTTGAGTGTACAACCATGGTGGAAGAGAAATGAGTGTACATTATATTGGAAGGGAGATGAGTGTACATTATAGTGGAAGGGAGATGAGTGTTTATT
Source organism: Lithobates sylvaticus (assembly GCA_028564925.1). Taxonomy (NCBI): domain Eukaryota; kingdom Metazoa; phylum Chordata; class Amphibia; order Anura; family Ranidae; genus Lithobates; species Lithobates sylvaticus. Next base: position 784,187,304 of record CM053026.1, read on the forward strand.
ATAGTAGAAGGGAGGTTAATGTACACCCATGGTGCAGGTTAGTGAATGTACACCCATGGTGGAAGAGAGAGAGGAAAACACTCAAGGTATAAGGTAGATGAGTGTACATGCATGGTGGATGGGAGTTGAGTGTACACTGTTGTGGAAAATTTGATGAGATGTATTTTAATATGTATTGTCATAAGAGTCCCCCAGTATTTGTTCTATCCCAGCCTGCTCTAAAGAGCTGACTGGGGCAGACTGACGCTGGTTGAGACCTGTTAGGTAGTGGATAACTTCCTGGGATTGGAAAGAGATGTTTGCGGAGTGGGGGGTATGTCCGCCAGTGAAGGGGCCCCTGTGCATTGCACAGACGATAGTCCGGGGGGTGTCATATGTTTGCTCTGAAAAGGTCTGTTGTGGGCGGATGTGCGCTCGTTGTCTCTGCTGTGTCTGATCAGCACATGCTGGGATTGGCGGTGTACATCTGCAGATAACCTTCCATCCACAAGGAGAGGTAGCATAATCCAGGTATACGTTGTTCTCTGGAACAATGTATATTAAGGATTTCTATCAACGGAATTGTAGTCATTGGTAATTGAATCATTTAGTCAGTTTGCGCATGTCGGTTTGCTAAGTCTATTTGAATGTATACATGTCTGTGATTGGTTCTTTTGAAGGAATACAAATGTCTGATTGGCTGTCTGTGAAGACACCACCTTTCTCTGTATTGTCATATCCTGTATCATGTTTTTATTTGGTCATGTCCTTATATGGTCATTCACATCCTGTGTTGCTCCTGTGAGGTCACAAGCTTTGTAGGAGGCGTTTAGCTGTTGGAGGCAAACCCTCCAGGGTGTGGCTTCAGGTTGATATGTAATTAAAATCAAATGCTCGGGTCAGAAAAGACGGGCATGCTGACCAATTTGAGAACTTAAGAATGATGGTGATGTCTCTTTACTGGGGAACCAGAGGGGGCTGCTGAGAAGCAGCCAGGCTGGCATGAGGATGTAGGAATGCTGATGATGGGGTTGATAGGTAAAGGGGAAACATACGATCTAAAGGTAAGTCATTATATCATTAAGACGGATATGTTATTATTATGGGAAACAGGCGATTTGGTTGTGTGCTCTGCATACGGCCAAATTTTGCTGACAACATTATTATTATTATTATTATTATTATTATACAGGAATTATTTAGTGCCAGCAGTTTGCGCAGAGCTTTACAACATCAGGGGAGACAGTACAATTACAATACAATTCAATACAGGAGGGATCAGAGGGCCCTGCTCGTTAAAGCTTACAATCTAGAAGGGAAGGTCAAGTGGAAACAAAAAGGTAATAACTGTGGGGGATGATCAGAAGGAAAAACTGAAAATACAGTTGTTAGGTGTGGGTAGGATAGGCTTCTCTGAAGAGGAGAGTTTTCAGGGATCCTCTAAAAGCTAATAGAGTAGGAGATAGACGGACCAATTGGGGTAAGGAGTTCCATAGGCTTGGAGAGGTTTGGAAAAGTCCTGGAGACGAGCATGGGAGGAAGTTATGAGAGAGCTAGAGAGCAGGAGGTCTTGAGAAGAACGAAGAGAACGATTAGGTTGGTATTTTGAGACTAGGTCAGTGATGTACCTGGGGGCAGACTTGTGGATTGCTTTGTAGGTGGTGGTTAGTATTTTAAATTTAATTTGTTGAGTGAGCGGAAGCCAGTGGAGGGATTGACAGAGAGGAGTAGCAGAGACAGAGCGGTTGGTAAGGTGGATAAGTCTGGCAGCAGCATTCATGATGGACTGAAGGGGGGTTAGAGTATGCAGAGGTAGGCCAATGAGGAGGGAGTTGCAGTAATCGAGGCGGGAGATGACCAGGGAGTGAATCAAAAGCTTTGTTGTGTCATTGGTTAGAAAGGATCGTATTTTGGAGATGTTTCGGAGGTTGAGGCGGCAAGATTTGGACAGTGATTGGACACGGGGCTTAAAGGAGAGTTCAGAGTCCAGGACTACTCCTAGTACCTTGGCATGTGGGGATGGGCTGATAGTTGTGCCATCAATTTTGACCAAGAAATCAGGGGAAGGGGAAAAGGCATGTGGGGGAGGAAATTTATAAGTTCCGTTTTGGATAGATTAAGTTTAAGGGAGGGGTGTGACATCCAGACTGATATATCCGATAGTAAAATAGTGATACGTGAGGAGACTGAAGGAGTGAGTTGAGGGGTAGAGAAATAGATTTGGGTGTCGTCAGCGTAGAGGTGGTATTGAAAGCCATGGGAGGCTATCAGCTGACCCAGGGAGGAGGTGTAGATTGAAAATAGGAGAGGTCCAAGAACAGAACCTTGGGGGACCCCAACAGAGAAAGGAAGAGGAGAGGAGGCAGTGGAATTGTAGGTAACGCTGAAGGTGCGGTTAAATAAGTAGGTAGAAAACCAGTGAAGGGTACAGTCACGGAGACCAAAGGCATGGAGTTTTTTTTAGGAGGAGGGGGTGGTTAACCGTATCAAAGGCAGCAGAAAGGTCCAGAAGTAGGAGTACAGAATAGTGTCCCTTAGTTTTGGCCGTTAGTAGATTGTTTGTTAATTTTAGGAGAGCAGTTTCTGTGGAATGTTGAGGACGAAATCCAGACTGAAGGGGATCAAGAAGGCCATTATCAGCGAGGTGGACGCTCAGTCGGTTGTAGACTAGGCGTTCAAGGAGTTTGGATAAAAAGGGGAGCAAGGAGATGGGGCGGAGGTTGTTAAGATTGGATGGGTCCAGTGAGGGCTTTTTAAGTATGGGGCGGACAAGTGCATGTTTTAAAGAATTGGGAAAGATGCCAGAAGAGAGGGAGAGATTGAAGATGTGGGTTAGAGAATGTAGCATAGAGACAGAGGGTGATTGTAGCATTTGTGAGGGAACAGGATCCAGAGGGCAGGTGGTAAGATGGACGTTTGCAAGTAATTTAGCAACCTCTTCTATAGTGGTGGAGTTGAAAGAGGGAAGTAATGATCGTACCTGTGGACATGAGGTGTAAGGCATGAAGGGTGTCTTAACAGTAGAGATCTCCTCGCGAGATGGATGGGAGTTGAGTGTACATGCATGATGGATGGGAGTTGAGTGTACATGCATGATGGATGGGAGTTGAGTGTACATGAATGATGGATGGGAGTTGAGTGTACATGCATGATGGATGGGAGTTGAGTGTACATGCATGATGGATGGGAGTTGAGTGTACATGAATGATGGATGGGAGTTGAGTGTACATGCATGATGGATGGGAGTTGAGTGTACATGCATGATGCAAAGAAATGAGCGTACATTATGGTGGAATCAATATGAGTGTACATTATGGTAAAAAGGGGAGGAGTGTACCCCAAAGGTGGAAAGAGGATGAATGTGCATTATGGTAGAAGGAGGATGGGTATAAATCCATGGTGGACAGGGCACAGGAGTAAACTATGGTGGAAAAGAAATGTGTGTTCATCCGTGTTGGACCGGAGATGGGTGTACACACCTATTGGACAAGAGATAAGTGTCCATGCATTATGGTGGAAAGGGGATGATTGTACACTATGATGGGAGGTGGGATTATTGCTTACTCTTGGTGGAAGGAAGATAAGTGTTCATTATGGTGGAAGGGGGATCAGTATGCCGTCACTTAAGCCCCATACACACGGTCAGACTTTTTCATGGATTCTGTCCGATCGGACAATGTTGTTGAAAAATCAGACCGTGTGTATGCACCATCGGACAGTGTACGTCGGATTGTCCGACGGACAAAGTCTTATCTCCTGCTGGAAAGATTTGCCGACAACACGGTCCGATCACACCAAATCCGATCGTGTGTACGGTTGTCCGACCGGACAAAGTGCTACGCATGTTCAGATCACATTACAAGACCAAAGCTATTGGCTACCAGCCTCTACGTAGTCCCGTCGTAGGCAACAAACGTCACCACGTTCAGAATGATCGGATTTTCCGACAACTTTGTCTGACCGTGTGTACGCAAAACCAACATCAGACAAAGTGTGACGGACATGGTCCGACGGACCTGGTCCTCGGATAATCCGCGCGTGTGTATGGGGCTTTACAGTATCTGCGTCAGCTGTAAAAATAAATGTAATGATTTCTAAATCAACAACTGAATACGGCCACAGTTTATTTCAAATCTGACTGGACTTCAGCTTTTAAAAGATTTTCACATCAAGAAAGTCCAACCACTTTATAGGGGACCTTGTGCCTTCAGGTGGACTTTACAGAGATTGGCCTTCTCCACCCTCAGGCTTAACCTGGGAGAAGCTAGTAGAGATTTCGCTTTGTGGTCTGTTTTACCAATTCACCTGGAGTTGGATTGGATGTTATACACAGATAGGACATCCCGGCTTACACGCTTGGTTGTTGGGGACTGAATGGATATCTTACGGTAAGAAAAAACACTTATTCCTCTAAGATATGTGACGTCACCAGCTAATTCAGTTATCTTCATCCTCAATCCTTTGTTTTTCAAATAATGTTGTTATGTCTGTGTTCTAGGCATCCAGAAGTGGCTTCCTCGCCGTACTACGATCTGTCTGCTGTTGTGTCTTGTTTTGGTTACAGTTATCATTGTCCTCATTGTGAGATGTGAGTAATATGCCAAATTTTCTGTATGGTGACATGTTGGGTGTATAGTGTTGGTGGGCATCTGAAGTACTGGGTTTTGGGTTGGCATCTGAAAAAGGGTAGAAGGGTGAACTCTGCTCACATAATTAGCCTGGTGTTGACATCACCTGGGCTCTGCCATGTTACAGGTGACTTCAGACCCAGAGAATGGGCCATATGAAACTCCTTCCCCATTTGTTAGCAGGTCCCCTAGAGGTCATCAGAAGTCCCTCATGCTCAACCTTGTAAAACACAAGGGAAATTGGAGTTGTTGACTCTCCTACCTGTAGGAAAGAGTCCACCATGTTGTCATTGTTCAGATACAGTAAGCCCAAGCCCTTACCATAGGTTTCAAACTCCTCTTGTATTAGGTAATGAAGTTCCGTTGTTTCTTCCAAAATAATGAACGTCCAGTCAGAACTTGCTTTTCAATGCTGCACTGAAGTGTAAACATCATAACACATCCCAGCCTCGGGTATGCGCCCAACACAACAGGAGCCCATATTCTGTACAGGGGGTTGCCAGCCAGCATTTACTGCAGTCTACTATTCTCTCTCCATACCCTGAAGGTCCATTGTGACTCAATAAAGCCAGCCAAGAAAAAAAAAGTTGTGGCACTTTTCCTACCACATATTGGGGGACACCAAGACTTCTCTTTCTCAACTGCCCATTCTAATTCTCCTCCTTTCCTTTTTATGTCATCTCCGTTGGCCTTGTTTTATATGCTATGTAGCCTTCCAATGCTGCTTACTACGATAGCCAGTTATAGTTGGGGGAAAGTGGCGTCTTTTGTTCACCGAATGATTCTCATTTATCCTGGTCTACTATATCCAGTAGTATTAATATAATTCCACTGGACTTGTCATTTATTGTTGAAGACATTTCATTGCATAGCCAAGTGGCTTTCCTACTTATGCCCACCATACCGAGAACATACTCCAGTATTCATACCCACCACACTGAGACCATACCCCTGTATTTATACCTACCATGCTGGATGCATACCCAAATATATTTTTACCCACCATACTGAGAACTAGACATGTGCACTGACAAAAAAATTGTTCATTTTCGTTTTTGTTTCATTCGTTTTTTTTGCTTTTTTTGGAAGTTTGGAAAATCGAAAATTTGGAAATTTCCGAATTTCCGATTTCCGAATTTCCGATTTCCGAATTTCCGATTTCCGAATTTCCGATTTCCGAATTTCCGATTTCCGAATTTCCGAATTTCGGATTTCCGAATTTCGGATTTCCGAATTTCGGATTTTTCGGATTTCAATTTTTCGGAATTCCGAATTTTCGGACTTTCGAAACTGAATTCGGAAATTCAAAGATTTGAAAATCCCAAAATTTGAAAATCTGAAAAAAAGAAAGAAAATCTGTTTAATTAATAACTAACTATTAAATTAACGAGTATGAATTTATCGGAAGTTACAAATTATCTGAAATAACGAATGCCGCATCTAAACAAATGGAACGGAACAAATTAATAATTAATAATAAATAATTAATAATAATAAAAAAGGTTTTATTATTATTATTATTCTTATTTATTATTATTAGATCGTTACGTTCCATTTGGTTAGATGCGGCATTCGTTATTTCAGATGATTCGTAACTTCGGATAAATTCGTACTCGTTACATTCACTAACAGACAAATTTGAAAGGGAATTCCAATACCTATAATTTAATAGTTAGTTATTATTTAGAATTAAACTTAATTAAAAGATTTTCTTTCTTTTTTTCTGATTTTCTAATTTTCTAATTTTTGAATTTCCGAATTACGAAAATTCAGAATTTCGAATTTCGGATTTTCGGATTTCCGAATTCCGAATTTTGGATTTTCGGAATTCGGAAATCCGAAATTCGGAAATCCGAAAATTCTGAAATCCGAAAATGTGGAAATACGGAATTTTGGAAAATCGGAAATTTCGGAATTTTGGAAATTTCGGAAATTCGTAATTTCGCAATTTTTTTAATTCGGAAATTGAAAAATTTCGATATTCGGAAATTCAGAATTAATGAATTTGTCAAAATTCGTTAAAAAACGAATTTGAAACTAAACTAATTGCACATGTCTACTGAGAACATACCCCTGTATGTATACCTACCATGCAGAGAACATACCCCTGTATTTATACCCACCATTCTGGATGCATACCCAAATATATTTATACCCACCATACTGAGAACATACATCAGTATTTATGCACATCATAATTAGAGCATATACAAGTAATTATATCAATCATACTAGGAACATACTCCAGTTTGTATAACCACCATACTGGAAACATATTCAAGGAATTATATCCACACCTTAAAGTTATTCCACTGGGAACTCAAACTTCACCATCTCAGAGCTTCACCAAACGATAGATCTTCAGCATCCAACAAACTTCTGGAAGTTTGAGATGAGATCCTGACGGTTGGAGACCAGAGTTTTAATTAGCTAAATACTGCTTTGTGACCTACAAAGCAGGGAGGTGAGAGGCCATCCTTACTTTCGGTGAAGGGATCACCACCACAGAGATTTAATACTGGATTATGTCACCATTCCACTTGAAGCTGCTGTAGTTTTGCACATGCACTTTTTACTGGAACTTACATTGACTATTTCTGGGACAATTTAAGATCTCATTGATTTATTTATACATTCTATCATTTATTATTTTTTGCGCTGCACTATTTTATTATATTGTTCTTATGAGGCTTTTCTTGAATTAACCTTGAGTTGCAGCAGGCATTTTAGACTGGTTTTATTTATTTATTTTAGACAGTGCTGAGTACCTTCCTTACATTTATAAACTTCTGGAAGTGTCAGATGTCTGCATTCCCTGCTGTGTGCTGTGCTCCTACCCACTGGCAGCTACATCAGTACAGCCCTGTGGGAATACAGTAGGGGCATTTTGCCAGGCAGGTGGAACCACAGAATGTGATAAGAAGTTGTCATTCAATGTTTCAGAAAATGCTTGGGGTATTAAAGTTTCTTCAGTGGTGTAACTCTAAAGACAATGAAGATCAGAGTCAATGGTGGAAAGACTGTTAAGTAAAGTAACTCTTCTATACTGTCATGCTGTTTTAATTTTTTCTCAGCTTTAACCACTTCAGCCCCGGACCAATTGGTAGCCAAAGGACCAGGCCCCTTTTTGCGATTCGGCACTGCGTCGTTTTAACTGACAATTGCGCCGTCGTGCGACGTGGCTCCAAAACAAAATTGGCGTCCTTTTTTTCACACAAATAGAGCTTTCTTTTGGTGGTATTTGATCGCCCCTGCGGTTTTTATTTTTTGCGCTATAAACAAAAATAGAGCGACAATTTTGAAAAAAATGCAATATTTTTTACTTTTTGCTATAATAAATATCCCCAAAAAATATATAAAAAAACATTTTTTTTCCTCAGTTTCGGCCGATACGTATTCTTCTACATATTTTTGGCAAAAAAAAAATTGCAATTAGCGATTATTGATTGGTTTGCGCAAAAGTTATAGCGTTTACAAAATAGGGGATAGTTTTATAGCATTTTTTATTAATATTTTTTTTTACTAGTAATGGCGGCGATCAGCGATTTTTATTGTGACTGCGACATTATGGCGGACACATCGGACATTTTTGACACATTTTTGGGACATTTGTCATTTATATAGAAATCAGTGCTATTTAAATAGCACTGATTCCTATGTAAATGACAGTTGTAGTGAAGGGGTTAACCACTAGGGGGCGGGGGGGAGTCAGTGTGACGTGTTGTGTTTATTTTACTGTAGGGGGGCGTGGCTGTACGTGTGACGTCATTGATCGGCGTTCCCGATGACAGGGAACCGCCGAACACTGACAGTCAGTGTAGGAAGCGCGGGGAGAGGTTTGTTTACACAAACCTCTCCCCGTTCTTCAGCTCCGTGATCCGATCGCGGGACACCAGCGGCGATCGGGTCTGCTGGTCCCGCGGCCGGAGTCACGGAGCTCCCGACCGGGTCACGAGCGCTCCGCTAGCGGCGCGCGCGCGCGACCCACAGGCAGGCACATGCACGATCACGTACAGGTACGTGATTTTGCCTGCCCGTGCCATTTTGCCGACATATATCGTCGTTAGGCGGTCGGGAAGCGGTTAAAGCTTAACTTCAGCCAGTGGTAACAAATGGTAGCATGCCCCCCTCCCCACCCAGATAGCAAGGATTAATTGATCCCTTAATCTAGGGGAGGTTTAAAGCTGAGAAGCACCTTATCACTTGTTCCCATAAAACTGCTCCTCTTTTCCACATGTCTGGCTGTAGCCTCTCTAACATCATTGTGTGATTGCGGTTGCACACCTGTTGATCTTCTGTTGCTGACCAGACCTGACTCTGACTTTGCCTGAACGCCGCCTATCCCTACCCCTGGCTTGTCCCTGGATTAGGCCTCTGTCTCCTTCTTCTGCTCTTCAGTACTGTTGTTACTGACCTTGGCCTGACTCCTGACTATCCTCCTGCCTGCCGCCTGAACCTGATCTGCTCGTTAGTTGCTGACCTGAACCATCTGACTTCATCTTGTTCCTATCCTGCACCTGCCTTCCTGTACTCTTCTCTGGCTCCAGTCCTTCCACTACCATGTCAGATCCTGCCACCCGTGCATTCCAGATGCACACCAGCACCTGCCAGGGGAAGAGTTACCAGGCACTCGTGCCACTCTGTGCTCCAGAGTTCCCTGTCAACTTACCATGGACTCCAGAGCCAGGTCTGTAAGAGAGACCTTCCTCAAGGGTTCAGGCTCCACCACCAGGTATGTTACAACGTCACTGGCAACACCTGAACTCAAAATGTTGGATCTATCTCCACATGCTTTTTTGTCCATAATAGCTGTGTTGGTCAAGTGGTGATAAGCTTTTGGCAGTATAGTGTATTTCCTTAATTACCTGTCTCTGCTACATCATGCAGACATCCCGCTGTCCAGCAATCCCAAGCAACTAGAGGCCACCTACCACATATTGGAGAGCAATGTGACTGAGACTCCCAGGGGTGAAAAAGAGTTCCTGGAACCATTGAGAAGAGAGATGTCAACTACCAAGACTGAGCTGAAGGAGACCCGTCTGGAACTGGAAAAGGCACTACAAGAAATTAGGGACCTGAAAAACCTTCTACTGAGCTGCCAGCAGGAAGATCAAAATGCTACAACCAATAGACCGACAACAGAGGAGGTGTCGAAGCACACAAGAATAGGGATGGACCAGCGAGAGATAGGTATTGTTGGGAATTGTCACTTTAAGTGAATTTCAACATGCTTGGGATCACCTTAGCTCCACATTTTGACAAAAAAAAGTAAAAAACAAAAGCTTTAAAAAAAAAGTTAGAAGAAGGGACAGGCTTGATGGGCCATTTGGCCATTTTCTACCATTACTCTTTTCTGCTTCTTTTTCTAGGTACTTATCCAAGCCTGTTAGCTACCTGAGTTTTCTCCATTACCCAAGGGTCCACCTCTCTTTCAAACAGGGAATTCCTTAATTCTTTGAACACCATGGGGGGGGGGGGCAAGGCTCCTGACAGTGGCAAGGCACTCTAGTGCTAAAGCCAGTGTCATAGCCAAAGCCAAGTGGACTTAGACATGTGCACAACAAAAAAATTTGTTTATTTTCGTTTCGTTTTTTTTGTTTCCGAAAAAAAATCGTTTTTTTTTAGTTTCGTTTTTTTCATTTTCCGTTGATTCGTAACGATTCGTACATTCGTAAGTCGTCGGTGTTCGGATTCGTAACGATTCGTACATTCGTAAGTCGTAGGTGTTCATATTCGTAATGATTCGTTCATTCGTAAGAGTTATTTTTTCGTTGATTAGTTTTTCCTTAGTTTAATTTTCGGATGCATTCATATTTATTCGTACATTCGTAACATTCGTAACATTCGTAGATTCGTAATCGGAGCATAATTCATAATTTGATGTAATGTGTATGCTATTGTTACATTTTAATAATTTACGAATCGAAAAAAAAAGTTACGAATCGCAAAAAAAGTTACGAATGTACGGATTTTTTGTTCAATCCATTTAAAGCACGTTTAGCAGCATCATTGTAAGGGACACGGAAAATTACTAATTCAACAACAAAAAAAGTTACGGATGTACGATTTTTTTCGTTCGTTTACGTTTTTCGGATTTTCTTCATTAGTACATTCGTTGTTTCTAATTATTTTTTTTCGGATTTTCCTTTGTTTTTCAGATTCGTTCGATTCGAATGATTCGTTAATCGGATTCGTACGATTCGAACGATTTGAACGATTCGTTCATTCGTACGAAAACGAACGAACGAAAAAAAGAAAAGCAACGAAAAACGAAAAAAAAACTAAAAGAATTGCACATGTCTAAGTGGACTCCAATCCCTAGGAACCAGGTCAAAGCCGGCCCACCAAGTATCAAGTTTGGGAGAGGAAGATCTTGAAAAAGCCACCAATCCTCCCAACAACAACAGAGCAGGCTTCCAGCAACCAATCTCTATGGAGTAAAAAATGTAAAAAATAAAATCACACATGCTCATGCAGTGAAAAAAATAAATAGAAAGTGCCAAGTGCAGTGCACATGGCTGGCCTTCTGTCTGATATAACAATTTCTCCAGATTAACCAGATTCGAAACGTGCGCAGAAGAAACATAAGTGACATGACCTTGTGCCTATGCCACACAGGGGGTCCTAAACCCATTGCATTGTTCTGCCAACCCTGAGACGCCCGGGTAGCACCTCATCTGAAGCTTCTTGCATTCTTAACCCCTTGGCTAGACAAGGGCAGCCCCATCACCATTACATGACATTAAAACCCAATAAGCAAAAGCCCCTCATTCTATCCACACCTCTTTATATGTCACCACTCCTATTTAAGAGACTCAGACACCTCCTGAAATCCTCCACCATCTAGTTCAGAACCTCACCAGCTGATGCTTCCTTCATTTCTGTTTCAGAGTTCTGCCCTGAAGGATGGGTCCTCTTCAAGAAGACATGCCTTTGGATTTCCACTGAGCAAAACACGTGGACAAACAGTAAAAATGATTGTGAAGAGAGAGATTCCAATCTGATCATTGTGCCGTGGAATGACACGGCTCTCCAGGTAAGTGTAGGTGATAGCCATCAATGATATAGTGTCATGTTGGGGATATCCGAACCTCAGCTGACCTCTCGGATATTAGAAATTAACATTGACATTCTGTTTAGCACTTCTTAGCAGAAGAACATGGAGGATTCTGGGTTGGAAAGGAATTGACCTGGAGGTGGCCAGATGAATGGAGATGGCCCGAAGGTTATGGATCCACGTAAGTGCTCACACTCCCACATTGGATCCCAAAAGTTGAAATAGAAAAAAAAAATGCTGACAGTGGGTAGCGCCCACATTGGATAGAGATTTAAAAGGAAAGTAACTAACACAAAAAGTTACAAAGTAGTGATGGCTAAACAATTTTATTATTACACAGTTTGCCAATACATTCTGCTTCAGGACCAGGAGCCCGGAGCTGGCAGTGTTTGTTGTGCAGCTTTTTAGTGTGAAAATTAAACTTGGCCCTTCCTGAAATTTAGTCTATTCCTTATACTCCCTATATTTAACCCTCATTGATTTTAACACTTAAATCTCACCTGACCCCCCCAAGACTTTAACCCCATCCGCCATTGGTTAAAAAATCCCTGCAAGGCAATGTCATTGTATGAGAAACTTACCTTAGAACGAAGCCCTCCAGCGGCGCGCTGTCACAGATGAGAGGGCTGACATCTTCCCCCCGGTCCTCCTTGCGGGTTTGTGGCCTCCAGCTACATGAGTGGTCGGGGGCGCAATGACGTCACTCATGTGCATGCGCATGGAAGCTGCAGTATGCGGCACAGGCTCTGAAGATCTAGAACTGTAAGCTGGACCTTCAGAGTGCATGCGCCTGTGATGTCACTGGCTGCATGCACTCTGAATTAACTCCCTCTGGACCATTGACACCTAACAAAAACCTCTACCTGGCCCTGTTACTAAATACTAATCCCCTGAACTCGTCCCTAACACTGAACTATAATCCACACCTGACCATAACCTCTAATTATAACCTACTAATACTTAACTATAACCCCCAGCTAACCCTAACACTTAACCATAACCTCCACCTGACCTTAGCCCCCATCTAATCCTACCTCCTTACTTTAACATCACATCTGACCCTAATATCATAGAATAATAACTCACCTGACCCTAACACTTAACTATAGACCTACCTGACACTTAATCATTACCATGGGCTCTTATAGGATTTGATCCCAGGACCATAACTCCCACCTGACCCTAACACTTAACCTTAGTCTCTACCTGGATCATAGATAACCCCCCTATACACCTGACCATAACGCTGATTTAGCCATAACATCCCTCCAAACTGACCGTAACACTTAATCATAACCCCCCACGTGACCCTAACACTTCACAATAATCCCCTGTCTGACTCTAAATGCTGCGTACACACGAGCGGTTTTGCTGTCGGAATAAACTCTGAAGGTGTCACGTATCTGGCGGAGATCGATCTGTAGAGGGGGCTTCTTTTGCACCTCCTGTCCAACACCCCTGGTAGTGATGACAGGGAGTGGAGGACACAGAGTGGCACGAGGGCCGATGTGGCGGATGACTTTGGCTGTACTTTGGCAGGAACCAGGTGACTTGAGAGCGCTGGGTCGGAACTGAAGACAGGAGCTCCGTGACGCTGAATCAGTAGCTGGAAGCGTAGCCGGGACGTAAGCCAAGGGTTCATCAGCAGCCGGGCAGAGCAGGTACCGAGTCGTGAGGCAGAGGCAAAGACGGGACACAGGCCGGGTTCGGTACACAGACGGGCAATGAGGCACAGGAACATCAGGCAGAAGCGGAGTCAGACACAAGCCGGGGTCACAAGTAGGCAGGCAGGGGTCAAGAGGGAGTTCAGGCAAGCCGGGTCGGGATACAGGAAACTGGTTCAGATCGGGTAAGCAAGCACTAGCTGAAAAGACCACTCAGCAAGTTATCAGGAGAGTACTTACCGAGGCCGAAGTGCCGAGAGTGGTTCACCCTTGCAACTGAGCGCAGTCCGCCCCCTGGAGGTGAGACAGGGGGTGAATGGCACAAAGAGGCACAGGCTACCCAACCAGAGGATGAAGACTGAAGTAGGAGCCAGGTGCTGGGGTCAGGAATACGTAGAGAAGCTTCCGGAATGCAGGTGCAGGTACAGGTCTGTAGACAGGCAAATCCGGGTCACTAGCAGAGGTTCAAGGCAGGAGACAGTAGACAAATCCGGGTCACAAGCAAGGTTCAAGAGGGCCAGAGGCAGCAAACGGGTAGTCCAGTAAACAGTCCAGGGGTCAAAGGGCAGGAGAAGGCAGCAAGGTCAAAAGGCAGATCCGAGGTCAAACAGGCAGTCAATCAAACAGGATACCGGAAACAGGAGCAGAGCTTAAGCAGGAAGCTGAAGACAAGCCAGCGCTGGACTGATCTGAACCACTTCCTTAAATAGGACCTGTAAGTGGTCATGTGACGCTGTCACGCACTGGAACGCTCAAGCGTGCGCTAGTGCGCATGCGCGTGCGTCGGAGCGCCGAGCCGCGAATGCGCATGCGCCGGAGCGCCGTCCCGTTGCGCGTGCGCACAGGCACCTGGCGCACCGTGTTAAACTGCCTGTTCTCCTGACAGTGCCCTCCCCCGAGGGGCGGCCTCCGGACGCCCAAACTAGCCATCAGCTCTGGATGCTCGATGTGGAAGGCCCGAATTAAACGTGGAGCATGCAGATTTCCTGAGGGCTCCCATGAGTTTTCTTCCGTGGGGTAACCCTCCCACTTGACCAAATACTGGAGTTGCCTCCCCCTCTTCCTGCAACTCAAGATCTTCTCCACCACGAATTCCGTCTCGCCATCCACCAGAACTGGTGGAGGTGGGGGTTCAATCCTGCCCGGGAAAGGACTGGGAGTAACAGGTTTCAGGAGGGAAGCGTGGAAGACAGGGTGTATCCTGTACGAATCCGGCAGAGAAAGTTCAAAAGCCACAGGATTGATCTTCCGTTTTATTTTGAAAGGGCCGATAAATTTAGGTCCTAATTTCCGTGTGGGGACAGCTAACTTGAGGTTCACTGAGGATAACCATACTTCGTCTCCAATTTCAAAATCTGGATTCTCCTTTCTTCCCCGATTAAAGTATCTCTCATACCCCTCCTGGGCTTTCTGCATGGCTTCTTGTATTTTTTGGAAGTTCTGTTGAAGGGACCGTACTCGGTCCTGGACAGCCGGAACGGCAATTTCAGGAAGGAACCCTGGTAGGAAGGAAGGATGGAATCCGTAGTTGGCCCAAAAGGGCGTTTGATTGGTGGCGGTATGGACCGCGTTGTTATAAGCAAATTCTGCAAATGGTAGAAGACTGGACCATTCGTCCTGAGAATCTGAGCAAAAGCAACGAAGATACTGCTCCAATGACTGATTTGTCCTCTCTGTTTGACCGTTACTTTGAGGATGATAGGCCGAAGAGAGGCATATTTTAATCTCCAGGGTCTTGCATAACTCTCGCCAGAACTTAGAGGTGAACTGAGGACCCCTATCCGAGGTAATAGTTGCAGGTAAGCCATGGAGTCGGACAATCTCCTTGAGGAAGATATCGGCTGTAGCAGAAGCAGACGGGGTGCCGGTAATTGGAAGAAAATGTGCCATTTTTGACAGTCGGTCTACTACGACCATTATTGTGGTGAATCCCTCTGAGGAAGGTAGTTCCACGATAAAGTCCATTGCTATCTCCGCCCATGGACGCTCAGGGATGGACAAGGGTCTCAGCAGGCCCCAGGCTTTAGAGTTGGTCCCCTTGTTCCGTTGACAAACTACACAGGACGACACATAATCCCGACAGTCTTGCCTCCACCCAGGCCACCAAAAGGAACGAGAAACTAGCTCCGTTGTTTTACGAACCCCAAAATGTCCTGCAAGTTTAAGATCATGCAAAGTTTTGAGTGTCAAGGGTCTTACTTCAGTAGGAACAAATACCTTTCCCTGGAACCAGTGTAATCCGTCATGAATCTCCATTGGAGGAGTTCCTTGATTTGAAGATTGCCCAGATGCTGCCTTAATAGCGGGAATCAGATCAGGTTGCAAAATGAGAGAAAGAAAATTCTGTGGTGGAAGAATGGTACTGGGTTCAGTTTCTTGGGGTGTTTCATGGAACATCCTGGAGAGAGCGTCTGCCTTCCCGTTTTTCGAGCCGGGTCTGTACGAGATATGGAAATTAAACCTAGCAAAGAAAAGAGCCCATCGGGCCTGCCTAGGCTTTAGGCGTTTGGCTGTCCTGAGGTATTCCAAATTTCGGTGGTCGGTCCAAATCATAATTGGATGAGAAGCCCCTTCCAGGAGGTACCTCCACTCTTCCAAGGCAAACTTGATGGCCAGTAATTCCCTATCTCCCACATCGTAGTTCCTCTCTGGTGGACTTAACTTCCGAGATGCGAAAGCCACCGGATGTAGAAGAGCCTTGGGACCTAGTCTTTGGGACAGGATAGCTCCCGTCGCCGTCTCTGATGCATCCACCTCCAGCACAAAGGGTAAGGCTGGATTTGCATGCATCAGGATGGGAGCTGACGAAAACAACTTTTTTAATGTGTCGAAGGCCCCTTGAGCCTCCGGGGACCAATGGAATTGGGTGCCTTGATGAGTCAATTTGGTGATGGGTGCCACTATGGAAGAAAAGCCGACAATGAATCTTCGGTAGAAATTTGCAAAACCGATGAATCGCTGTACCCCTTTCTTGTTAACCGGAGCGGGCCATTCCAGTATGGCTTTAACTTTTTGTGGGTCCATGGAGACCCCACTTGTAGAAATGATGAACCCCAGGAACTGCACTGTAGTTTTCTCGAATTTGCACTTCTCAGCTTTGAGGTACAAACTGTGATTCCGAAGAATGGAAAGAACTTGTTTCACGTGCACTCGGTGAAGTTCCGGGGTGTCTGAAAAGATAAGGATGTCGTCCAAATATACGACAAGAAAGTCATCGAGATGTTTGCGGAAAATATCATTGACCAGGTGCTGGAAAGTTGCTGGTGCGTTACAGAGCCCAAAGGGCATTACCAAGTATTCGTAGTGCCCGAATCTGGATCTGAAGGCAGTTTTCCATTCGTCTCCTGCCCTAATTCGGATAAGATTATAGGCCCCACGAAGATCCAACTTGGAGAAGATTCGGGCAGATCTGAAACGCTGGAAAAGTTCTGGGATTAGTGGCAGGGGATACCGGTTTTTAATTGTGATTTTATTTAATTCCCTGTAATCGATGCAAGGCCTCAGGGAGCCATCCCTCTTTCCTACGAAAAAGATGCCAGCTCCAGCTGGCGATGAGGAAGGGCGAATGAACCCCTTTTCCAGATTCTCATCAATGTAGGCCTTGAGGACCTTTAATTCTACTTCGGACAGAGGAAAGATACGACCGAAAGGAATCGCTGATCCAGGGAGTAGGTCGATGGGACAATCATATGCCCGATGGGGCGGCAGACAGTTCGCTTGTTGTTTGTCGAACACATCTCGGAACTCTAGGTAAACTGGGGGTACATGAAGAAGGCTCTCAGGAACCGAAGAAATGGTGGAGCAGGAAACGGAGGCCTGAATGAAGCAATGCTGAGTGCAGTGAGGAGATGAGAAGGAGACTTCTTTCCTTCCCCAGTTAATCTGTGGTTCGTGGATTTGAAGCCATGGGAGTCCCAAGATGATGGGGAACATAGGAGATGGGATGATGTCGAACTGAATGAGTTCCTGATGGCCAGAGTCAGTGGTGACCCGGATGGGTTGTGTTTCATGGGTGATAAGTCCTGAACGGGGAAGAGAACCATCAGCCAAGTGTACCTGCAAGTTTTGTTTCTTCAGGACCAGAGGTAAGTGTAATTTGGAAGCTAATGTGGCGTCAAGGAAGCAGCTGCAAGCACCGGAATCAATGATTGCTGATAGCCGGATCTCCTCTCCCGACAGCTGTAAGGAGACAAAGAGGGCGACATAAGTCTGGGAGAACCCAGAAGACTGATAGTTCATAAGACATTGACGGTAGGACTTACTCGGTCTTATAGGACAGGTACTGAGGAAATGTCCAGAAGCCCCACAATACAGGCAGAGATTCGCCCGTCGCCTACGGAGCCGTTCTTCAGCCGTGAGGGGGGCCCGGACCAACCCCAACTGCATAGGCTCTGTCTCCTGGTTGGCCACGGCTGAAGCCGCAGTGGCGGGTGGAGGCAAGGTAGGTCTGGTAAAAGTCCAATTGGAGCGGGGGGACTGGAAGCGTTCAGAACGCCTCTCCCGCATGCGCCGGTCCAATTTGGTGGCAGCTTGAATCAGGTCCTCCAGCGTGTCGGGAGTTTCGGATCTTGCCAGTTCATCCTTTAAAACTTCGGATAACCCCTGGCGGTACTGGTATTTGAGGGCCGGTTCGTTCCAACCGGTGTCAGCTGACCACTTTCGAAACTCTACGGTGTAGTCCTCCACCGGTCTGCGACCCTGAAGTAGGTTATGTAAAGTAGCTTCAGCTGTGGCCCCACGTTGCGGATCATCATAAAGTTGTGCCATACTTTCAAAAAAAGTCTCTACCGCATTCAATGCGGGGTTCCTCTGCTCCATCAAGCTATGGGCCCATGCCTGGGGTTCCTCGGCCAGGAGTGAAATGATGAAGCCCACCTTTACAACTTCTGACGAAAAAGTCCTAGGTTGAAGAGCCAGGTAGAGGGAGCAAGCGTTCTTGAAGGCCCGGAACTTCTTACGGTCACCCGTGAAGCGTTCAGGGGTAGGGACCCTGGGTTCAGGTGAGGCCATGATTACAGTAGGATTAGTTGATCCAGGAGGAGCGGAGATTCCACTGGAAGCTGAGGGGGCTGCCAAGGTAGGTGCAGCTAACCCCGAAAGATGCTGCAGGCGACTGTCCACTTGAGTGTACCCCTCTTGCAATTTTTGTACGGCTTCAGTTAAAGCTGAGACTTGTTGGCACAAAGCCTCAAGGGGTGAACGCACTCTGTCGGCCTCAGACATGGCTGGCTTGTACTATCAGGAGAGTACTTACCGAGGCCGAAGTGCCGAGAGTGGTTCACCCTTGCAACTGAGCGCAGTCCGCCCCCTGGAGGTGAGACAGGGGGTGAATGGCACAAAGAGGCACAGGCTACCCAACCAGAGGATGAAGACTGAAGTAGGAGCCAGGTGCTGGGGTCAGGAATACGTAGAGAAGCTTCCGGAATGCAGGTGCAGGTACAGGTCTGTAGACAGGCAAATCCGGGTCACTAGCAGAGGTTCAAGGCAGGAGACAGTAGACAAATCCGGGTCACAAGCAAGGTTCAAGAGGGCCAGAGGCAGCAAACGGGTAGTCCAGTAAACAGTCCAGGGGTCAAAGGGCAGGAGAAGGCAGCAAGGTCAAAAGGCAGATCCGAGGTCAAACAGGCAGTCAATCAAACAGGATACCGGAAACAGGAGCAGAGCTTAAGCAGGAAGCTGAAGACAAGCCAGCGCTGGACTGATCTGAACCACTTCCTTAAATAGGACCTGTAAGTGGTCATGTGACGCTGTCACGCACTGGAACGCTCAAGCGTGCGCTAGTGCGCATGCGCGTGCGTCGGAGCGCCGAGCCGCGAATGCGCATGCGCCGGAGCGCCGTCCCGTTGCGCGTGCGCACAGGCACCTGGCGCACCGTGTTAAACTGCCTGTTCTCCTGACACAAGTTGTGCATGTCACTGGCAGGTTTAAATAGGCGGATTGGCGCCAATGTGCGCACGTGCACGCGCACCAACGCTCACACGCGCACCAATGCGCGCGCGCACCAACCCGCACACAGGCGCGTGCACCTGCACGCACCCGTGCACGCCCGCACATGTCCTTTCTTGAGCATCTCTTGAACTGTCCACGCCTGCGCACCACTGTGCGCTTATTGTCTGGGTTTTCCTTACAGAAGGTTTCTCTGATGGAATTCTGACAGAATTCCACTCAAGCGGTCTTGCCTACACACGGTCATACCAAAGTCAGACCGTCAAGAACACTGTGACGTACAACACCTATGACGGGAATAGAAAAAGGAAGTTCAATAGCCAGTAGCCAATAGCTTCCGTCTCGTACTTGCTTCAGAGCATGCGTTTTTGGTACGTCGGAACAGCATACAGACGAGCGGGTTTCCCGATAGTAATTAGTTCTGTCAGAAAAATTTAGAACATGTTCTCTATCTAATTGTGTCAGATTTTTTGACGGAAAAAGTCCAATGGGGCATACACACGATCGGAATATACGATAAAAAGCTCTGACTTTTTCTGACGGACATTCCGCTCGTGAGTACGTGGCATAACACTTAGCCATAACTCCCACCTGACCCTCATGCTCAGCCGTTACCGCCCACCTGACCTTAATGCCTAGCCTTAGTAATAACCCCCATCTGACCCTAATGCTTAGCTATACCCCCACCTGACCCTAACAGTTATCCACAACCCCAGCCTTATCTGTAAAGATCTTTACATCTTCTAATAATACTTGTTTCCTGGCTGTCTCTAAATTCAGTGCTTACTGGACCCCTGACCCACAGCTAATGTGAGCCTAAATTTAATTGTAACCTTAACCCCTAACTCTGTATATAGATTACCATGACTTTATCTCTTTACAGATTGAGCGATCGCTGCTGGACGCTGAGCGGTGGAACTCTGCAGAGTGTGACCTGCTTGGATAATCATAGATGGATCTGTGAGAGGAATATAGTTCTAACTTCATATAAAGGCTCCTCTTATAACAATCTGGAATTCAGCCTGTGGAGGGCGATCTTCTCTTGTTACAGACAATCAAGCTGAACAATGGAGGGAAACCCTATATAGAAAACCTGAGATAATTACTATCAGCTGCTTCCAGCATAAAAATATTAACAAGGCTTTCATGGTTTTAGCATTTATTTTAAAATGTGACTCTGTGTTCCCTCCATCAGTTGGTCACATGACCAATTCCAAGATTTAGGGTGGGGGGCTGATGTCAAGGCAGGGCTGGCCATTCTGCAGCTGCTTCAGCAGAACCCATATGGCCAATAGTATAAGCAGCTTAAGAGTTCTCCTCCCCTTCAGTGGAACCCATGTAACCAGTAGCATAACCACCTGAACAGTATTCCTCCCTTTTAGTTGAACCCATGCAGACAATAGTATAAGCAGCCAGAGTACTCCTCCCTGTCAGTGGAAGCCATGTGGCCAGTGGCATAACTAGCTTAAGAGTACTCCTCCACTTCAGTTGAACCCATGTGGCCAATAGTATAAGCAGCTAAAGAGTGCTCCTCCCCTTCAGTGGAACTCATGCAGCCAATAGCATAAGCAGCTCAAGAGTTCCTTACTTCAGTGGAACCCATGTGACCAATAGAATAAACAGCTAAAGAGTGCTCCTCCCCTTCAGTAGAACCCATGTGGCAAAAAGAATAAGCAGCCGAAGAGTGCACCTCCTCTTCAGCGGAACCCATGTAGCCAATAGCATAAGCAGCTTAAGAGTTCTCCTCCCCTTCAGTGGAACCCATGTAGCCAATAGTATAAGCAGCTTAAGAGTTCTCCTCCCCTTCAGTGGAACCCATGTAGCCAGTAGCATAACCACCTTAACAGTATTCCTCCCCTTTAGTTGAACCCATGCAGACAATTGTATAAGCAGCCGAAGAGTGCTCCTTCCCTTCAGTGGAACCCATGTGGCCAATAGCATAATCAGCTGAAGAGTACTCCTCCCTGTCAGTGGAAGCCATGTGGCCAGGGGCATAACCTGCTGAAGAGTGCTCCTCCCCTTCAGTGGAACCCATACAGCCAATAGCATAAGCAGCTAAAGAGTTCTTCACTTCAGTGGAACCCATGTGGCCAATAGAATAAACAGCTAAAGAGTGCTCCTCCCCTTCAGCAGAACCCATGTGGCAAAAAGAATAAGCAGCTGAAGAGTTCTCCTCCCCTTCAGCGGAACCCATGTGGTCAATTACATAAACAGTTGAAAAGTGCTCCTCCCCTTTAGCAGAACCCATGTGGCCAATAGAATATACAGCTGAAGAGTGCTCCCCCCCTTTAGTGGAAACCATATGGTCAATATCACGGTTGTTCCTTTCGGGGATGCGTGTGCCTCTCCTCCTCTGAGGGGCCTCGGGCCCCTCTGGAGACTCAAAGAAAAGGGAGCTCTGAGAAGGGAAATGGACAGTAACTAATGGGAACTCTGATCTAACTGGTAAACTTGATGCCATCCTCAACCATGGGAAGCAACCAATTCAAACAATTCATAATTTGACTTTCTTTTCTTGCAATGGAATTTCACACAATGGGGACATACCAATTCCAATTTAGGCTTTTTGTATAGCCTATGAAGGAGATCACATCAAACATACATGGATTCCTGGAATATAAATATGTGACCTTGTAAATAAAATCTCCAACAATGTGACTGCATACTATTTCATCTACATTAACATTTCTCTAATTGTTAGCAAGCATTATAAAATGGTAACAATGCTGATAGGGAACTTTCTTTATGCAGTCCAGTAATTATCAGATAGCGATGGTTTTGGTTTAGTAGAGTCTACAGCTGGGGAAGAGGCCTGGACTGTGGTGTAGAAGTGTCTTGGATGATACACACAGGTCTCTTATTGATGGTAATGCGATGTGTCATGTTCAGTAATCTACAGGCTTTTTTTCTCAGAAAATGGGTGCAGGAACTCAACTACGATCCCCCAAAAAACCCCTCCCCCGACACACACACACCTTCCAAAGCGAGTCAAATAGTGTGTGCGGTCAAATTTCACTAACAGTGGGAAGGTCTTAAGGGGGAATTAAATACCAGGAGTGCATTACACACAGAGAGCAGAGTTGGTGGAAAAGGGGGAGGGGTACACTACGTGCAGAGTTTGGGGGTGTGCTAGGTACAAAGTTTAGAGTTCAGGGGTGCGCTGCATACAGAGTGCAGAGTTAAGGGGTGCGCTACACAAAGAGTGCAGCATTCAGCCTTCCTAAACAGCTTTTTACATCTGCATCCCTAGGGTTGCCACCTGTCTGGGATTTACCCAGATAGTCCGGTTTTTACATCCTCTGCCTGGGTTTCTCACTGCCTGACACCCGGACACCAGGGCACCCCTAAAAACACTTCCAACACCCCCATAGCAACCCCATAAAAGCTTAATCAGAATCTTGCTTACATAACATGTATCAGATGTTCACCTATCTTCACATATTTGTAATTGTCTGGATGGAAACAGCCCTAGTTACAAGGGACCTCCTGGCCACATTTTCCGATGCTTTGCTTCTAGTTACGGCTACTGGAGCCCTTTCAGGACTGCTCATGTTTGCAGACCGATCTATTGGCAGAGTAAGGAGCTGTGAGTGTGTGTGGGCGGGCAGAGGAGGAAGATGTGAGTGTGTGTGGGCGGGCAGAGGAAAGAGCTGTGAGTGTGTGTGGGCGGGCAGAGGAGGAAGATGTGAGTGTGTGTGGGCGGGCAGAGGAAGGAGCTGTGAGTGTGTGGGCGGGCAGAGGATGGAGCTGTGAGTGTGTGTGGGCGGGCAGAGTAAGGAGCTGTGAATGTGTGTGGGCGGGCAGAGGAGGGAGCTGTGAGTGTGTGTGGGTGGGCAGAGGAAAGAGCTGTGAGTGTGTGGGAGGGCAGAGGAGGGAGCTGTGAGTGTGTGTGGGCGGGCAGAGTAGGGAGCTGTGAGTGTGTGTGGGCGGGCAGAGGAGGGAACTGTAAGTGTTTGTGGGCGGGCAGAGGAAGGAGCTGTGAGTGTGTGTGGGCGGGCAGAGGAAGGAGCTGTGAGTGTGTGTGGGCGGGCAGAGGAAGGAGCTGTGAGTGTGTGTGTGGGCGGGCAGAGGAGGGAGCTGTGAGTGTGTGTGGGCGGGCAGAGGAAGGAGCTGTGAGTGTGTGTGGGCGGGCAGAGGAAGGAGCTGTGAGTGTGTGTGGGCGGGCAGAGGAAAGAGCTGTGAGTGTGTGTGTGGGCGGGCAGAGGAAGGAGCTGTGAATGTGTGTGGGCGGGCAGAGGAGGGAGCTGTGAGTGTGTGTGGGGGGGCAGAGGAAAGAGCTGTGAGTGTGTGGGAGGGCAGAGGAGGGAGCTGTGAGTGTGAGTGGGCGGGCAGAGGAGGGAGCTGTGAGTGTGAGTGGGCGGGCAGAGGAGGGAGCTGTGAGTGTGAGTGGGCGGGCAGAGGAGGGAGCTGTGAGTGTGTGTGGGTGGGCAGAGGAAGGAGCTGTGAGTGTGTGTGGGCGGGCAGAGGAAGGAGCTGTGAGTGTGTGTGGGCGGGCAGAGGAGGGATCTGTGAGTGTGTGTGGTCTGATAGAGAAAGGAACTCTGAGTGTGAGTGGGCAGGCAGAGGAAGGAGCTGTGAGTGTGTGTGGGTGGGCAGAGGAAAGAGCTGTGAGTGTGTGGGCGGGCAGAGGAGGGAGCTGTGAGTGTGAGTGGGCGGGCAGAGGAGGGAGCTGTGAGTGTGAGTGGGCGGGCAGAGGAGGGAGCTGTGAGTGTGAATGGGCGGGCAGAGGAAGGAGCTGTGAGTGTGTGTGGGTGGGCAGAGGAGGGATCTGTGAGTGTGTGTGGTCTGATAGAGAAAGGAGCTGTGAGTGTGAGTGGGCGGGCAGAGGAAGGAGCTGTGAGTGTGTGTGGGCGGGCAGAGGAAGGAGCTGTGAGTGTGTGTGGGCGGGCAGTGGAGGGAGCTGTGAGTGTGTGTGGGTGGGCAGAGGAAAGAGCTGTGAGTGTGTGGGCGGGCAGAGGAGGGAGCTGTGAGTGTGAGTGGGCGGGCAGAGGAGGGAGCTGTGAGTGTGAGTGGGCGGGCAGAGGAGGGAGCTGTGAGTGTGAGTGGGCGGGCAGAGGAGGGAGCTGTGAGTGTGTGTGGGTGGGCAGAGGAAGGAGCTGTGAGTGTGTGTGGGCGGGCAGAGGAGGGAGCTGTGAGTGTGTGTGGTCTGATAGAGAAAGGAGCTGTGAGTGTGAGTGGGCGGGCAGAGGAAGGAGCTGTGAGTGTGTGTAGGCGGGCAGAGGAGGGAGCTGTGAGTGTGTGTGGGCGGGCAGTGGAGGGAGCTGTGAGTGTGTGTGGGTGGGCAGAGGAGAGAGCTGTGAGTGTGTGTGTGGGAGGGCAGAGGAGGGAGCTGTGAGTGTGTGTGGGCAGGCAGAGGAGGGAGCTGTGAGTGTGTGTGGGCGGGCAGAGGAAGGAGCTGTGAGTGTGTGGGCGGGCAGAGGAGGGAGCTGTGAGTGTGTGTGGGCGGGCAGAGGAGGGAGCTGTGAGTGTGTGTGGGCGGGCAGTGGAGGGAGCTGTGAGTGTGTGTGGGTGGGCAGAGGAGGGAACTGTGAGTGTGTGTAGGCGGGCAGAGGAAAGAGCTGTGAGTGTGTGTGGGTGGGCAGAGGAAAGAGCTGTGAGTGTGTGGGCGGGCAGAGGAGGGAGCTGTGAGTGTGAGTGGGCGGGCAGAGGAGGGAGCTGTGAGTGTGAGTGGGCGGGCAGAGGAGGGAGCTGTGAGTGTGTGTGGGTGGGCAGAGGAAGGAGCTGTGAGTGTGTGTGGGCGGGCAGAGGAGGGATCTGTGAGTGTGTGTGGTCTGATAGAGAAAGGAGCTGTGAGTGTGAGTGGGCGGGCAGAGGAGGGAGCTGTGAGTGTGTGTGGTCTGATAGAGAAAGGAGCTGTGAGTGTGTGTGGGCGGGCAGAGGAAGGAGCTGTGAGTGTGTGTGGGCGGGCAGTGGAGGGAGCTGTGAGTGTGTGTGGGTGGGCAGAGGAGGGAGCTGTGAGTGTGTGTGGGCGGGCAGAGGAGGGAGCTGTGAGTGTGTGTGGTCTGATAGAGAAAGGAGCTGTGAGTGTGAGTGGGCGGGCAGAGGAAGGAGCTGTGAGTGTGTGTAGGCGGGCAGAGGAGGGAGCTGTGAGTGTGAGTGGGCGGGCAGTGGAGGGAGCTGTGAGTGTGTGTGGGCGGGCAGAGGAAGGAGCTGTGAGTGTGTGTGGGCGGGCAGTGGAGGGAGCTGTGAGTGTGTGTGGGCGGGCAGAGGAGGGAGCTGTGAGTGTGTGTGGGCGGGCAGAGGAGGGAGCTGTGAGTGTGTGTGGTCTGAAAGAGAAAAGAGCTGTGAGTGTGAGTGGGCGGGCAGAGGAAGGAGCTGTGAGTGTGTGTAGGCAGGCAGAGGAGGGAGCTGTGAGTGTGTGTGGGCGGGCAGTGGAGGGAGCTGTGAGTGTGTGTGGGCGGGCAGTGGAGGGAGCTGTGAGTGTGTGTGGGTGGGCAGAGGAGGGAGCTGTGAGTGTGTGTGTGGGCGGGCAGAGGAGGGAGCTGTGAGTGTGTGTGTGGGCGGGCAGAGGAGGGAGCTGTGAGTGTGTGTGGGCAGGCAGAGGAGGGAGCTGTGAGTGTGTGTGGGCGGGCAGAGGAAGGAGCTGTGAGTGTGTGTGGGCGGGCAGAGTAAGGAGCTGTGAATGTGTGTGGGCGGGCAGAGGAGGGAGCTGTGAGTGTGTGTGGGTGGGCAGAGGAAAGAGCTGTGAGTGTGTGGGAGGGCAGAGGAGGGAGCTGTGAGTGTGTGTGGGCGGGCAGAGTAGGGAGCTGTGAGTGTGTGTGGGCGGGCAGAGGAGGGAACTGTAAGTGTTTGTGGGCGGGCAGAGGAAGGAGCTGTGAGTGTGTGTGGGCGGGCAGAGGAAGGAGCTGTGAGTGTGTGTGGGCGGGCAGAGGAAGGAGCTGTGAGTGTGTGTGTGGGCGGGCAGAGGAGGGAGCTGTGAGTGTGTGTGGGCGGGCAGAGGAAGGAGCTGTGAGTGTGTGGGCGGGCAGAGGAAGGAGCTGTGAGTGTGTGTGGGCGGGCTGAGGAAAGAGCTGTGAGTGTGTGTGTGGGCGGGCAGAGGAAGGAGCTGTGATTGTGTGTGGGCGGGCAGAGGAGGGAGCTGTGAGTGTGTGTGGGTGGGCAGAGGAAAGAGCTGTGAGTGTGTGGGAGGGCAGAGGAGGGAGCTGTGAGTGTGAGTGGGCGGGCAGAGGAGGGAGCTGTGAGTGTGAGTGGGCGGGCAGAGGAGGGAGCTCTGAGTGTGAGTGGGCGGGCAGAGGAGGGAGCTGTGAGTGTGTGTGGGTGGGCAGAGGAAGGAGCTGTGAGTGTGTGTGGGCGGGCAGAGGAAGGAGCTGTGAGTGTGTGTGGGCGGGCAGAGGAGGGATCTGTGAGTGTGTGTGGTCTGATAGAGAAAGGAACTCTGAGTGTGAGTGGGCAGGCAGAGGAAGGAGCTGTGAGTGTGTGTGGGTGGGCAGAGGAAAGAGCTGTGAGTGTGTGGGCGGGCAGAGGAGGGAGCTGTGAGTGTGAGTGGGCGGGCAGAGGAGGGAGCTGTGAGTGTGAGTGGGCGGGCAGAGGAGGGAGCTGTGAGTGTGAGTGGGCGGGCAGAGGAGGGAGCTGTGAGTGTGTGTGGGTGGGCAGAGGAGGGATCTGTGAGTGTGTGTGGTCTGATAGAGAAAGGAGCTGTGAGTGTGAGTGGGCGGGCAGAGGAAGGAGCTGTGAGTGTGTGTGGGCGGGCAGAGGAAGGAGCTGTGAGTGTGTGTGGGCGGGCAGTGGAGGGAGCTGTGAGTGTGTGTGGGTGGGCAGAGGAAAGAGCTGTGTGTGTGTGGGCGGGCAGAGGAGGGAGCTGTGAGTGTGAGTGGGCGGGCAGAGGAGGGAGCTGTGAGTGTGAGTGGGCGGGCAGAGGAGGGAGCTGTGAGTGTGAGTGGGCGGGCAGAGGAGGGAGCTGTGAGTGTGTGTGGGTGGGCAGAGGAAGGAGCTGTGAGTGTGTGTGGGCGGGCAGAGGAGGGAGCTGTGAGTGTGTGTGGTCTGATAGAGAAAGGAGCTGTGAGTGTGAGTGGGCGGGCAGAGGAACGAGCTGTGAGTGTGTGTAGGCGGGCAGAGGAGGGAGCTGTGAGTGTGTGTGGGCGGGCAGTGGAGGGAGCTGTGAGTGTGTGTGGGTGGGCAGAGGAGGGAGCTGTGAGTGTGTGTGTGGGAGGGCAGAGGAGGGAGCTGTGAGTGTGTGTGGGCAGGCAGAGGAGGGAGCTGTGAGTGTGTGTGGGCGGGCAGAGGAGGGAGCTGTGAGTGTGTGTGGGCGGGCAGTGGAGGGAGCTGTGAGTGTGTGTGGGTGGGCAGAGGAGGGAACTGTGAGTGTGTGTAGGCGGGCAGAGGAAAGAGCTGTGAGTGTGTGTGGGCGGGCAGAGGAAGGAGCTGTGAGTGTGTGTGGGCGGGCGGTGGAGGGAGCTGTGAGTGTGTGTGGGTGGGCAGAGGAAAGAGCTGTGAGTGTGTGGGCGGGCAGAGGAGGGAGCTGTGAGTGTGAGTGGGCGGGCAGAGGAGGGAGCTGTGAGTGTGAGTGGGCGGGCAGAGGAGGGAGCTGTGAGTGTGTGTGGGTGGGCAGAGGAAGGAGCTGTGAGTGTGTGTGGGCGGGCAGAGGAGGGATCTGTGAGTGTGTGTGGTCTGATAGAGAAAGGAGCTGTGAGTGTGAGTGGGCGGGCAGAGGAGGGAGCTGTGAGTGTGTGTAGGCGGGCAGAGGAAGGAGCTGTGAGTGTGTGTGGGCGGGCAGAGGAAGGAGCTGTGAGTGTGTGTGGGCGGGCAGTGGAGGGAGCTGTGAGTGTGTGTGGGTGGGCAGAGGAGGGAGCTGTGAGTGTGTGTGGGCGGGCAGAGGAGGGAGCTGTGAGTGTGTGTGGTCTGATAGAGAAAGGAGCTGTGAGTGTGAGTGGGCGGGCAGAGGAAGGAGCTGTGAGTGTGTGTAGGCGGGCAGAGGAGGGAGCTGTGAGTGTGAGTGGGCAGGCAGTGGAGGGAGCTGTGAGTGTGTGTGGGCGGGCAGAGGAAGGAGCTGTGAGTGTGTGTGGGCGGGCAGTGGAGGGAGCTGTGAGTGTGTGTGGGCGGGCAGAGGAGGGAGCTGTGAGTGTGTGTGGGCGGGCAGAGGAGGGAGCTGTGAGTGTGTGTGGTCTGATAGAGAAAGGAGCTGTGAGTGTGAGTGGGCGGGCAGAGGAGGGAGCTGCGAGTGTGTGTGGGCGGGCAGTGTAGGGAGCTGTGAGTGTGTGTGGGCGGGCAGTGGAGGGAGCTGTGAGTGTGTGTGGGGGGGCTGAGGAGGGAGCTGTGAGTGTGTGTGTGGGCGGGCAGAGGAGGGAGCTGTGAGTGTGTGTGGGCAGGCAGAGGAGGGAGCTGTGAGTGTGTGTGGGCGGGCAGTGGAGGGAGCTGTGAGTGTGTGTGGGCGGGCAGAGGAGGGAGCTGTGAGTGTGTGTGGGCGGGCAGAGGAGGGAGCTGTGAGTGTGTGTGGTCTGATAGAGAAAGGAGCTGTGAGTGTGAGTGGGCGGGCAGAGGAGGGAGCTGTGAGTGTGTGTGGGCGGGCAGTGGAGGGAGCTGTGAGTGTGTGTGGGCGGGCAGTGGAGGGAGCTGTGAGTGTGTGTGGGTGGGCAGAGGAGGGAGCTGTGAGTGTGTGTGGGCGGGCAGAGGAGGGAGCTGTGAGTGTGTGTGGGCGGGCAGAGGAGGGAGCTGTGAGTGTGTGTGGGCAGGCAGAGGAGGGAGCTGTGAGTGTGTGTGGGCGGGCAGAGGAAGGAGCTGTGAGTGTGTGGGCGGGCAGAGGAGGGAGCTGTGAGTGTGTGTGGGCAGGTAGAGGAAGGAGCTGTGAGTGTGTGGGCGGGCAGAGGAAGGAGATGTTAGTGTGTGGGCAGGCAGAGGAAGAGGGGTAAATCCTTCCGGGGCTGAAGTGGTTAAAAATCTCTATAGGTGACGCTTACATTTTTTTTACAGATTACATCTTTAGAGTCACAGAGGAGGTCTAGTGATAGAATTATTGCTCTCGCTCTAACGATCGCAGCATATGTAACCTGTGTGTGTCTGGCTCTGACACTAGCCGGTGCCTCACCAGTCACTCACCTCACCGCACCTCCCTGGTAACTACTGTATGTAACTTCTGTTATCTTGACAGCATTTTCTAAGTCTTTGCAGCAGCTGCCTGGCACTGGGTGGTACTATGCAGCTTAATATGTTACAGGTAATGTGAAAATCCCTTTATACACCGAGGAACTCAAACAAATAAACATCTAATAAAAATGACCGTGTGAGTCCTCAGCCTGAGCTCAGACATTGCGTAAAGCTGAAGGGTCCTACAACATCTATCATTAGTATTCTCACACAGCGAGGCCTGTGGTTAAGGCCGCTGTGGTTAGATTCTTGACAGGAAATGAGTCGATCGTTCGGTACGTGTATCAGATGAGTAAGAAATAATGGAGGGACCAGACGAAAGAGATAAGACCTCCAGCCCTCAACACTCAGGTACAGAAATATCTTCTCAATTCCTCATATCATTTGCAGTGTTGGTCATCTAACTTTAAAAAAGTAATTAGTTAAGTTACAAATTACTTCTCCCAAAAAGTAATTGCGTTAGTAACTCAGTTACTACATTGGAAAAGTAATTTGTTACGCAGCAAAGTAACTGTGACTTTTTTTTAATATTCTATAATGTAATTATGTTCTATAACATCTGCTACTGTGCAAGGGGCATCTATCGTGTAACTAAGGGGTAGGGATGAGCCGAACACCCCCCCGTTCGGCTCGCACCAGAACCCGCGAACGGACCTAATGTCCGTGCGAGTATTAGAACCCTATTAGTTACAATGGACGCGAACGTTCAAAATCAAAAGTGCTAATTTTAAAGGCTAATATGCAAGTTATTGTCATAAAAAGTGTTTGGGGACCCGGGTCCTGCCCCAGGGGACATGTATCAATACAAATTTATTTTTTAAAACGGAAGTTTTTTCAGGAGCAGTGATTTCAATAATGCTTAAATTGAAACAATAACAGTGTAATATTCCTTTAAATTTCGTACCTGGGGGTGTCTATAGTATGCCTGTGAAGGGGCGCATGTTTCCTGTGCTTAGAACTGTCCCTGCACAAAGTGTAATTTTTGCAGGAAAAAAAGCTATTTAAAATCACTTGCGGCTAATGTTAATTGACGGCTCCCGTAACACAGAGAACAGTCATTCATTGAAAGGCATTCATAAAAAAAAGTCATTGATAAAAAATAACCAGGCCCTTTAGGTCTGCTATGGATATTAAGGGGGACCCCAGCCAAAAAAAAATAAAAAAATGGCGTGGGGCCCCCCTCAATATCCATACCAGACCCTTATCCGAGCACGCAACCTGGCAGGCCGCAGGAAAAGAGGGGGGGACGGGAGCGGCCCCCCCTCCCTCCTAAACCATACCAGGCCACATGCCCTCAACATTGGGAGGATGCTTTGGAGAGCTGAGACCCCCAAAGCACCTTGTCCCCATGTTGATGAGGACAAGGGCCTCTTCCCCACAACCCTGCCCATTGGTTTTGGGGGTCTGCGGGCAGGAGGCTTATCGGAATCTGGAAGCCCCCTTTAACAAGGGGACCCCCAGATCCCGCCCCCCTGTGTGAAATGGTAAGGGGGTACAAAAGTACCCCTACCATTTCACCAAAAAAGTGTCAAAATTGTAAAAATGACAGGAGACAGTCTTTGACAATTCCTTTATTAAAATCTTCTTTCTTCTGGTCTTCCTTTCTTCATCCTTCAGTTTCTTCATCTTCTCCTTCCGGCATCTTCTTCCATCTTCTTCTTCCATCTTCTTCTTCCTCCGATCCGCTTCTTCTTCCTCCGGTCTTCTCGTCCTTCTCGTCCGGCATTTTCTTCCATGGCGTCGGCGTCTATTCTTCTGTCGGGCCGCTCCTCACAATGGGAGGCTCCCGCTGTGTGAGGCTTCGCTCCGTCTGACAGGTCTTTTATAACGGAGGGCACCTGGTGACCTCGCCCCCTCTGACGTCATGGGGAAAGCCATAGGGAAGTCCCCATGACGTCCCCGTGAATCAGAGGGGGGCAGGGTCACCAGGTGCCCTCCGTTATAAAAGACCTGTCAGACAGAGCAAAGCCTCACACAGCGGGAGCCTCCCATTGCGCGGAGCGGCCCAGAAGAGACACCGACGCCATGGAAGAAGATGCCAGACGAGAAGACCAGAGCAAGAAGAAGCGGATCGGAGAAAGAAGAAGATGGAAGAAGAAGATGGAAGAAGAAGATGGAAGAAGATGCCGGAAGGAGAAGATGAAGAAACTGAAGGATGAAGAAAAGAAGAAAGAAGATTTTAATAAAGGAATTGTCAAAGACCGTCTCCTGTCATTTTTACAATTTTTGACACTTTTTTGGTGAAATGGTAGGGGTACCCTTACCATTTCACAAAGGGGGGGGGCGGGATCTGGGGTCCCCTTGTTAAAGGGGGCTTCCAGATTCTGATAAGCCCCCCGTTCGCAGACATCCACAACCAATGACCAGGGTTGTGGGGAAGAGGCCCTTGTCCTCATCAACATGGGGACAAGGTGCTTTGGGGGTTTCAGACCCCCAAAGCACCCTCCCAATGTTGAGGGCATGTTGCCTGGCACGGTTCAGGAGGCAGGGGGGGCGCTCTCGTCCCCCCTCTTTTCCTGCAGCCTGCCAGGTTGCTTGCTCGGATAAGGGTCTGGTATGGATTCTGAGGGGGACCCCACGCCATTTTTTTTTTTGGCTGGGGTCCCCCTTAACCACTTGACCACTGGGCACTTAAACCCCCTTCCTAACCAATTTTCAGCTTTCGGTGCTCTCACACTTTGAATGACAATTACTCCGTCATGCAACACTGTACCCAAATGAATTTGTGTCCTTTTTTTCACACAAATTGAGCTTTCTTTTGGTGGTATTTAATCACCGCTGGGTTTTTTATTTTTTGCGCTATAAATCAAAAAATACAGAAAATTTGGTTAAAAAAAATAATAATAATTCTTTGTTTTTATTAAAAATTATTGCAGAGTATTGGCAAGTATTGGCGAGTATTGGCGAGTATTGGCAGAGTATTGGCGAGTATTGGCAGAGTATTGGCAGAGTATTGGCGAGTATTGGCAGAGTATTGGCAGAGTATTGGCAGAGTATTACAGTGTTGCACAGTATTGGTAGAGTATTGCACAGTGGTGGCAGAGCATTGCACAGTGGTGGCAGAGCATTGCACAGTGGTGGCAGAGTATTGCACAGTGGTTGCAGAGCATTGCACAGTGGTGGCAGAGTATTGCACAGTGGTGGCAGAGCATTGCACAGTGGTGGCAGAGTATTGCACAGTGGTGGCAGAGCATTGCACAGTGGTGGCAGAGTATTGCACAGTGGTTGCAGAGCATTGCACAATGGTTGCAGAGCATTGCACAGTGGTTGCAGAGCATTGCACAAAGGTGGCAGAGCATTGCACAGTGGTGGCAGAGCATTGCACAGTGGTGGCAGAGTATTGCACAGTGGTGGCAGTGTATTGACCAGCGCTGTGGGCACTACACATCCAGCCCACAGCGCTGGTCCCATCTCTCCCCCTCTCCGTGACACCGGTTTGTGTACATGTGATCGCTCCGTCATTTGACGGAGTGATCACGTGGTAAACGGCCGATATCAGCGGCCGTTTACCGTGATCCGTGATGCGCCGGGTCCTCGGGACCCGGCGGTCACGGATGTTCCCGAGTGCGCGCCCCAGGGGGCGCGGGAGCAAGTTTCTGGGAGGACTTAGAACAAGCCGACCGCGCTGTGGCCGTCTTTCGACTATAGCGCGGTCGGCATGTGGTTAATATCCATAGCAGACCTGAAGGGCCTGGTTATTGAATTTGGGGGGATCCCCACGCTTTTTTTTTTTAATTTTTTTTATTTTTTATCAATGACTTTTTTTTTTTATCAATGGCTTTCAATGAATGACTGTTCTCTGTGTTACGGGAGCCGTCAATACATTAACCGCGAGTGATTTTAAATAGCTTTTTTTCCTGCAAAAATGACACTTTTTGCAGGGACAGTTCTAAGCACAGGAAACATGCGCCCCTTCACAGGCATACTATACACCCCCCCCAGATGTGATACTGCAATGCTGTACTAACAGCACGCACACACTAATCCCCAGAATCATAGCACATAATGTCAGCAGTCAGCAGAACATAACACTGACACTGACGCTGGAACACAACACAATATGCGAGGCCGCCGGTGCGGCGGCCTTTTATACTGTGGGGCGTGTACTAAACCCCCTGAGCTATAATTGGCCACAGGCATCCTGCCTGTGGCCAATTATTGCTCTCCTCGCCGCTGGCTCTTTGATTGGCCAAGCATGCGGGTCACAGTGCATGCTTGGCCAATCATCAGCCAGCAATGCACTGCAACTGGCGCAGTGCATTGCGGGCCGCTCGCATCACACGAATTTGATGCGAGCGGCCCAAATAGTTCTGGGCTCACCGAACGGGCGAACGCCCGATGTTCGCTTCTAACATGAGTTTGAATCGAACACCGGGCCCATCCCTACTAAGGGGCGGGTCTAGTATTACTGTAAGCAAGGGGCGCATTTATTATTATTGTTATATATCGTGTAACCAAGGGGCAGATCTGTTATAGCGTGTAAGCAAGGGGCGGGTCTATTATTATTATTATATTGTGTAAGGGGCGGATGGCTACAGAAGAGTGCGAAGGTTAAATTAATGGGCAGAGCTCGATATATAACAATAATAATAAATGCGCCCCTCTTTTTACAGTAATACTAGACCCGCCCCTTAGTTACACGGTAGACGCCCCTTGCAGAGTAGCACAAGCATCGGGAGCGTGCGGCATCACCTTGAACAATTACATGTTAACTGCGCCTGCGCGGTGTAGAGTTCACTCAGAGCTGTTTAGGTTCAGCAATTTTCGTAAGCTCCGTAGTCCTTCGTACTGGGCATTACAGGGGGGTCCTTATGCGGGGGGGACTTTTTCGGCAGGACACTGATGTAGCATGAAAGTCACTATCCCGTGAAAGACGCTACCCCCTGACGCTACTGCACATGTGCCGGTTTCAGTCAAAAGAATCTGAGCACAGAGCTGCTCAAGGCGAATATCATACAGGGGTATATGGATGAAAATCTTTGAGAAAAATGGCATGGCTACCCCATCACCCGCACCCCCCACCCCAGCCCATTACCAGCCCCTTTGGGTCTTGTATGGAAATTAAGGGGAACCCCACACCCAAAATAAAACCCTATACCTACAACCCTATATACTCTGAACAGCAGTATACAGGCGGTGCAAACAAGACAGGGACTGTAGGTTTGTTCTTAAGTAGAATCTGTTTGTCATTTTGAACAGATACATTATGAAGTGTAGCTCCATCCAAAAAAATCAATTTTTAAGCTTTTTGGAGAACATAGGGAAGGGTTATCACCCCTGTAACATTTGTTTTGATGTCTGTGCACCTGTTCAGAACATTTCACCTAACTTTCCGTCCCAATGACAAATGTTTTTGGAAAAGTGGGGTTTTAGTTAAAACAAGGATTGGTGATAAAGCATCAGTAGAGAGGAGATACCTTTTTCCCAAATTAAATCTAACAGGATAGAATTTCCCTTCCTAGGGGTAGATTTCCTCTCACTTCCTGTTTTCGCCTTCCGTTTGCAAGTAGGAGTCGTTTGTAAGTTGGATGTTTGAAAGTAGGGGCCTGGCGTATATACTCTGCAGAAATTTGCCCCATTAGATGTTGGTGTTGCCACAACACTGTAAGCCCTCACAGTTACTCTTGGTGGACAAAGGAATTGGCCCTGCTGTGAATTATTAGATCAAGATTTGTAATTGCATGCACCTGTTGAACAGGGGCAGAAAAATTGGGCCTTTGGTGGTGGTGGTGGATGGTGTTGCCACAACACTGTAAGCCCTCACAGTTACTCTTGGTGGGCACAGGAATGGGCCCTGCTGTGAATTATTAGATCAAGATTTGTAATTGCATGCACCTGTTGAACTGGGTCAGAAAAATTGGGTCTTTGGTGGTGGTGGTGGTGGACGGTGTTGCCACAACACTGTAAGCCCTCACAGATACTGTACTTGGAGCACAGCAATCAGACCTGTTGCAAAGCATTGCATAAAAAATTGTAATTACACGCCCCTGTTAAACAGGGGCTGAAAAATTGAGCCTTAGGCACTGGTGCTGGTGCCACAACACTGCAACCCCTCACAGATACTGTACTCTGAGCACAGAATCAGACCTGTTGCAAAGCATTGCATAACAAATTGTAATTACACGCCCCTGTTAAACAGGGGCTGAAAAATTGGGCCTTAGCCACTGGTGGTGGCACCCAGAAACAAAAATGTTCTTCCAAGCTATCATCAGGATCATTGAGGAGGAAGAGGATAGTCAGTCAACATAACAGGACAGTCACTCAGCATCAGCATAGGCAGTCTTGAAGGGATGGGACATTTCAAAATAAATTATTCTGTTATATCAGCTTCAGGTGCCTGGTAGCTGGTGGTGATCCAAGACTGATTCATCTTTATGATGGTCAGTCGATCAACCAAGTTGGTGGACAGGCGCACCCTGTGATCGGTGACAAAGCCTTCAGCAGCACTGAATGTGCGTTCGGAAAGAACGCTGGATGCAGGACAGGCCAGTAGCTCAATTGCATACTGTGCAAGCTCTGGCCAGTGATCCATCCTCAAGACCCAGTAAGCCAGGACATCCTGTAAGCCTGGGTACCTGGGTAAGCCTGGGTACCTGCCCAAGAACCGCTGCACCGCCAGGTTAAGGACGTGAGCCATACAGGGCACATGGGTCAGCTGTCCCTGTCGCAGGGCGGAGAGAAGGTTAGTGCCATTGTCACAAACCACCATTCCTGGCTTAAGCTGGCGTGGCGTCAACCACCTCTCGGCCTGCCCCTGCAGAGCTGACAGAACCTCTGCCCCAGTGTGGCTCCTGTCCCCCAAACACACCAGCGCAAGCACGGCATGGCATCTTTTCGCCTGCGTACTTGCGTAGCCCCTTGGTCGCCTACGGAGCACCGCTGGTTCCAAGGATAGAGCACTCGAAGAGGCCATGGAGGAAGAAGAAGAGGAGGGGGTGGGGGAGAGAGGTGTGTCACAACCAGTAGTAGCATTTTGGAGGCGTGGTGGCGAAACAACCTCCAACACTACTGCACCTTGTCCTGCATCCCTCCCAGCTGCCAAAAGAGTGACCCAATGGTCCGTGAAAGACAGGTAACGTCCCTGTCCATGCCTGCTGGACCATGAGTGAGCGGTAATATGCACCTTACCGCTGACTGCCCTGTCCAGCGAGGCATGGACATTGCCTTCCACATGCTGGTAGAGAGCCGGAATCGCCTTGAGAAAAAGTGGCGTTTGGGAACCTGCCACTGAGGAACCGCACATTGAACAAACTCACGGAAGGGGGCCAAGTCTACCAACTGAAAAGGCAGCAGTTGAAATGCTAGCAATTTAGCCAAGCTAGCATTCAACGGCTGGGCATGTGGATGGCTGGGAGTAAACTTTTTTTGACGGCCCAGCAGCTGGGGCAGGGAAATTTGCCTGGTACAATCGGACGTCGGTGTACTGCTAGCAGAGTTGCCGCAAGTACTTGGCTGTGACACACCTAATTCTACACCTTCATTCCTCTCAGTGCAGCTTTCAGAGAGGACTGAAGGTATAGTGGGGTTGGAGATCCCAGCTGATGAGGAGCAAGGAGAGGTCCGCTTTGTTCTTTGGTGTGGGTCTTTAATGTGCGCTTGCCAACGAGCTGCATGGCAGGTCGACATATGTCTGGTCATGCTTGTGGTGCCCAAGCGGCTGATGTTTTGGCCACGCGAGATACGCTTGAGACATATGTTGCAAATAGCAGTGGTGCGATCTGATGCACTCCTCTCAAAAAAGGCCCACGCCAAATAACTTTTGTAATAAAGCGCAGAGACAGCGCCCTGCACAGGCGGAGCTCTGCAGTGTGATTCAGTTGGTGTGCTGGCCTCAAGCTGGCCCCCGGCGGAGATGTGACGCCTCCTCCTCCTCTCTCCGTTCAGGCACCCACGTGGAGTCAGTGACCTCATCATCCCCTCCCTCTTCACCACTGGAGCAAACCTGGCAGTAAGCTGCAGCTGGTGGAACATAACTGCCAGATTGCTGTCCTTGAGCATCCCCTCTCTCTGCGCTCACGCTACTGCCTTCCTCTAGCTGGGTATCATCATCCAAGCCTTCAAAACGCTGGGCATCCTCCTGGAGCATGTACCCAACACTGTGCTCAAACAGTTTGGGGGACTCCTCAGGAGGACATGGTGGGTCTAGGTAAGGGGTGCCTGATGATGACATTGAGTACGCGTTGGCAGCTGCTTTGCCATTACCCTGAGCCTGGGTGAGAGAGGATGAGGAGGATGAGGAGGGCTTGGTCATCCATTCTACCAAGCCTTCGGCATGATGCGGCTCAACATGTCCAGCTGCCGAAAAGAAGGACAAGCATGTCCCATGGCCACGTGCTGATGACGATGCACCACGTCCACGACCAGCACTGTTGTCTCTAGACACAGAGCCTGCTTGCCCTGTTTTCTTGGCTCGGGACTGTCTGCCTCTCCTTGTCGGTCTTCCAGACATTGTAATGGGTAGTGTGGCTAGCTGGCTGCCTGCCTTAGATGACAACACGCCAGAAGAGCAGATACAGCGTAATGTGGTTTAGTGTGCTGTGCTATAGTCACAGAGCACAAACACACACACACACACACACACACACACACACACACACTGCTGTAGATGGCTGACAGGCTGGCTAGCTGGCTGCCTGCCTTAGATGACAACACGCCAGAAGAGCAGGTACAGCGTAATGTGGTTTAGTGTGCTGTGCTATAGTCACAGAGCACACACACACACCACACACACACTGCTGCAGATGGCTGACTGGCTGGCTAGCTGACTGCCTGCCTTAGATGACAACACGCCAGAAGAGCAGACACAGCGTAATGTGGTTTAGTGTGCTGTGCTATAGTCACAGAGCACACACACACACACTGCTGTAGATGGCTGACTGTCTGGCTAGCTGGCTGCCTGCCTTAGATGACAACACTCTAGAAGAGCAGATACAGCGTAATGTGGTTTAGTGTGCTGTGCTATAGTCACAGAGCACACACACACACACACACACACACTGCTGTAGATGGCTGACTGGCTGGCTAGCTGGCTGCCTGCCTTAGATGACAACACGCCAGAAGAGCAGATACAGCGTAATGTGGTTTAGTGTGCTGTGCTATAGTCACAGAGCACACACACACACACACACACTGCTGTAGATGGCTGACTGGCTGGCTAGCTGGCTGCCTGCCTTAGATGACAACATGCCAGAAGAGCAGATACAGCGTAATGTGGTTTAGTGTGCTGTGCTATAGTCACAGAGCACACACAAACACTGCTGTAGATGGCTGACTGGCTGGCTAGCTGGCTGCCTGCCTTAGATGACAACACGCCAGAAGAGCAGATACAGCATAATGTGGTTTAGTGTGCTGTGCTATAGTCACAGAGCACACACACACACACTGCTGTAGATGGCTGACTGGCTGGCTAGCTGGCTGCCTGCCTTAGATGACAACACGCCAGAAGAGCAGATACAGCGTAATGTGGTTTAGTGTGCTGTGCTATAGTCACAGAGCACACACACACACACGCACTGCAGATGGCTGACTGGCTGGCTAGCTGGCTGCCTTAGATGATAAAACACGCCAGAAGTGCAGATACAGGTAAAGGTGGTTTAATGTGCTACTGCAGTGCTATACTAACACAGCGCGCACACACACTAACTACTCCTGCAGGTGGCTGGATTGGTAAAGATTGAGAACAGCACTGAGAAGAATTACCTACACTGCCTATTTTTCCTCTTTCCCTACACTAATCCCCAGAATCCACAAGCAGATAATGTAAATGAATCACACGCAGATAATGCACAAGCAGACACTGTACAGAACAGTACAGTCTCTCACTGTTCCTACCGCCGGAACACACTACATGAGGCCGCCGGCGCGGCGGCCTTATATAGTGTGGGGCGTCTACTAAACCCCCTGAGCTATAATTGGCCACAGGCATCCTGCCTGTGGCCAATTATTGCTCTCCTTGCCGCTGGCTCTATGATTGGCCAAGCATGTGGGGTCACAGTGTATGCTTGGCCAATCATCAGCCAGCAATGCACTGCGACTGGCGCAGTGCATTGTGGACCGTTCGCATCACACGAATTTTATGCGAACGGCCCACATAGTTCTGGGCTCGATGAGCGGACGAACGGCCGATGTTCGATTCGAACGTGGGTTCGAATCGAACACCGGGCCCATCCCTACTCTCCAATATATACCCCCAGGAGACCCCCAGGAGATCCAGCAGGGCTCCAATATATACCCCCAGGAGATCCAGCAGGGCTCCGCCCCCCAACGCCATGATTGGATGACTGACACATGAGTGCAGGAGACACCCAGCATCATGGGTGGGGCAGGGGCGTGGAACTGCAAACTGATGCGTCCAGCCGAAAAGACATCGCAAAATTACAGACGCCATGCGGCCGGCACACATGCATGGTGTTGAGGTGTAGGTGTCCCCATCCGCTCAAAGGGCAGCTGGGGACAGCTGGAGACAAGAAATCAATCTCCCTGTATGCACCTTGCAGCTCCCAGGTAAGACAATGGTGCCGCCACCACAAAGGAACTACAGAACAGGGGGCCTAAATGTATGCCAATGCTGGAAATTGCAAACTAAACAATAGCAAGTCAACTATAAGGACCAAATAAAAATATATAGTATATCTGCATGGATGCATGTAATGGCCGGGGTGACCACAGAACAGGTTCGGCTGTTGGGTGTCTTTCACCCACCTCCAACAATGACAGGTGTGCACCCATGAAAGTGGTGCTATATTCAGGACAGGGCACCACACATGGTAACAGGCCACCTCCAGAACTAGACAGCCTTCCGTGCTTGGATGGAACTTTTAGCTGTGCTACACAGGTCCTCTTCAGTATTATCATATCTGGTGGACAGATGGGACAAGAGTGTAGAAGAGCCTCATGCATGTCATGTTCCTTTTCTCCAGGTCCCTGGTCTAAAAAGATTGCCTTCACCATCTGGGTTCTGCTCACCACCATCCTCATCCTGCTGGTTCTGTTGCTGAGAGTCAGAATTCCCAGTGCAAAGCCAACTCCTGTGCCAAGTGAGGGTAAGTACAATGGAATTATTTCCCTTTCCTGTGTTTATATGGTGCTGCCCACTACAGGGTTAGTCTGGAAAGGTTTGTTCAAGGTATCACCACAGGGTGGCACTGTGGATACCAAAATGGTCTAAATATGTGCCACGTCCCTTAATTTGGAAATAATAGTAGAAACTTGGTACTTGGACTTTATAGGCACTGAGGTACACAATATTAATATTTAAACATTTTTTTATTATAAATTGATTAAAAGATGAAAAACAAACAATAATTAAAAAGCTTTGCAAAGTAGAGTTTGCCTAGATACTGATACAACACACAACTCAAACACCAAGGAAATAATCCTGAATAGTTAAAACAGTGTTCTTGTTGCAATAACAGATGGTTTCTCTCTCAGTCTTGGTGGGAGTTGGTCATGTTGTACAGTAGCTTGGCTCTATAGGTTACGCGTTTCTATGCGCTTCTTCAGGAGCTTAGGCATACGTTAGTGCACTTGTTATCACATAGGGTTTGGCAATGAGGTATATATCGGTAAGTATCGGGTATGATAAGTGCGTAGCATCGAAATGGTGACTGGTCCATAGCATTTATTCCCAATTAAACAGCGATTAAAGATTAACACAGTATGATAGGGTGGCTATCGGGAAAGGGTAGATCACAAACCTGCGACTCCCAGATGGTAATTAGAGCTGCAGAGGGTCTCCAGAAAGAGATGCGTTCCTCATAAAATGCAGAAGTTGATTGCCAGCATATCATAGGTGTTGGGTTGCTTGCTGGCCTCCACCGCTCCAAAGGACGCACACCGTTATGACCCTCTGTAGCTCTAATTACCATCTGGGAGTCGCAGGCTCATGATCTACCCTTTCCCCGCCCTATCATACTGTGGTAAACCATAAAGTCCAAGTACCAAGTCTGTATTATCACTACAGGGCTAAGATTAGATGGTCTCCATATACACCATACATAAGAAGACTTTTTCTGCTTCATCTTCCACCCACACTATGAGAGGCAGGAGAAGTCAGAGACGACCCTGAAATATCACTTTAGGCCAGAATGATCTATTAAAATAAAGAAGATATTTTTTCTGAGAGCAGTAAGTTCCATTCCACCCACTTAATGTGATCTGCAGCCAGGTGAGAGGCCCTACACTGTCAGTACTGGCATAACAGCAGCAGTAGCTTGAAACGTCCACAGAAGACACAGCCACTGCACAGAGTCCTTTTCCAATTGCTACCAGAGTACTGCATTGGGATGGCCCTGGGACTCCTCCATCTGCCCACCTGTGGGGCCATCCTTGGTATTCCTCCAGCTGGCCACCTGTGGTATCAGCCTTAGGATTCTCCCATCTGCCCACCTGTGGGGCCATCCTTGGTATTCCTCCAGCTGCCCACCTGTGGTACCAGCCTTATGCCTCATCCACACAATCGGAATTCTTGTTGGAAAAAGCTCTGATGGTTTTCCCGTCGGAATTCCGATGGAATTATGCTCAAACTGTCTTGCCTACACACAGTCACAACAAATTCTGATGGTCAATAATACCGCAACATACAACGC
Source organism: Lithobates sylvaticus (assembly GCA_028564925.1). Classification (NCBI taxonomy): domain Eukaryota; kingdom Metazoa; phylum Chordata; class Amphibia; order Anura; family Ranidae; genus Lithobates; species Lithobates sylvaticus. The sequence goes on from CM053026.1 coordinate 784,229,245, forward strand.
GTTCAACGGCACTATAAAAGGGAAGTTTAATGCTTTTGAGCATGCGTCAAATTGTTTCCGAGCATGCGGCGGAATTTTGCGTGTCGGAATTGCATACACACGATCGGAATTTCCGATAGAAAGTTTTTCCATCTGCAAAAATTAAGAACAGGCTCTTAATCTAAAGTCTGTCGAAAATGCTGACAGAAAAAGACCGATGGGCATACACACGGTCAGAAAATCCTATGAAAAGCTCCCATCGGACTGTTTCCGGCCGTGTGTACGTGGCAAAAGGATTCTCCCATCTGCCCGCCTGTGGTACCAGCCCTAGGATTCCTCCAGCTGCCTGCCTGTGATACCAGTCTTGGGACTCTTCCTCCAGCTGCCCACATGTGCTTCCAGTCCTGGGATTCCTCCAGCATTCCACCTGTGGCACCAGCTCTGGTATTCCTCCAGCTGCCCATCTGGAATGATATTAGGCACTTAGGATGCCCGAAGACTCCTGGGATTGATGATGCTGATATCCCAGGAGTCAACGGAATATTATAATGATGTCACTCGTCTAGGCACAGGGACCAGAAGTGATTTTTTTCTTTAAAAAGGTACTTTCAAATAATAAAAATAAAAAAAAAGATAATATCCATTTATTAATGCAATATGGGTGGACATTGTGATAACTTTTAAAAATGGCTGAAGATCTGCTTTAATTATATAAACAGAACATACAGCTGCATTTACCAATATTCAAACACAAAAAACATCCCAAAACAGATAAACCACAAAAGATATCAATACCTGTGAGATAACCCTACAGGTCCAGTGCTATTTTTCAATTTCCCTCTCTATCATTACTGACTGTCTCTATTATTCCATATTACAGAACGGTCTCCTCGATGTCCGAATCTCTGGATCACCATCAATGATAAATGTTATTTCTTCTCTGAGAATAAGAAGAAACATTCACCTAGTGATAAAGACTGTGCAGAACGTTACTCCAGACTGGCCCTGGTGAAGGAGGAGACCATACGGGTCAGTGTCGGGATCACCAGTTGTAGGGAGGGAGGGGGAGGTGGAGAGCAGCTGGTGGTCCATAGATTGGGCTCCTTTATTGGAATCATCTCCCTCTTAGATTAGTATTGATCAGCCTATTGTGTGGTGGGGCCCCAGCTATCAATGTGACTGTTAGATAATCAGTATTTCTTGGACCACAGAAACTTGACGTGATTGTAGCCACATGAAACAGAAACAATTGAGTAGTGTCCGTGATACTTTTTTTATTTGCACTGACATCTAATTTTTCGATGCAAGCTTCCGGGGGGATTGTCCCCTTCTTAAAGGTCCCAGCAGTACTTACTTGTTTTGGACCACAGAAACAAATTTATTCCTGAAAAACTTTAAAATTAAGGAAATATCTCATGAGACTATAATGACCTAGATCACTGATAGAATGAAGTTCATTGGAGAGAGGTTTTTATATATAAATGTAAATATGTATAGTTTAATAATATTTAGCTTGGGGCCTATAAAGTCGAAAACCAGAATGATCTCATCATTTGATTGGACAACAGCAATATCATCACAGGCTATGGTGCAGGAAACAAGCGACTTCTATCCACCCTCCTAATAGTGAAGGAAGTGGCAGAAAAAAAATCCCCCAGTAACATAGCTATAAATTACCACAGAGTCAACAGAGACAATGTTCTACCCGGAAGAAGAAAATTCACAACTCCCAGTTTCCCAGCTGCCATCATATTAGGATCAGAAGATCAGTTCTGAGTCCGCTACCCCATACAGTATATACTGTATATATTTATAATCAGTCTAGCATATGAGTCTAGTATAAGGATATAGAGATGTAGCACTGCCCCCTAGAGGGCTGCCTTGATTTACCTGTTCATCCGCATCGCCCTGACCCTATGAACACTCCAACCCACCTGACACTCTGGGTTCAGACATCTTTTTGCAGGCACCTTTAAATTGTGAGCGCTATATTTTATATTTATACGTTTTTCAAGTGATCAGCACTTTGTGTATAGCTGCTGCTTCCTTTTTTCACATACACACCATTAGCACGAGTATATATATTTAGCATATTTTTGTACACCTTTAAATGACACTCAACACAAGTCAAATAATTATACAGTGCTGTGAAAAAGTATTTGCCCCCTTCCTGATTTTTTTATTTTTTTTTTGGGCATATTTCTCACACTTAAATGATTCAGACATGGCATCCCAACAAGAGCAGTCAAGCGCCTCGAGGCAATTCAGTTCGCAGTTGCAGCGCTATACAAATCATTCATTCATTCAGATCATCAAACTAATTTTTATATTACACAAAGATAACCAGAGTAAATCCAATATGCAGTTTTAAATTATTATTTAATTTATTAAGGGAAAAAAAAAGCTGTTCAAACCTGCCTGGCCCTATGTGAAAAAGTAATTGCCCCCTCCCATGCTCAATCATGAATGAATTGTGGTTAACCACAATTTTTTGGAAAGCTGTGTTATATTTCACTTGCCTCGCCCAGGCCTGATTACTGCCAGACCTGTTGAATCAAGGAATTGCATAAATAGAAGCTGTCTGATAAAGTGAAGCACGCTAACAGATCACAAACAGCCACACATCATGCCACAATCTAAAACAAATTCAAGAACAGGTTAGAAACAAAGTAATGTACATGAATTGGTCTAGGACGGGTTTCAAAGCAATTTCTAAGGCTTTGGAACTCCAGTGAACCCCGGGGAGAGCCATTATCCACAAATGGAGATAACTTGGAACAGTGGTGAACCTTCCCAGAAGTGGCCGGCCCACAAAAATTACTCCCATGACGACGACTCATCCAGGAGGTCAAAAAAGAACCCAGAACAACATCTAAGGAACTGCCGGCCTCACTTGGCTCAGGTTCGGTCAGTGTTCATGATTCACCAATAAGAAAGAGACTGGCCAAAAATGGCGTCCATGGGAGAGTTCCAAGGCCAAAGCCACTGCTGACCAAAAAGAACACAAAGGCTCATCTCACATTTAACAAAAAAACATCTTGATTATCCCCAAGACTTTTAGGCAAATATTCTGTGTACAGATGAGACAACATTTTTACTTTTTGGAAAGTGTGCGTCCCGTTACATCTGGCATAAAGCAAATACAGCATTTCATAACAAGAACATCATACCAACAGTCAGACATGGTGGTGGTAGCGTGGTGGTCTGGGGCTGCTTTGCAGCTTCAGGACCTGGACGACTTACCATAATTGATGGAACCATGAATTCTGAGCTCTACCAGAAAATCCTAAAGGAGAATGTCCGGTCATCAGTTTGGGACCTCAAGCTCAAGTGCACTTGGGTTATGCGGCAGGACAATGATCTGAAACACAACAGCAAGTCCACCTCCAAATGGTTCAAGCAAAACAAAATTTAGGTTTGGGAGTGGCCTAGTCAAAGCCCCATGCCGCGTACACACGGTCGGAATTCTCGTCGGAAAAAGCTCTGATGGTTTTCCCGTCGGAATTCCGATGGAATTTCGCTCAAACTGTCTTGCCTACACACGGTCACACCAAATTCCGACGGTCAATAACACCACGGCATAAAACACGTTTGACTGCACTCTAAAAGGGAAGTTTAAGGCTTCTGAGCATGCGTCAAATTGTTTCGGAGCATGCGTCGAAATTTTGCGTGTCGGAATTGCATACACACGATCGGAAAATCCGATAGAAAGGTTTTACGTCTGAAAAATTAAGAACAGGTTCTCAATCCAAAGTCGGTCAGAAATTCCGACAGAAAAAGTCAGATGGGCGTACACACGGTCGGAAAATCTGATGAAAAGCTCCCATCGGACTGTTTCCATCGGAAATTCCGACCGTGTGTACGCGGCATTAGACTTAAATCCAATTGAGATGCTGTGGCATGACCTTACACGGGCCTTTCATGCTGGAAAACCCTCCAATGTGGCTGAATTACAACAAATCTGCAAAGAAGAATGGCCCAAAATTGCTCCACAGCGATGTAAAAGACTCATTGCCAGTTATTGCAAACGCTTGATTCCAGTTGTTGCCGCCAAGGGTGGCACAACCAGTTATTAGGTTTAGGGGGCAATTACTTTTTCGCATAAAGCAAGGCAGGTTTGGACAGCTTTCTCTGAGCAGCAGGAAGAAGAGAGCGTGGGGTGGTTTCACTGACCCTTTTATAGTTCCTCCCAGAGGTCCCCTCATATTGCGCAGGGGTATCTGGGGTGTGTAGTCCTGGGGGTAATATCTTACCATGTGAATGGCCGATCCAAAGACTACTAGTCCCTTTGTTTGGCTCACAGATATAATGACAGTTACTAGAGCCCAGCGCTAGAGGGACATTGGAATAGATGGAGAATGACGGGAGGTAGTCCGCATAACTGATAATTGTAGTCATAGAACATTCAAATAACAGATTATTAGGAATAATGGGAAAAAATAGTAGCTTCAGAAGTCTTATATTGTATATAATACCAGGTATAACAATCTTGTCTGGAGCTAGTAGACGGTGATAAGAATATTATGAATAATATGTTGTGCATTATGTTATCCAGAGACTGGTGACCATCACTGGGAAGGAATTCTGGGTCGGGATAACCCTTTTTAACTTTCATGCTGGAGTGTGGAGAGGAATATGGACAGATGACAGCATGGAGTAAGTATCACAGGACTTTTTTTCCTCTTAAGTAGAAACACACCCAAAACTTTAATAGCAGTATCTCTGTATGATGTCATGCTTCCCCCTCCTCCTTCCTCTTCCTCCACAAAGATTTGCACACACTCTGATTGGATGACAGAACAGAATATTTCTCTTTACTGAACCCTGACAGTCAATGAGAATTCAATTCAGGCCTTTCTTTTAGGCTGCTTTCACACTGGAGCGGTGGGGGCGCTGGCGGTAAAGCGGCGCTATATTTAGCGCCGCTTTACCGGCGTTTTAGCGGCGCATTTCGGCCGATAGCGGGGTGGTTTTACCCCCCGCGAGCGGCCGAAAAAGGGTCAATACCGCCCGCAAACTGCCGCTGCAGCGGCGTTTTGCGGGCGGGTTCGGCGCGCTCCCCCATTGTTTTCAATGGGACCGGGCGTTATAGGAGCGGTAAATATACCGCTCCTATAGCGAGCCAAAGATGCGGCTTGCAGGACATTTTTGAGCGTCCTGCAAGCGCACCGCTTCAGTGTGAAAGCCCTCGGGCTTTTCACACTGAAGGAACAGCAACAGCTGTTTCGGGTCGGTTTGCAGGCGCTATTCTTAGCGCAATAACGCCTGCAAACCGCCCCAGTGTGAAAGCAGGCTCAATAATCATTGTTTTTGTTTTGGTTCTGTTTATTGAGGGGACAAAATTGTGTAGCACTGACCCCTGGAAGAGGCTACTGGTTTGATTTGGGCTTACCGTAACCTTTTTGACCTCGTAGGTGTCTAGGGGTTTCCCGAGGTAGATGGCCCAAAGAATTGTAGAAACTGACACTGGATCCGCTTTGGGATTTTTATTTGCAAAAAAGGGTAGACAAACACAGTCTCTCAGGGAAGGATAGAGGGTATAGGTAGAAAGTTCAGGTACTCTTGGAACTGCTCAAAAGTCTCTCACTATAGAAATCCAGAGAGTAGCCACTCACAACTGGATTATCACAACCCAGATAGACCTCTCACTAGGCCTAGCAGCCGGTGAAGTGTTAGGTAAAGCAAAGTCTCTGCCACGGACTTGTTGTAGAACACTTGTAGTAACTGAAGGATGTAGACAAATTTAGCGAGCCCTCATACGGTACCAGTATCTTGCAGCCGGTCCGGCGATACCGTACGAGTTTAGATTCACTTGGTGTCTTTCAACAAAGCCTCCAGGCTCTTTCCGAGGAACCAGCCTTACGCGTTGCCCTCTCCCGAAGAGTCCTCCCCTGGTTGCTTCCTTAGTTGCTGGGCCTCTCCACAGATGAGACGGCACCGGACCACCCTTGAATCCTCCTTCTAGTTACTTTCCCTCGGGCTAGCCAGCCCCAAGACTCGGAATTGAATGGATCCGCACCCCAGGCCATGAGGGCCATGGGGGCTGGTCAGGAGGACCAGACAGAAAGATCTTCTGGACCAGAACCCAGAAGCACGTGATCTCAATACCTTAAGTACCCTCTCCCAGAATGCACAGCAAGACGACACTCCCACTGGGCTGGTACCGAGAGAGATTGGCACTCAATGCGCCTAGCCAAACTACGTTCTCACATTTGCCAGAGGTGACAGCGACACCTGTGGCCAGTCAGAACCCTGTGCAATCCAGCTAGACTGGTACTGAAACCATAATTTGGTATAATTAAGCCCAAAACCAAACTGCAGTTTTAGGAATTTTAAATAGAAAAAAACACATAGCGCATGCTCTTCAGGAGCCGGCGCTACACTTGGATAGGGAAAGGGAATGGGGTGTAGAGCTTAAATGATGGTAAGGAAGGGGGTAAAACCTTCTGGGGCTAAAGTGGTTAAACAGTAAACAAATTAACAACTAGTCATCTAGACAATCCTAGGTGTCAGTGTCCACCCCGACAGTTTGGCACCGGTTTTCAAGAAGGTGGTACAAATCCCATTAACCAGCTTTCTTTTTCGAAAACATCTTCTCACTGAGTTTCAAGTTGGCAGAGACCATCATGACTTCCTTGACTGTGGTAATAACATGTCATCTTGCATTATATAATAGGACATCTTCCTGAATTCTTGTAGCTCCCTCAAATGCCAAGGCCCAGAGTCAGTAGGCAAAAGGCTACCATGCAGTCCCCTCCAAAAGCCCCTTTCCTGATTGGGTCTGTCAATATGGCCAAGCCAAATATTTCACCTTCCTGTCCCCTCTATCTAGGCTTGGTATGTTGTACAAAACTGAAGTTACTCGCTCAGTCCCCCTTTTGGTGAATCCTGAATTTTAAGTGGCTGCTACAGGCTTTCTGCTTCCAGGCCAGGCCTTGGCTGTCAGGAGGACTTCAGCTAAGCCTAGCTGAAACTGGTAAAAGGGTAGGACTTCCAGCTGCTCTCTTCCACCCATTCTCTATCTTTTGTCCTTCCTTCTGCCCAGGGTCAGAGCCCCCCAGCACAGTTGTCCCCTCCAGCCATTTATGGCCTATTTCCCCTCCTTCTGGGCCTGACCTCTCCAGGGATTGGTGGAAAGTCCATACATATTCAGGCTTTAGACTCTGTTCCTTCACCCTCTAAGATCCAAAACTATCCAGACAGTTATAGACGTCAAGGGAGGTAACAGAGACCCAGCCCTTAGAGCTCTGCACAGCTAAGCACAACAAATTAACCCCACCTCCTCTGCCTATAGAAGGGCCAAACTAAATTTGCCCACTCTGTATACTGAGGGTGCTACAAGTACAATAAGTGGTGTAATTTTTTGCTAGCAGCTCAGGACTAGGGATGAGCCGAACACCCACCGGGTTCGGTTCGCACCAGAACCTGCGAACAGACCGAAAGTTCACGCGAACGTTAGAACCCTATCAGTTACAATGGATGCGAACGTTTGAAATCTAAAGTGCTAATTATAACGGCCAATATGCATGTTATTGTCATAAAACAGGTTTGGGGACCCGGGTCCTGCCCCAGGGGACATATATCAATGCAAAAAAAAGTTTTAAAAACTAACGTTTTTTTCGGGAGCAGTCATTTTATTGATGCATAAAATGAAAAAAAAAAGTGAAATATTCCTTTAAATATGGTACCTGGGGGGTGTCTAAAGTATGCCTGTGAAGTGGCATGTGTTTCCCGTGTTTAGAACTGTCCCTGCACAAAATGAAATTTGTAAAGGAAAAAAAAAAAGCCATTTAAAACTGCTTGCGGCTTTAATGTCATGTCTAGTCCTGGTAATATGGATGAAAATCTTTGAGAAAAATGGCATGGCTACCCCATCCCCCCCCTACCCCAGCCCATTACCAGCCCCTTTGGGTCTTGTATGGATATTAAGGGGAACCCCGCACCCAAAATAAAACCCTATACCTACAACCCTATATACTCTGAACCGCAGTATACAAGCGGTGCAAACAAGACAGGGACTGTAGGTATATACTGTATGTATGTATGTATGTATGTATGGACTGTTGGTGTATACTGTGCTGTGCTGGAGGCACACAAAACACACTAACTCCTGCAGATGGCTGTCTTAGGTGACAACAGGGCAGATACAGTGTAAGGTGGTTTAGTGTGCTACTGCTGTGCTATACTCACACAGCACACACACACACACCAACTCCTGCAGATGGCTGGATTAGTAGAGAACAGCACTGAGAAGAACACACTATCCAACCTATTTTTCCTTTATCCCTACACTTTCCCCACAAGCAAAGGCTGAGAAGAACACACTATCCCTGCCTATTTTCCCTCTATCCCTACACTTTCCCCACAAGCAAAGGCTGAGAAGAACACACTATCCCTGCCTATTTTTCCTCTATCCCTACACTTTCCCCACAAGCAAAGGCTGAGAAGAACACACTATCCCTGCCTATTTTTCCTCTATCCCTACACTTTCCCCACAAGCAAAAGCTGAGAAGAACACACTATCCCTGCCTATTTTCCCTCTATCCCTACACTTTCCCCACAAGCAAAGGCTGAGAAGAACACACTATCCCTGCCTATTTTTCCTCTATCCCTACACTTTCCCCACAAGCAAAGGCTGAGAAGAACACACTATCCCTGCCTATTTTTCCTCTTTCCCTACACTTTCCCCATTTAGGAATGATTCACATATAGTGTGTACATGTACAGTACACTGTCACTGTTCCTCAAGCCGGAACACACTACACGAGGCCGCCGGCGCAGCGGACTTATATAGTGTGGGGCGTGTACTAAACCCCCTGAGCTATAATTGGCCACAGGCATCCTGCCTGTGGCCAATTATTGCTCTCCTCGCAGCTGGCTCTATGATTGGCCAAGCATGCGGGTCACAGTGCATGCTTGGCCAATCATCAGCCAGCAATGCACTGCGACTGGCGCAGTGCATTGTGGACCGTTCGCATCACACAAATTTGATGCGAACGGCCCTCAGAGTTCTGCCCTCGACGAATCGAACACCGGGCCCATCCCTACTCAGGACATGACAGATCTCCTATGGAGGAGCTCTTGTGGTAGCGCCCATATGGCATCTCTCTTATAGAAGACTATCTATGGCATATCTCTTATGGCACCCCTCTTTTAGCAACCCTCTAATGGCATCACACTTATGGCAGTTCTCTTATACCTCCTTTCTTAGAACAGATTTTCTATAGGAGTCTTCTTATGGTATCTCTCCTATTGCAGCTCTCTTGTCCCAGGTCTCTCATGTCAGCTCCCATACGGCTGCTCTCCTATGGCAGATCCCCTATAGCAGTCCTCTTATGTCAGGGAGGTCTTAGGGCAGTGCTCTCTGTCAGGGGGGTTGTTATGGACACTGGTCACCCACCAGAAACTTTCTGTATCCACCTCTAATAGGACTGGACATGTTACATAGTAGGTGAGGTTGAAAAAAGACACAAGTCCACTAACCTATGTGTGTGATTATATGTCAGTATTACATTGTATATCCCTGTATGTTGTGGTCGTTTATGAATAGACACGTGTCTTTTTAAATTCCCTTTCGCGGAAAAGTTTTCTCCCTATTGTGGGGTCACCAGTCCGGTATTTATACATTGAAATCATATCCCCTCTCAAGTGTCTCTTCTCCAGAGAGAATACGTTCAGTGCTCACAACCTTTCCTCATAACTAATATCCTCCAGACCCTTTATTAGCTTTGTTGCCCTTCTTTGTACTCGCTCCATTTCCAGTACATCCTTCCTGAGGACTGGTGCCCAGAACTGGAAGGCATACTCCAGGTGCGGCCGGACCAGAGTCTTGTAGAGAATTATCGTTTTTTTCTCTTGAGTTGATCCCCTTTTTAATTCCAATATTCGGTTTGCTTTGTTAGCAGCAGCTTGGCATTGGATGCCATTGCTGAGCCTATCATCTACTAGGACCCCCAGGTCCTTTTCCATCCTAGACCCCCCCAGAGGTTCTCCCCCAAGTCTATAGATTGCATTCAGATTTTTGCCACCCAAATCCGTTATTTTTCTACATTGAACCTCATTTGACATGTAGTTGCCACCCCATTCATTTGTTCAGATCTTCTTGCAAGGTTTCCACATCCCGCGGAGAAGTTATCGCCCTGCTTAGCTTAGTATCGTCCGCAAATACAGGGATTCAACTCTTTACCCCATCCTCCAGGTCATTTATGAACAAATTAAATAGGATTGGTCCCAGCACAGAACCCTGGGGGACCCCACTACCCACCCCCGACCATTCCGAGTACTCCACCATTTATCACCACCCTCTGAACTCGCCCTTGTAGCCAGTTTTCAATCCATGTACTCACCCTATGGTCCATGCCAGCAGACCTTATTTTGTATAGTAAACGTTTGTGGGGAACTGTGTCAAATGCTTTTGCAAAATCCAGATACACCACGTCTACGGGCCTTCCTTTATCTAGATACACCACGTCTACGGGCCTTCCTTTATCCAGATACACCACGTCTACGGGCCTTCCTTTATCTAGATACACCATGTCTACGGGCCTTCCTTTATCTAGATACACCACATCTACAGGCCTTCCTTTATCCAGATACACCATGTCTACGGGCCTTCCTTTATCCAGATACACCACGTCTATGGGCCTTCCTTTATCTAGATACACCACGTCTACGGGCCTTCCTTTATCTAGATACACCACATCTACAGGCCTTCCTTTATCCAGATACACCACGTCTACGGGCCTTCCTTTATCCAGATACACCACGTCTACGGGCCTTCCTTTATCCAGATACACCACGTCTATGGGTCTTCCTTTATCTAGATACACCACGTCTACGGGCCTTCCTTTATCTAGATACACCACATCTACAGGCCTTCCTTTATCCAGATACACCACGTCTACGGGCCTTCCTTTATCCAGATACACCACGTCTACGGGCCTTCCTTTATCCAGATACACCACGTCTATGGGCCTTCCTTTATCTAGATACACCACATCTACGGGCCTTCCTTTAACTAGATACACCACATCTACAGGCCTTCCTTTATCCAGATACACCACGTCTACGGGCCTTCCTTTATCCAGATACACCACGTCTACGGGCCTTCCTTTATCTAGATACACCACATCTACAGGCCTTCCTTTATCTAGATACACCACGTCTACGGGCCTTCCTTTATCTAGATACACCACGTCTACGGGCCTTCCTTTATCTAGATACACCACGTCTACGGGCCTTCTTTTATCCAGATACACCACGTCTACGGGCCTTCCTTTATCTAGATACACCACATCTACAGGCCTTCCTTTATCTAGATACACCACGTCTACGGGCCTTCCTTTATCTAGATACACCACGTCTACGGGCCTTCCTTTATCTAGATACACCACGTCTACGGGCCTTCCTTTATCTAGATACACCACGTCTACGGGCCTTCCTTTATCTAGATACACCACGTCTACGGGCCTTCCTTTATCCAGATACACCACATCTACGGGCCTTCCTTTATCTAGATACACCACGTCTACGGGCCTTCCTTTATCTAGATACACCACGTCTACGGGCCTTCCTTTATCTAGATACACCATGTCTACGGGCCTTCCTTTATCCAGATATACCACGTCTACGGGCCTTCCTTTATCTAGCTGGAAACTCACCTCCTCATAGAAAGTTAGTAGATTGGTTTGGCAAGAACGATTCTTCATGAATCCATGCTATATCTCTGCAATGAAATCTCATCACCAGACACTCGTGTGTGGCAGCTGATGTGTGCACCAACCCAACAAAATAAGTAGGGGCCATTGTGCATACTTGCTTCATGGTCTACCATCACCCCCTCCCAATCCTTACTGCTCATCTACATTGAGTGTGCGAATTCTCTAACCCGTTTTCATTTGCTTTATAGAACTGTCACTGAGGGTACTGGAAGCTGTGCCAAGCTCGGATCTCGTCTGACTCGGGAGAACTGTTATACTGAACTGAACTATATCTGTGAGAGGGACGCTGTGTGACCGCACTAATCTGAGGAACACTGTGTGACCGCACTAATCTGAGGAACGCTGTGTGACCGCACTAATCTGAGGAACACTGTGTGACCGCAATGATCTGAGGAACACTGTGTGAATGTTCTGGTCTCTGGGGCATTATTCTGAATTGTATATAAGATATATATAAAATCACAGTTGTATTTTGCTTCTTTGTGTTCATTTCTGTCATTTTGACTAGACATGTGCATGACAAAAAAAAAATTGTTTTGTTTCGTTTTGATTTGTTAATTTAGTTATTTGGTTTCATTAAATTTGGTTGATTCCTTCAATTCGTATTTGGGATTCATATTCGGAATTCGTAATTAGAGTTCTTTAACCACTTTCAGACCGGACCAATTTGCAACCAAAGGACCAGGCCCCTTTTTGTGATTCGGCACTGCGTCGCTTTAACTGACAATTGCGCGGTCGTGCGACGTGGCTCCCAAACAAAATTGACGTCCTTTTTTTCCCACAAATAGAGATTTCTTTTGGTGGTATTTGATCGCCCCTGCGGTTTTTATTTTTTTGCGCTATAAACAAAAATAGAGCGACAATTTTGAAAAAAATGCATTATTTTTTACTTTTTGCTATAATAAATATCCCCAAAAAATATATAAAAATTTTTTTTTTTCCTCAGTTTAGGCCGATACGTATTCTTCTACATATTTTTGGTAAAAAAAAACGCAATAAGCAATTATTGATCGGTTTGCGCAGAAGTAATAGCATTTAGAAGATAGGGGATAGTTTTATAGCATTTTTATTAATAATTTTTGTTTATTAGTAATGGCGGCGATCAGTGATTTTTTTGTGACTGCGACATTATGGCGGACACATCGGACATTTTTGACACATTTTTGGGACCATTGTCATTTAAATGCATTGATTCCTGTATAAATGACACTGGCAGTGAAGGGGTTAACCACAAGGGGGCAGTGTAAGGGTTAAGTATGCCTAGGGGTGTGTTTCTTACTGTGGGGGGGCGTGGCTGTCAGCTAGTGAATGCTGATCTCTGCTCCAATCACAGGGAGCAGAGATCGGCGTCACTAGTTGCTAGGCAGAACGGGGAGATGCTGTTTATCTCGGCATCTCCCCGTTCAGCCTTCGCGTGAGACGATCGCGGGGTCCCGGCGGCGATCGAGTCCGCGGGGCCCGCGACCGGACTCATGGGGGTCCCGACCAGCGCGGGAGCTCGCCGCTCCCGGCGCGCTCCCGATGGCACGGACAGGCATTAAGGAGGGACTTATATATACGCCCTCCTGCCTGTAAGTGCCATTCTGCCGACGTATATCTTCGTGCGCCGGTCGGCAAGTGGTTAAAGTCTCTTTGAATTTATAGATGTTTTAAGATTCAAAATGCTCAAATCAATTTTAAATTGTTTGCATCGAAAACTTTCATATTTTTTTCCGATTCGATTGCGGCAAAGTGAACAAACAAAAGATCAACAAAAAACAAAAAATCTTCATCAAATGATTACAATGACTCTTTAAATCACCTTTTGGCTTAACTAAAACAGCATTGTTTCAAAATGGTACTCTAATCATTTCAGAAACATGTTTACAGTTATATTTCAACTGTAGTTCAATGTAAAATTTGATTCGAATTTCAGTCAAAATTTCCAAAAATTCTGACAAATTTAGTTACATTATTCGGAGCATTTGGTAAAATTTGTTTATATTATATTTCAGATATTCGGATCTATCTGAATCTCCGAATAACAAAAAATTTGTCCGAATATTAATTCAGAACGAAACGAACCGCACATGTCTAGTTTCCAGTAATAAAATGATTTATACCGATATATGTGTATACTGATTCTTGTAAGGATAAGGTCACCTTTATCATACCGACCAATTTTGCAACTGTGACATGTGTTAGTAAAACCGTACATATCATCATAACTACTATGTGCATCCAGGTGAATTATACCGCGTTTTTTTCAGGGCAAATTGGGCTTTCATTTGGTGGTAAATGGAAATGGATATCTCCTTCTTTTTTTTTTTTCTGCGAATAACTGGTCCAAAATAGTAAAAAAATATATTTTTTATATTTAACTGTATATTTATTGCTACTACCATAACCTACCACCAAAGAACAACCCAAAATATATTCTCCTGCTCATGACAATCGCATTGATACCACATATGTGTATGTTACTTGTTGTATGTACCTGTAGTACAGCCAAGAAATAGTGTGCATTTTGCTTTTTTATCCTACCTAAAACCCCCCCGACACTAATGCCCCGTACACACGGTCGGACTTTCCGAGGACAAAATCCATCTGATTTTTTTTGGCCCAAACTTGTCTTGCATACACTTGATGACACAAAGTTGTCGGAAAATCTGATCGTTCTGAACGCGGTGATGTAAAACACGTACGACTGGACTATAAACGGGCCAGTAGCCAATATCTTTCGTCTCGTAATTTATTCTGAGCATGCGTGGCACTCTGTCCATCGGAATTGTCTACACACGATCGGAATTTAAACGATCGGACCATGTTGTCGGAAAATTTTAGATCCAGCTCTCAAACTTTGTGTGTCGGAAATTCAGACGGAAAAAAGTCCGATGGAACCCACACACGATCGGATTTTCCGACAACACGATCCGATCGCACATTTTCGTCGTAGGCAACAAACGTCACCACGTTCAGAATGATCGGATTTTCCGACAACTTTGTCCGACTGTGTGTATGCAACACCAGTGTCGGACAAAATCCGTCGGAAAAAATCCGATGGATTTTGTGGTCGGATTTTCCGACCGTGTGTACGGGGCATAACTCTGAGACTGACCAAGATCAAACCTTAACTTAGGTATTTTTTTATTTAATTAATTAATTTATTTATTTTTCTACACAATTCAAGGACAGAGAATGATACTATGTATCTGTCTCATCCAATCACAGAGAAAGAAAACATGGGGGCGGGCTTCACAGTGACTGATCACTGTGATAGCCTGTCACAGTCTACCACAGCGATCAGGTGACCCGGAATTGGACGTTCCTGGTCCCAATCTTTAGAACAGGGTCCGGGGCTCTCTGTGAGACTCTGGTCTCTGTGCTGGGAGCGCACCGTGCAGCATGCTCCCAGCACAAAAGGAAGATACGCAAATATGCGGCCCCATAAAAAAGCCCAGTCCAGTGGGGCCGCATATTTGCATACGTTTGGCAGAAAGGGGTTAAGGAGGAATAGGCTGCCTCCAGTCAAACCTGCCCTCAATTCATCCAATGCTATGCATGCTCCAACATGAAGACTCTCATAGTACAGAGTTAGGACTACACTATAAGGCTACATGTCCAAGGACGTTTCAAAAAACGGTCTGTAAAGCCAGTTAGAAACGCAATTTTATCCACGCTTTGCATTGAATTCAATGCACATTACTCTGTGCTGGCTTTCAGATGCGTTTCTCTGTCTCCATTTAAAATCAATGGTTCCCTGTGGGAGCCCATTGATTTGAATAGAGGTCACACTAGAAGTGGGATCAAGAGGATCCGGTGGTGCGACTTGTGTGCTGAGAATCTTGAGGGGGGAACCCAGTGAAAATGAAAAAAAAAGAGGTTCTCCCCCAAGACGATACCAGACCCTTCGGCCTGGTATGGATCTTAAGGGGAACGCCCACACCAAAAATAAATGGTGTGTGGGTCCCCCCAAGATCCATACCAGACCCTTATCTGAGTACGCAGCCCGGCAGGTCAGGAAAGAGGGTGGCGAGCGAGCACCCCCTCCTCCTGGACCATACCAAGCCACATGCCCTCAACATGGCGAGGTTGGTGCTTTGGGGCAGGGGGGGCCCTGTGCCCCCCACCCCAAAGCACCTTGTCCCCATGTTGAAGAGGACAAGAGCCTCTTCCCGACAACCCTGGTCATTGGTTGTTGGGTTCTGCGGATGGGGCTTATCAGAATCTGGGAGCCCCCTTTAATAAGGGGGCCCCCAGATCCCAGCCCCCCACCCTATGTGAAGGAGTATGGGGTATATTGTACCCCTACCCATTCACCTGGAGAGAAAGTGTCAATAAAAAAAAACACACTACAGAGACCCCCGGGGCTGCCTAATAAATCACTTTAAAAACCTGTGTAGTCTGTTTTTTTTATTGACACGTTTTTCCTCATGTGAATGGGTAGGGGTACGATGTACCCCATACTCATTCACATAGGGTGGGGGGCCGGGATCTGGGGGCTCCCAGATTCCGATAAGCCCCCCTGCCCACAGACCCGGACAACCAATGGCCAGGGTTGTTGGGAAGAGGCCCTTGTCCTCATCAACATGGGGACAAGGTGCTTTGGAGTGGGGGGCGTCGGGCCCCCCCTGCCCCAAAGCACCAACACCCCCATGTTGAGGGAATGTGGCTTAGTATGGTCCGGGAGGAGGGGGTGCTCGCTCACCCCCTCTTTCCTGACCTGCTGGGCTGCGTGCTCGGATAAGGGTCTGGTATGGATCTTGGGGGGACACCACGCCATTTAACACAGCGTTAAACCTTGTTTAATCCCGTTTAACACCTTTTTGCCGGCGTCTGACATTTTTACAGCTCTAGTGCTGGAGCCTCAGAACGCACTGGTCCTGGGTTTTTTTTGCAGCTTAAAAACGGCTATGCCATTTACAGCTCAAAAACACCATGGTGGGCATGAGGCCATAGGTTAACATGGAGAGGCGTTTTAAAGCTGCAAAAAACGCTAAAAGAAGCGTCTGTTAAAACGTCCATGGGCATTAGGCCTAAAAAGGGGCCTTGAGAAAAATGGAGGGGCTGGGAAGAAGAAAGGAGAGGAGAGAAAAGTTAGAAAAGGAAAACAGAGGAGGAGGGTAAAGGGAGAGGAGAGGAGAGGGGGTGGAAAGGAAAGGGGTGTATTGGAATTGATGAAGAGAGAAGGCAAGGGAAAGAGAAAGGAGGTTGGAAATAGGAGGGTGGTGAAGGAGGAGTAGGGGAGTAAGATTGAGAAGAGTAAAGGGGCAGTGAGAGGAGAGAAAGGAAGAAAGGGGAGGGTGGAATGGTGGTTTTAAGAATTGTGGGGATAAGAGAAGAATGGTGGGGATAAGAGATGGATGGTGGGGATAAGAGAGGTATGGTGGGGATAATAGAGGAATGGTGGGGATAATAGAGGGATGGACGGGATAAGAGAGGAATGGTGAGGATAAGAGAGGTATGGTGGGGATAAGAGAGGTATGGTGGGGATAAGAGAGGAATGGTGGGGATAAGAGATGAATGGTGGGGATAAGAGAGGTATGGTGGGGATAAGAGAGGAATGGTGGGGATAATAGAGGGATGGAGGGGATAAGAGAGAGAATGGTGGGGATAATAGAGGGATGGAGGGGATAAGAGAGGAATGGTGGGGATAAGAGAGGAATGGTGGGGATAAGAGAGGAATGGTGGGGATAAGAGAGGGATGGTGGGGATAAGAGAGGAATGGTGGGGATAATAGAGGGATGGAGGGGATAAGAGAGGGATGGTGGGGATAATAGAGGGATGGAGAGGATAAGAGAGGAATGGTGGGGATAATAGAGGGATGGTGGGGATAAGAGAGGAATGGTGGGGATAATAGAGGGATGGAGGGGATAAGAGAGGAATGGTGGGGATAATAGAGGGATGGAGGGGATAAGAGAGGGATGGTGGGGATAATAGAGGTTTGGTGGGGATAAGAGAGGAATGGTGGGGATAATAGATGGATGGAGGGGATAAGAGAGAGAATGGTGAGGATAATATAGGGATGGAGGGGATAAGAGAGAGAATGGTGGGGATAATATAGGGATGGAGGGGATAAGAGAGGAATGGTGGGGATAATAGAGGGATGGAGGGGATAAGAGAGGAATGGTGGGGATAAGAGAGGAATGGTGGGGATAATAGAGGGATGGTGGGGATAAGAGAAGAATGGTGGGGATAAGAGATGGATGGAGGGGATAAGAGAGGGATGGTGGGGATAATAGAGGGATGGAGGGGATAAGAGAGGAATGGTGGGGATAAGAGAGGAATGGTGGGGATAATAGAGGGATGGAGGGGATAAGAGAGGGATGGTGGGGATAATAGATGGATGGAGGGGATAAGAGAGAGAATGGTGGGGATAATATAGGGATGGAGGGGATAAGAGAGGAATGGTGGGGATAATAGAGGGATGGAGGGGATAAGAGATGGATGGTGGGGATAAGAGAGGTATGGTGGGGATAATAGAGGAATGGTGGGGATAATAGAGGGATGGACGGGATAAGAGAGGAATGGTGAGGATAAGAGAGGTATGGTGGGGATAAGAGAGGTATGGTGGGGATAAGAGAGGTATGGTGGGGATAAGAGAGGAATGGTGGGGATAAGAGATGGATGGAGGGGATAAGAGAGGAATGGTGGGGATAAGAGAGGTATGGTGGGGATAAGAGAGGAATGGTGGGGATAATAGAGGGATGGAGGGGATAAGAGAGAGAATGGTGGGGATAATAGAGGGATGGAGGGGATAAGAGAGGAATGGTGGGGATAAGAGAGGAATGGTGGGGATAAGAGAGGAATGGTGGGGATAAGAGAGGAATGGTGGGGATAAGAGAGGAATGGTGGGGATAAGAGAGGAATGGTGGGGATAAGAGATGGATGGAGGGGATAAGAGAGGGATGGTGGGGATAATAGAGGGATGGAGAGGATAAGAGAGGAATGGTGGGGATAATAGAGGGATGGTGGGGATAAGAGAGGAATGGTGGGGATAATAGAGGGATGGAGGGGATAAGAGAGGAATGGTGGGGATAATAGAGGGATGGAGGGGATAAGAGAGGGATGGTGGGGATAATAGAGGGATGGAGGGGATAAGAGAGGAATGGTGGGGATAATAGATGGATGGAGGGGATAAGAGAGAGAATGGTGAGGATAATATAGGGATGGAGGGGATAAGAGAGAGAATGGTGGGGATAATATAGGGATGGAGGGGATAAGAGAGGAATGGTGGGGATAATAGAGGGATGGAGGGGATAAGAGAGGAATGGTGGGGATAAGAGAGGAATGGTGGGGATAATAGAGGGATGGTGGGGATAAGAGAAGGATGGTGGGGATAATAGAGGGATGGAGGGGATAAGAGAGGGATGGTGGGGATAATAGAGGGATGGAGGGGATAAGAGAGGAATGGTGGGGATAAGAGAGGAATGGTGGGGATAATAGAGGGATGGAGGGGATAAGAGAGGGATGGTGGGGATAATAGATGGATGGAGGGGATAAGAGAGAGAATGGTGGGGATAATATAGGGATGGAGGGGATAAGAGAGGAATGGTGGGGATAATAGAGAGAATGGTGGGGATAATATAGGGATGGAGGGGATAAGAGAGGAATGGTGGGGATAATAGAGGGATGGAGGGGATAAGAGAGGAATGGTGGGGATAATAGAGGGATGGAGGGGATAAGAGAGGAATGGTGGGGATAAGAGAGGAATGGTGGGGATAATATAGGGATGGAGGGGATAAGAGAGAGAATGGTGGGGATAATATAGGGATGGACGGGATAAGAGAGGAATGGTGGGGATAAGAGAGAGAATGGTGGGGATAATATAGGGATGGAGGGGATAAGAGAGAGAATGGTGGGGATAATATAGGGATGGAGGGGATAAGAGAGGAATGGTGGGGATAATAGAGGGATGGAGGGGATAAGAGAGGAATGGTGGGGATAAGAGAGGAATGGTGGGGATAATAGAGGGATGGTGGGGATAAGAGAGAGAATGGTGGGGATAATATAGGGATGGAGGGGATAAGAGAGGAATGGTGGGGATAATAGAGGGATGGAGGGGATAAGTGAGGAATGGTGGGGATAAGAGAGGAATGGTGGGGATAATAGAGGGATGGTGGGGATAAGAGAGGGATGGTGGGGATAATAGAGGGATGGAGGGGATAAGAGAGGGATGGTGGGGATAATAGAGGGATGGAGGGGATAATAGAGGAATGGTGGGGATAATAGAGGGATGGAGGGGATAAGAGAGGAATGGAGGGGATAATAGATGGATGGAGGGGATAAGAGAGGAATGGTGGGGATAATAGAGGGATGGAGGGGATAAGAGAGGAATGGTGGTGATAATAGAGGAATGGTGGGGATAAGAGAGGAATGGTGGGGATAAGAGAGGAATGGTGGGGATAATAGATGGATGGAGGGGATAAGAGAGGAATGGTGGGGATAATAGAGGGATGGAGGGGATAAGAGAGGGATGGTGGGGATAATAGAGGGATGGAGGGGATAATAGAGGAATGGTGGGGATAATAGAGGGATGGAGGGGATAAGAGAGGAATGGTGGGGATAATAGATGGATGGAGGGGATAAGAGAGGAATGGTGGGGATAATAGAGGGATGGAGGGGATAAGAGAGGAATGGTGGTGATAATAGAGGAATGGTGGGGATAAGAGAGGAATGGTGGGGATAAGAGAGGAATGGTGGGGATAATAGATGGATGGAGGGGATAAGAGAGGAATGGTGGGGATAATAGAGGGATGGTGGGGATAAGAGAGGGATGGTGGGGATAATAGAGGGATGGAGGGGATAAGAGAGGAATGGTGGGGATAATAGAGGGATGGAGGGGATAAGAGAGGAATGGTGGGGATAATAGAGGGATGGTGGGGATAAGAGAGGAATGGTGGGGATAATAGAGGGATGGAGGGGATAAGAGAGGAATGGTGGGGATAAGAGAGGAATGGTGGGGATAAGAGAGGAATGGTGGGGATAAGAGATGGATGGAGGGGATAAGAGAGGAATGGTGGGGATAAGAGATGGATGGAGGGGATAAGATAGGAATGGTGGGGATAAGAGATGGATGGAGAGGATAAGAGAGGAATGGAGGGGATAAGAGAGGAATGGTGGGGATAAGAGAGGAATGAAGGGGATAAGAGAGGAATGGTGGGGATAATAGAGGAATGGAGGGGATAATATAGGAATGGTGGGGATAAGAGAGGAATGGTGGGGATAATAGAGGGGTGGTGGGGATACGAGAGGAATGGTGGGGATAATAGAGGGATGGAGGGGATAAGAGAGGAATGGTGGGGATAAGAGATGGATGGAGGGGATAAGAGAGGAATGGTGGGGATAATAGAGGGATGGGGGGATAAGAGATGGTTGGTGGGGATAAGAGAGGGATGGTGGGGGTAATAGAGGGATGGAGGGGATAAGAGATGGATGGTGGGGATAAGAGATGGATGGAGGGGATAAGAGAGGAATGGTGGGGATAAGAGATGGATGGAGGGGATAAGAGAGGAATGGTGGGGATAAGATAGGGATGGAGGGGATAAGAAGGAATGGTGGGATAATAGAGGGATGGAGGGGATAAGAGAGGAATGGTGGGGATAATAGAGGGATGGAGGGGATAAGAGAGGGATGGTGGGGATAATAGGGGATGGAGGGGATAAGAGAGAATGGTGGGGATAATAGAGGGATGGAGGGGATAAGAGAGAGAATGGTGGGGATAATATAGGGATGGAGGGGATAAGAGAGGAATGGTGGGGATAATAGAGAGATGGAGGGGATAAGAGAGGAATGGTGGGGATAATAGAGGGATGGAGGGGATAAGAGAGGGATGGTGGGGATAATAGGGGGATGGAGGGGATAAGAGAGAAATGGTGGGGATAATAGAGGGATGGAGGGGATAAGAGAGGAATGGTGGGGATAATAGAGGGATGGAGGGGATAAGAGAGGGATGGTGGGGATAAGAGAGGAATGGAATGAGATGATGTGGGGATAATAGAGAGGAATGGTGGGGGATAATAGGATGGGGGGATAAGAGAGGGATGGTGGGGATAATAGAGGGATGGAGGGGATAAGAGAGGAATGGTGGGGATAAGAGAGGAATGGTGGGGATAATAGAGGGATGGTGGGGATAAGAGAGGGATGGTGGGGATAATAGAGGGATGGAGGGGATAAGAGAGGAATGGTGGGGATAATAGATGGATGGAGGGGATAAGAGAGGGATGGTGGGGATAATAGAGGGATGGAGGGGATAAGAGAGGGATGGTGGTGATAATAGAGGGATGGAGGGGATAAGAGAGGAATGGTGGGGATAAGAGAGGAATGGTGGGGATAATAGAGGGATGGTGGGGATAAGAGAGGGATGGTGGGGATAATAGAGGGATGGAGGGGATAAGAGAGGGATGGTGGGGATAATAGAGGGATGGAGGGGATAAGAGAGGAATGGTGGGGATAAGAGAGGAATGGTGGGGATAATAGAGGGATGGTGGGGATAAGAGAGGGATGGTGGGGATAATAGAGGGATGGAGGGGATAAGAGAGGGATGGTGGGGATAATAGATGGATGGTGGGGATAAGAGAGGAATGGTGAGGATAAGAGAGGTATGGTGGTGACAATAGAGGGATGGTGGGGATAATAGAGGAATGGTGGGGATAAGAGAGGAATGGTGGGGATAAGAGAGGAATGGTGAGGATAAGAGAGGTATGGTGGTGACAATAGAGGGATGGTGGGGATAATAGAGGAATGGTGGGGATAAGAGATTGATGGAGGGGATAAGAGAGGAATGGTGGGGATAATAGAGGGATGGAGGGGATAAGAGAGGGATGGTGGGGATAATAGAGGGATGGTGGGGATAAGAGAGGTATGGTGTGGATAAGAGAGGGATGGTGGGGATAAGAGAGGAATGGTGGGGATAATAGAGGAATGGTGGGGATAAGAGAGGAATGGTGGGGATAATAGAGGGATGGTGAGGATAATAGATGGATGGAGGGGATAAGAGAGGAATGGTGGGGATAATAGAGGGATGGAGGGGATAAGAGAGGGATGGTGGGGATAATAGAGGGATGGAGGGGATAAGAGAGGAATGGTGGGGATAAGAGAGGGATGGAGGGGATAAGAGAGGAATGGTGGGGATAATAGAGGGATGGTGAGGATAATAGATGGATGGAGGGGATAAGAGAGGAATGGTGGGGATAATAGAGGGATGGAGGGGATAAGAGAGGAATGGTGGGGATAATAGAGGGATGGTGGGGATAATAGAGGGATGGTGGGGATAATAGAGGGATGGAGGGGATAAGAGAGGAATGGTGGGGATAATAGAGGGATGGAGGGGATAAGAGAGGAATGGTGGGGATAATAGAGGGATGGTGGGGATAAGAGAGGGATGGTGGGGATAATAGAGGGATGGAGGGGATAAGAGAGAGAATGGTGGGGATAAGAGAGGAATGGTGAGGATAATAGATGGATGGAGGGGATAAGAGAGGAATGGTGGGGACAATAGAGGGATGGAGGGGATAAGAGAGGAATGGTGGGGACAATAGAGGGATGGAGGGGATAAGAGAGGAATGGTGGGGATAAGAGAGGAATGGTGGGGATAAGAGAGGAATGGAGGGGATAAGAGAGGAATGGTGGGGATAATAGAGGAATGGTGGGGATAATAGAGGGATGGAGGGGATAAGAGAGGAATGGTGGGGATAATAGAGGAATGGTGGGGATAATAGAGGGATGGAGGGGATAAGAGAGGAATGGTGGGGATAATAGAGGGATGGTGGGGATAATAGAGGGATGGAGGGGATAAGAGAGGGATGGTGGGGATAAGAGAGGAATGGTGGGGATAAGAGAGGAATGGTGGGGATAATAGAGGGATGGAGGGGATAAGAGAGGGATGGTGGGGATAGAGAGAGGGATGGTGGGGATAAGAGAGGGATGGAGGGATGGTGGGGATATAGAGGGTTGGAGGGGATAAGAGTGGGATGGTGGGGAGATGAGAGGGATGGTGGGGAAAAGAGAGGGATGGGGTGGTTGTATGGTTTTGGGTGTTTTTGTGGTTTGGTTTGGTGATTTTGTGTTTGTGTGATTGTTTGGTGGGTTTGAGTGCTGGTTTTCGTGTTTGTTTTGTGTTTGTGTGTTCTGTGTGAGGGATGGAGAGAGGGATGGATTTATATTTAGGATTTTTTATATTTTAAATAATTATCTATTTATCATGAAAATATATTTTATAAATATTACTCTCGATTCTATTTAAAATGAAAGATTAATGTACAAATGTATAATTTTTATTTAATATTTTGACTTTATTAAATTTTTTATTAATAGTCTATAAATGTTAATAACTCAATTCTCTCTTATTCTGCACACACTTCCCTACTCTATATCCTCACGTCATACGTTCCTAACAGTTGGGATTATTATTTTCTCTTATCGCACATCCCATAAGTCTACATTTGAGCGTAACGGTTTCGCGCATCTAATCATTGCTTGAATATACCTCTAATTCTGTTACTACATCATTTCTATATATCTTTAATGCCTCCACGTACATCTCGCGCCTTCTGTTTCGTTCTACATATATCTTATCCGTTTTTTATAAGATGGGCTCTTAACCCACAACAGGAACACAACACCCCCCCATCCAATGATAAACGCAGAGACAAGCCTTATGCCCGCTGCGGCCCTCAACGAGTGTCGCGCCTTCGTATTTTTGCCATCTGGCGGATAGAGCACCTCGGGCGTGCTCGGCGCGGAATTCACCATCAAGCTCTCTCGGAGCAGTTAGACAACCCGCCTCGCATTGCTGGAAGAGGCAATCCCCCAGAGACTTGCCGTCTTCAGCCTGTAGCGCCCGTCTCCTTGGTTGTCCTGCTTGTTTCCGTGTTGCGATTGTTGGTTCCTGTTGTTGTGTGATGGTTGTGGGGGAGTTGTTATGTGTGTGAGGGGTTGGAGAGTGGTGGGGTTTGATGTTGTGTGTTGTTGTTGTGTTTGTTGTGATTTGTGTAGTGGGTATTGGGGTTTTGTGTTTTGGTTATGGTGTAGCTGTTGTGGTTCGTGTAGTTGGTGGGGAAGTGGTGTTTGTATAGTCTGGGTTTGGGTGGTGTAGTGGTTTGTGGGTTTGTGATTGTGGAGGATGTTGTGTGGGGGGTTTTAGTGGGTGGGTTTGTGTGTTGGAGATTTGTTGGGTTGTTTGGTTGTTGGTGGTTGTGTGTTGTGGGGGTTTGGTTGTTTGTGTTGATGGGGTTGTTGGTGTGTGTGGGGTGTATTTATGTCTTGATAGGTTTGTTGTGTATGTTTGGAGTTTTGGGAGATGTGTTGTGTAGGTGGTTGCTGTGGTGTTGGTGGTGGATTGGTGTGAGGTGTGTGTTGTGTTTGTTGTGGTGGGGCTTGTTGTGGATTGTGTGTGTGTGTGTAGTGTGTTGTTGTGTTATCGGGATGTGGGTGCTTTGTTTGGTGGGTAGTTTTGGTGTTGTGTGGGTGTGTGTTGTTGGTGTTTGGTAGTTTGGGTGTGTTGTGGGTAGGTTTGGGGTGTGGGTTTGTTTGTTGGTGTGTTGAGATTTGGTTTGTGTGTTGTTTTGGTTTGGCTTGGGTTGTTGTTTTGGTTTGTGGGTGTGTGAGTTGTGTGGATACTGTGTTTGTTAGTTTTTTAAGATAGGTGTGGTGTGTGTGTTGTTGTTGGTATTGTGTTGAGTATGTTTTTTGGTTGGGTTGTTGTGTTTTGTTGTGTGTTGGATGTGGTTAATTGTTGTGGGTTTGTGTGTTGTGGGTGGGGTGGTGTTAGTTTTTGTTGGTTGTGTGTGGAGGTGGTGTTGTTGATGGTTGATGTGTGATTGTTGTTGGTGTGGTTGGTTGTATGTTGTTGATGTGTATGTGTTGATGTTGTAGTTATTGATTATGATTGTGTTTGAGGTGTGTTGTGTGTGTGAGTTTTGGGGGTAATTGGGGATAATAGAGGGATGGAGGGGATAAGAGAGGGATGGTGGGGATAAGAGAGGGATGGTGGGGATAATAGAGGGATGGAGGGGATAAGAGAGGGATGGTGGGGATAAGAGAGGGATGGTGGGGATAAGAGAGGGATGGTGGGGATAATAGAGGGATGGAGGGGATAAGAGAGGGATGGTGGGGATAAGAGAGGGATGGTGGGGATAAGAGAGGGATGGTGGGGATAAGAGAGGGATGGTGGGGATAAGAGAGGGATGGTGGGGATAAGAGAGGGATGGTGGGGATAAGAGAGGAATGGTGAGGATAAGAGAGGAATGGTAGGGATAAGAGATGGATGGTGGGGATAAGAGAGGGATGGTGGGGATAAGAGAGGAATGGTGGGGATGGTAACGAAAGACTGCGCCACAGAAAATAAATACAAATGACAATAATGCAAATGACAGTAAAAGTCCAGCATCAACCAAAGAACTGAATGGTAGTAGGTGTAGGGTTTCACAGAGAGTTCTGACAGTACATTAACCACTTCAGCCCCGGAGGATTTTACCCCCTACCTTACCAGACCACTTTTTGCGATTCGGCACTGCGTCGCTTTAACTGACAATTGCGCGGTGATGCTATGTTACACCCAAACAAAATTGACGTCCTTTTTTTCCACAAATAGAGCTTTTTTTTGGTGGTATTTTATCACCTCTGCAGGTTTTTTTTTTTCGCTATAAACAAAAGAACAGCGACAATTTTGAAAAAAACAATATTTTTTTAAAAAATACTTTTTGCTATAATAAATATATCATTTAAAAAAATATATATATATTTTTACTCAGTTGAGGCCGATATGTATTCTTCTACATATTTTTGGTAAAAAAAATCGCAATAAGCGTATATTGATTGGTTCTCGCAAAAGTTATAGCATCTACAATATAGGGGATAGATTTATTGCATTTTTTTTATTTTTTACTAGTAATGGCGGTGATCTGCAATTTTTTTTCGTGACTGCGACATTGCGGCGGACACTTCGGACACTTTTGACACATTTTTGGGACCATTCACATTTACACAGCGATCGTTGACGATCATATGACGGTCCATGGTATTGAAGTGGTTAATATGCGCAAAAAATGGTGATACCGAAAAATTGAACCGTCTATGATGTATCCAGATCTTCATAAAACCACCTGTGCACAATTACAAAGAGAGTGAATCCCACCACCGATATTAAAGCCGCTTACTGGATGGTAATTGGTAAACAGCTTTCATATAGGTACAGCTTCTCACAAACAGGACCGGATGCTCAACGCCACACTTCTTTAGGTGTAAAGAAACAAGCCTTTGAACTCAGCAGCCAATAAGTGTCATAGCGGCATGGACCATGTAAATTGAATTAAAAAGACCATAGCGTGATACTGTATAAAGGTACTGGGTTTATTAAAATATATATAGGGTACTCACAATAAAGCAGATAATGCAAGCATTAAAAACAAGGATGCCGGCCGGCACACATGGAGCCCTTCATCCTTTGTCTGAAGCACGGTGACGTCACTGCACATCCTCCCAGATGCGTTTCGTCATTAGTAAGACGTTCTCAATGGGGAGTTTTGAGAACATTGAGAACGTCTTACTAATGACGAAACGCATCTGGGATGACGTGCAGTGATCTCACCACGCTTCAGACAAAGGAGGAAGGGCTCCATGTGTGCCGGCCGGCATCCTTGTTTTTAATGCTCGCATTATCTGCTTAATTGTAAGTACCCTATATATCTTTTAATAAACCCAGTACCTTTATACAGTATCACGCTATGGTATTTTTTAATTCAATTTACATGGTCCATGCCGCTATGACACTTATTGGCTGCTGAGTTCAAAGGCTTGTTTCTTTACATCCGGAGAAGTGTGGCGTTGAGCATCCGGTCCTGTTTGTGAGAAGCTGTACCTATATGAAAGCTGTTTACTAATTACCATCCAGTAAGCGGCTTTAATATCAGTGGTGGGATTCACTCTCTTTATAATTGTGCACAGCGGTGGTTTTATGGAGATCTGGATACATCATAGACTGTTCAATTTGTTGTTATCACCATTTTTTGCGCATATGAATGTACTGTCATAACTCTCTGTGAAACCCTACACCGGCTACCATTCAGTTCTTTGGTTGATGCTGGACTTTTACTGTCATTTGCATTATTGTCATTTGTATTTATTTTCTGTGGCGCAGTCTTTCGTTACCATTTGCTATTTGTTTATCCCATACTACTGCAGCCTATATATATAGTTTTTATTTTTTGCTTTATTTAATTTTGGGTCAGCGCGGTCTTTCTATATTATAGGAATGGTGGGGATACAAGAATACAAGAGGAGTGGGGGGTGTACAAGAATAATGGTGGGGATAAGTAGGAATTGAGGAGATAAGAGAGATATGGAGTAGATAGAACAGCCCCAGGGGTTTGCCTGGTGAAGGAGGCGGGACCTTGGAAACGCATTGTGGCCCGCCCCCTTGCTTGTTCCTTACTCCTGTCTGTGGCGTGTGCATGTGTGTTCTGGTGACTGGTATTCATCTCCTGCAGCGGATCCTGGCTCTGCTATCTGCAACTCCACCGGTACATCCAGACTTGTTGGTTTGCTTCCTGCCTTCACCCACCTGGACACTGGACCTTGGAGTCTTTCTATGTAAGTGCTCTGCATTAGAAATGTAATTACATTTACCCTTGCTGACCTGGTGCCCTTTCCTTCTTGGATAAGAGGAATGGCTGGGATAAAAGAAGTATGTTGGGGATAAGAGAGCAGTAGTAGTAGTGCAACTGTGCAATAGTCCAGTACCGTTAAGTGGTAACTTGAGGATCCTTATATTCCTCCTAAAGAACAGTCCTTGCAGCAGTAAACGATTGGCTGAGCTACACTGGGACACCCTTAATGCCCTCTTCAAATAGCGCTGACTCTAATGCAAGAGGGATAGCAGCACCACACAAGGGATCTCACACACCGGCTTAATGTCCTTGGATAACTGGATACCTCCTTCCAATATCTTCCAGACACCTCTCATGTAGACTGGACCCCATCAGCAGACAGCATGGAAGCGGAGTGGACCCCCATTGGCAGGAAACATGGAAGTGGACTGGACATCAGCAGGAAACATGGAAGTGGACTGGAACCCATCAACAGGAAACATGGAAGCGGACTGGACTCCATCAGCAGGAAACATGGAAGTGGAATGGACCCCATCAGCAGGAAACATGGAAGCAGACTAGACTCCATCAGCAGGAAGCATTTAAGTGGAATGGACCCCATCAGCAGGAAACATGGAAGCAGACTAGACTCCATCAGCAGGAAGCATTTAAGTGAACTGGAACCCATCAACAGAAAACATGGAAGCGGACTGGACCCCATCAGCAGGAAACATGGAAGTGGACTGAAACCCATCAACAGGAAACATGGAAGCGGCCTGGACTCCATCAGCAGGAAACATGGAAGCGGCCTGGACTCCATCAGCAGGAAACATGGAAGCGGACTAGACTCCATCAGCGGGAAGCATGGAAGTGGACTGGAACCCATCAACAGGAAACATGGAAGTGGACTGGAACCCATCAACAGGAAACATGGAAGCGGACTGGACTCCATCAGCGGGAAGCATGGAAGTGGACTGGACCCCATAAGCAGGAAACATGGAAGTGGAATGGGCCCCATCAGCAGGAAACATGGAAGTGGACTGGATCCCATTGGCAGGAAGCATGGAAGTGGACTGGAACCCATCAACAGGAAACATGGAAGCGGACTAGACTCCATCAGCAGTAAACATGGAAGTGGACTGGACGCCATTGGCAGGAAGCATGAAAGTGGACTGGACCCCATTGGCAGGAAGCATGGAAGTGGACTGGACCCCATCGGCAGGAAGCATGGAAGTGGACTGGACCCCATTGGCAGGAAGCATGGAAGTGGACTGGACCCCATCGGCAGGAAGCATGGAAGATGACTGGACCCCATTGGCAGGAAGCATGGAAGTGGACTGGACCCCATCGGCAGGAAGCATGGAAGTGGACTGGACCCCATTGGCAGGAAGCATGGAAGTGGACTGGACCCCATCGGCAGGAAGCATGGAAGATGACTGGACCCCATTGGCAGGAAGCATGGAAGCGGACTGTTCCCCATTGGCAGGAAGCATGGAAGTGGACTGGACCCCATCGGCAGGAAGTATGGAAGTGGACTGGACCCCATTGGCAGGAAGCATGGAAGTGGACTGTTCCCCATTGGCAGGAAGCATGGAAGTGGACTGTTCCCCATTGGCAGGAAGCATGGAATCCGGAACCGGTTGAATAATATCTGAGGTAGCAGTAAATAGTATCAGAGCTATATAAGCAGGAAAAACACTTTTGTTTCTTTTTTGCTTTAGATATTAGAGTCCTGCAAGTAATTGGATGTTGACCAAATTGTACTGCTGGTGGAAAGGTAGTAAAAGTTCTGGAGAACATAGAGGGGAGAGTAGATGGGATAAATGCAGAGGAAATGTGGTTATTGATAGCAGGGTACTGGTTTGCAGGAGATGTAGCAGATGTGGTTGCTAAGGGTAACAATAGAAGAGATTCTAAATATACAGACAGATCTGACTTGGTGTGAATCACCTGACTCTGAGGATCCCTGACCAGGCTTGGAGCAGAGACTGGACAATGTTTAGTGGACATATCCCTTGCCTGATGTGACAAAACACACCAGTAATGGAAACTATGAGAAGAAGCCAAGTACAGCTCAGAAGAAGGAACTTGTGACATTTTCCAGCAATCAGACCAAAGAGTCAACCTGAGACATAATACATGGAGAAGTGAAATCATTATGGCCAGTGGAGGAACTACCAGGGTCACAAAGGTCACGCTTGTGCCCCTAACAGTGGGACCAGTAAAAAAAAATGTAAACCAACTAGGGCTGTGGAAATTAATGATCAATTCCTCGATTAATTGTTAATTTTTTTGATCGATCAAAATTTTTTTGATCAGTAGGCTGCCTGCCTTGGGGCCGCTTTGGGCAAAGCTGTGGTTGCAGTGCAGCGCTCCGCTCCCCCCTCCTCCTCCTCCACTATATGTCATACACAGTCTGCGGGCATCTCCCGCTGTGTGTCTCTAAACTGAGTGTGAAAACGTTGGCTGCTCTGTGAGAAAAGTCCCGCCCTCCTCCTAGATCAGCTCGTGTGATAGACGCAGTGTTCTGTCTATCACACAAGCTGATCTAGGAGGAGGGCGGGACTTTTCTCACAGAGCGGCTAAAGTTTTCACACTCAGCTCGGAGACACACAGCTGGAGATGCCCGCAGACTGTGTAATCCAGGCACAGGCACTGACTACAGTGAGGCTGCGATTATGGGCACGGTGAGACTGCATTATGGGCACGGTGTGGCTGTGATTATAGGCATGGCGAGGCTGCGATTATGGTTACGGTGAGACAGCATTATGGGCATGGTGAGACAGCATTATGGGCATGGTGAGACAGCATTATGGGCACAGGGAGGCTGTGATTATAGGCATGGCTAGGCTGCGATTACGGGGGAAGGTGAGACAGCATACGCATAAGGGTTAACCACTTTAGCCCCGGACCATTTGGCTGGCCAAAGACCAGAGCACTTTTTTGCGATTCGGCACTGCGTCGCTTTAACTGACAATTGCGCGGTCGTGCGACGTGGCTCCCAAACAAAATTGACGTCCTTTTTTCCCCACAAAAAGAGATTTCTTTTGGTGGTATTTGATCGCCCCTGCGGTTTCAATTGTTTGCGCTATAAACAAAAAAGAGCGAAAATTTTGAAAAAAACACATTATTTTTTACCTTTTGCTATAATAAATATCCCCCAAAAATATATAAAATGTTTTTTTTTCCTCAGTTTAGGGCGATACGTATTCTTCTACATATTTTTGGTAAAAAAAAAAATCACAATAAGCGTATATTGATTGTTTTGCGCAAAAGTTATAGTGTCTACAAAATAGGGGATAGTTTTATAGCATTTTTATTAATAATTATTTTTTTTTTTACTAGTAATGGCGGCGATCAGCGATTTTTATCGTGACGGCATTATGGCGGACACATTAGACATTTTTGACAAATTTTTGGGATCATTCACATTTATACAGCGATCAGTGCGTTTAAAAATATGTACTGTGTAAATGTGACTGTCAATGAAGGGGTTAACACTAGGTGGTGCTGCAGGGATTAAAGGGGTTGTAAAGGTTTGTTTTTTATTTTCTAAATAGGTTCCTTTAAGCTAGTGCATTGTTGGTTCACTTACCTTTTCCTTCGATTTCCCTTGTAAATGTTTTTTTTCTTTGTTTTCTTTGTCTGAATTTCTCACTTCCTGTTCCGCCTCAGTAAGACTAAACACTGCTCGGATGATGGTGTGAAGTTTACTGAGGAGAAACAGGAAGTGAGAAATTCTGACAAAGAAAAAAAAAAAAAAACATTTACAAGGGAAATTGAAGGAAAAGTTAAGTGAACCAACAATGCACTAGCTTAAAGGAACCAATTTAGAAAATAAAGAAACAAACCTTTACAACCCCTTTAAGTGTGTCCTAGGGAGTGATGATTTTAACTGTGGGGGGGGGGGGGCTGTGTGTGACACATCACTGATCATGCTGAATATGTAGACAATCGTAAACATTTCCGAAAAATGTATTAATACAAAAGTCAAAACAATGAGATTAAAACAAAGGTGTCATACATAATACTTTGACTAGTTTCGACTAGTTTCGTGGGGTGAACCACTTCATCAGGAAATACATCCAAGTCCCAGTGCAGACGTAGCACAGGGCGTACCCAGTGGAGCCTCCCGCGGGGACTGGGGGAGATTAACAAGTCAGGGGGCTGGAGTCTAGTTGACAAGATGCCACACTATTGGAACCTGGAGGAAGGTATACTGGTAAAGGGATAAATAAATGCCAGTACTAATGATGGAGATAGTACTAGATGGAAAGGATGAAGAGGGCACAGTTTCATAGGTGCACAGCTGCCAAGCACCTAACCATCAGGAGGAATGATCGGAGTCTCTTCCGGGTCTGACACCAGCCTCATGCATGGGTGTCCGCAGAACCTTTTTCAGGGGGGGGGGGGGGGGGACATAATTTTAGGGTCACCCATGCACTGCCCCTTTTCGACAATGTCATTATCACATTATCATGGTCAGAGACTTCAGACGTAGTACAATCCCTAGGATGAGTAATGGATAATGGCCAACAGGCCCTTTTACCAGACCCAGCAAAACTACAGCAGTGATCCCTCCGGCTGGACGATCGCTCACTCTGGGTTCCCCGGGGGTGACTCTTATCAGTAGTGTAGCATGTCTGTACCCTGGTAGTGGCTCAGTCTTTCTCTCTCTGGTGGCGCTGGGCAGCGTGGCGCTCTCTCTGGTGGCGCTGGGCAGCGTGGCTCTCTCTCTGGTGGCGTGTGGGCAGAGTGGCTCTCTCTCTGGTGGCGTGTGGGCAGCGTGGCTCTCTCTCTGGTGGCGCTGGGCAGCGTGGCTCTCTCTCTGGTGGCGCGTGGGCAGCGTGGCTCTCTCTCTGGCCTCCACCCAGCACACTCCTCATTCTTTGTCCTGTAGCATTCTCCCCTCAGCTTTTTTCCAGGCTGCAGTCTCTCAATCTCTCTCTTGATCGAGCTGTAGCCTCCTCCCTGTGGAAAATCTTTGGGACTACATGTCCCATGATGCTCTCCTCTCCTAGTCTCCTTTGATTGGCCAATAGGGAAGGGACGGAGCGGGCAGGAAGCTGGGTGGGGAACCTGGTGAGAGCTGCAGTTTCTTCTTCCTGATGGGAGAAAAGGGGGGCGAGCGGGGAAAACCTCTTACAGCCCGCAGCTCGCCTTTCTCCTGTCACAGCGCCGCCAAGTTCTCTGCAGGACTGAGCAGGGAAAAGAGCTGAAGTCACATTACACTGATGGGGGGGCTTGACAGTACCTTGATGGTGTCACCCCACTGGCAGGTGGCACCCTGGAGCCCGCACCCCGATAGCGACGCAACTGTGCTGAATTTAGGATCTGATCCCTGATTCCAGGGGGGGGGGGCTTACCTGCGGATGCCCATGGCCTCATGGTTGGTGTCGGACCCGGAGGAGGCTCCAATCATATACTTGCTCCCTTGCCCTTGGTGAACCTTGATTGGGGACTAGGTTCCCAAAAAAACTCTATTCCACCAAACGATATACAGCTCGATCAAGTAAATGTATTAATTGCAAAGCAAAAGACATCCACACACCAGCAAACAGCGGACATAAAATACAAGTGAACCACAACCATGTCTAACTACTAAAACTAAACCAACTAAATAACAGAAACCTAACCCACTAACTATATTAAATATGTACAAAATATATACAAGATGGTTAGCAGAGGTCACAGAACACCAGGTATAAAGGAACAAGGGGAGCAGATGAAAGTAGCGGGGTGCAGTATGCAGTGCTAACCACTTGCTGACCGTATAACAACGTTATAGGGTGGCAACGTGGCTCCCCTGTGCTGGATCACATACCTAGTACTTGATTTGGTACTTCCGGGTAGGGGGGCGCACTGCTTTTGCTGTGATTAGTCCAATGACAAATATGACAAACCACATCAGGTTGTAGGTCCTTGCAGGCACCATATAACCATATCAAAAACCTTGTTTCTGTGGCACCAGTTAGCTAGATTATGCCCCCAGCCACAAAACACCACCTCAGGAGATGAGGTCTCATTTGTCATCAGACACAAACTGGTCTGCAACTACCTGGTCACTATGAGTTGACTAGACCAATGAGAGGACACCATAGCAAAGATGGCTCCCCACCGTTTTTCCAAAAACACCAATTTGAAAACACCATACTGAACCCCAAACTGCCACCTTCAACTTGGTACATTCAGTCTGCCCATACACAGTTCAAATCTCAGACGGTTTCTGCTGAATGGGTTAAGATTCAAACCCTGTATGGACTGCCTTACTCCTCCCTGCAGACTATACTTCCATGCTCCTCCCCATCAGCCCACTTTTTCTGACCAATCCAAAAGCCACTACCTTTCTTTAATTTATAACCAATTAATTTCCCGTAGCCTGGTTCCCCTTCCACCCAGTCTTGTAGGACCTTTGTTTAATTCAATTCCCTCATAGCTCCAGGCCTGTTTTTAGAAAATCAGCCCAATGGTCTCTAGTACCACACTCTTGTTTTGACCTTTCCTGTACATAACTGACCACAGTTTACAGTCACAGAGGAGCTCTCACATCTCACTACCTCTTCCACTTAAGCTGGAGAGACCACAGAACAGAGTCTATCCAGCTGCAGAGACACCATGGAGGAGGACGCCGAGTCTGCCTGGAGGAGCGCCCAGGATCATGGGTGGAGATTTTAACCTGTGCATGTCTCCGACCAAGGATAGATTTGCCCTATTTCAAACTAACCCATCTCTCCAAGTACAAAAACTTTCTTCCTTTTTTCTCCGAAAACTTATCCGAGCTCACAATATGTTTGATACATGGAGGGTGAAACACCCAACTGACAAACAATTTATGTTTTATTCCCCACCTCATTAACTATATACAAGACTTGATCACTTCTTTGTCTCTGCACCCTAATGCCCCATACACACGGTCAGATTTTCCCACGGAAAATGTCCTATCGGACAATGTTGTCGGAAATTCCGACCGTGTGTAGGCTCCATCAGACTTTTTCCGTCGGATTTTCCGACAGACAAAGTTTTATCTCCTGCTCTCAAATTTTCCGACAAAGTCCGATCGGACTTTTTCCGATCGTGTGTAGCGAATTCCGACGGACAAAGTGCCACGCATGCTCAGATCAAATTACAAGACCAAAGCTATTGGCTACTAGTCTCTATGTAGTCCCGTCGTACGCAACGAACGTCACCGCGTTCAGAATGATCGGATTTTCTGACAACTTTGTCCGACGTGTGTATGCAACACCAGTGTCGGACAAAATCCGTCTGAAAAAATCTGACGGATTTTGTGTCGGAATTTCCGACCGTGTGTACGGGGCATTACTGATGCATGTAGTTAATTCTGACATAAACACGATTACTTGGTCGGATCACGCACCCTTGACCTTCTCCTATTTGCTCCAACCCCCAGAAAATCTCACTGGCACCTTAATGAATCCCTCCTTAACATTCCTGATGTCAAGCTTCACTTGCAACAAAAATTGTCTGAATTCTTCCAACTCAATGAAGGTACGGTATCTGAGACCTCCACTCTGTGGGAAGCCCACAAGGCTTTTTTCAGAGGTGAATGTATTTCCTCTGGATCTTGCCTAAAGCGTGAATCTACCCTCCAACGCTCTTCTCTTTTAACCCAGCTGTCTGCAGCAGAGAAACGCTTCCTCAATTCCCCCATTGTGGACCGTCTCCGTGCTCTAGTCTCTTTTCGTAACCATATTAAATCACTAGATTAAGGCAAAATCTCTAAGGCCGCGTACACACGAGTGGAATGTCCAACAGAAAAAGTCAGACGGGAGCTTTTCATCGTATATTCCGATCGTGTGTATGCCCCATCTGACTTTTTACGTCGAAAATTCGGACTGACCCAGAAATGGAACATGTTCTAAATATTTCTGATGGAACCATTTCCTATCAGGAAAAACGCTCGTCTGTATGCTGTTCCGACGGACCAAAAACGACGCATGCTCTGAAGCAAGTACGAGACGGAAGCTATTGGCTACTGGCTATTGAACTTCCTTTTTCTAGACCCGTCGTACGTGTTGTACGTCACCACATTCTTGACGGTCAGACTTTGGTGTGACCCTGTGTATGCAAGAAAGCTTGAGCGGAATTCCGTCGGAGAAACCTTCAGAGTTTATTCTGACGGAGAAAACACTCGTGTGTACACAGCATAAGTCTTTATTATGGGCCAGACAACATTTTTTATGAATATGCTAACAAGCCTCATAGATTGCTGGTTCATAAATTGAAGCCACGCCCCTTTGTCTCTATTCCTGACTTTCTGATACAATCTGATGGAAATCCAACATATTTCCCTCGGACCATGTCTAAAGTCTTTGGTAAATTCTACCAGAAACTTTATAATTGTTTACATACAGACCCAAATTCTTAGTTCACATAAGAGAAATGTAATACTTTTGTTGCTTAGCTACAACTCCCCACAATATCCCCTGATAATCGCTCTTTGCTAAACGCATCTATAACTGTCGAGGAAATCACTGAGGTTATTAGTCATTTGCCGCCACATAAGTCTCCAGGCCCTGATGGACTTCCCCACTCCTACTATAAAGCCCCATACACACGGTTGGATTTTCCGATGGATTCTGTCCTATCGGACAATGTTGTCGGAAATTCCGACCGTGTGTAGGCACCATCGGACAGTTTCCATCGGATTGTCCGACGGACAAAGCATCTCCTGCTCTATAAATATTCTATAAAAAAGTCTGATCATACCAATTCCGATCGTGTGTAGCGAATTCCGACGGACAAAGTGCCACGCATGCTCAGATCACATTACAAGACCAAAGCTATTGGCTACTAGCCTCTACGTAGTCCCGTCGTAGGCAACAAACGTCACCGCGTTCAGAATGATCGGATTTTCCGACAACTTTATCCGACCCGTGTGTATGCAACACCAGTGTCTTACAAAATCCGTCGGACCAAATCCGATGATTTGGTGGTCGGATTTTCCGACCGTGTGTACGGGGCATAAGACGTTCCTCAAGACTCTCGCTCCCCACATGGTAAATATGTTTGCCTCTCTGATGAAAGGGAACACAAACCACACCCAGTTTTTGCATGCTTTTATTACAGTTGTTATATAGTTAGTAAGGTTGAATAAATAAAGTCCATCCTGAGTGAGGGTGGGTGCGCATCTACAATTATCCCTATTTTTATTTAAGCTACCCATATAGCGCCATCAATTTGCACAGTGCTCCACACATACATTGCACACTCACATCGGTCCCTGCCCACAATCCAAGGTCCCCAACTCGCATTCATATACTACAGCAAATTTTGGATAGACGCCAATTAACCTACCAGCATGTCTTTTGGAGTGTGGGAGGAAACTGGAGCACTCAGAGGAAACCCACGCAGGCACAGGGAGAACATGCAAACTCCAGGCAGGTAGTGCCATGGTTGGGATTCAAACAGTGACCCTTTTTACTGCTAGGCAAGAGTGCTACCCACTCCACCACTGTGTCATCCCGAAACCAGACAAACACCCGATGATTCCTGATAACTACCGCCCCATCGCTCTCTAAACTCTGATTAGAAAATTTTCCCGAAAATCCTGGCAAAAAGACTGTCCTTACTGCTCCCTTTACTAATACACAAAGACCAGGTTGGTTTTGTTACTACTAGACATGCGGGGGACAACACCAGACGTACTATTGACCTTATCGACCTCTTAACCACTAAGCGACCTGCTATAGTGTTAAGCTTGGATGCTCAGAAAGCGTTGGACCGCTTAAATTGGTCATTCAGGTTTGCTATACTATCCAGATATGGATTCTCTGGTCCATTTATGCAGGTCCTCAAGGCGTTATATTCTAAACCTACTACCCAAGTACAGCTTGCCTCCCATGTGTCTCCGTTGTTTCCCCTGAGTAACGGCACCAGACAGGGCCACCCCTTGTCACCCTTGCTTTTTATACTTAGTCTAGAACCTTTGGCCGCAGCCATTCGATCACACCCTGATATAAGAGGGGTGATGCTGAGACACAGGGAGTACAAGCTGTCCTTATTTGCTGATGAGGTCCTATTGACAATAACACATCCCCACATCTCTCTTCCATCACTCCATGACACCCTACATTCATTCGGTAGTCTTTCATGATTTAAAGTTAATTCGATTAAAACTGAAGCCCTCCCTATAAATATCCTGACAGACCTTCTCACCTCCCTACAGGGAATTTTAAATATCATTGGTGCTCCCACTCACCGCGTTCTGGACGGTCGGACTTTGGTGTGATCGTGTGTAGGCAAGACAGTCTCAGTGGAATTCCGTCGGAAAAACCTTCAATGCCGCGTACACACGGCGTTTTTCTCGTCGGAATAAACTCTGAAGGTTTTTCCGACGGAATTCCGCTGAAACTGTCTTGCATACACACGATCACACCAAAGTCCGACCATCAAGAACGCGGTGACGTACAACACGTACGATGGGACTAGAAAAAGGAAGTCCAATAGCCAGTAGCCAATAGCTTCCGTCTCGTACTTGCTTCAGAGCATGCGTCGTTTTTGGTCAGTCGGAACAGCATACAGACGAGAGGTTTTCCCGACAGGAATTGGTTCCGTCTGAAATATTTAGAACATGTTCCATTTCTAGGTCCGTCAGAATTTTCGAAAAAAAAAGTCCGATGAGGCCCACACACGATCGGAATAGACGATGAAAAGCTTCCGTCTGACTTTTTCTGTCGGACATTCCGCTCGTGTGTACGCGGCATCAGAGTTTATTCCGATGGCAAAACCAGTTGTGTGTGTGTACAGGGCATAAATAAACAATAAAAAAAAAAGAACATTCAGGCCAGAAGACCGAGTCAGTTGGAGGGAACGTGGCTACTGGGTGAATGTTTCTGTGAAATGGGTCTCTAGCATTTCAAAATAAGTAAATATCTCACCTGGTTAGTTCATTTTCCTTTTCTTGCAGCTTGTTTCCGGCATCCACGAGATCTCCTCGTAGTTTCTTCACAGTGTCCGCTGTCTCTGCCTTCTCCTGGATGGTCCTCTCCAGCTTCTGGTGAATGATCTTCCCTTCCTCTTGACTCTTCAGTAGATCGATGTGAGTTGTTTCCAGCTCCTCCTCTGTCTGGGTGAGAGCTTCCCGAAGTGTCCAAACCACAGAGTCCTTCGTATCCATATCTCCAGAGAGGCTGGAGTTCAGATGTTCGTGTTCCCGCCGTAATTTCTCCAATCGGATGGCGGTCTCATCATGCTGCTGAGCCACCTGAAATACTGGAAAATACATGAAGACTATGACACCACAGAGTAATAATCGTGTGTGACTGTGGGGAGGGGACATTAGAGTGTAAGCTCCTCTGGTACCGAGACTGATGTGATTGGCTCAGGGTTCTCTGTACAGCACTGCGGTATATGTCAGAGCCAGGGGTGGACTGACCATTTGGGCACCCGGGCACTGCCCGAGGGCCCCATGCCACTAAGGGGCCCTGATAAAACTAGGGACAGTATGTAAAAATCTGTGTTTTTAAAAAAATCCCAAGATTATAGCTGCCCAGTACCATGTCAGTGTGTGTATGTGTATTCTGTGTGTGTATATTGTGTCGGTGTGTGTGTATACTGTGTGTGTATATTATGTGTCTGTGTGTGTGTGTATACTGTATGTGTGTGTGTATACTGTGTGGCCCCATAATATATTGCCTGGGGGCCCCATAATCTCCTATTTCCTGGGGGCCCCATAATCTCCTATTGCCTGGGGGCCCCATAATCTCCTATTGCCTGGGGGCCCCATAATCTCCTATTGCCTGGGGGCCCCATAATCTTCTCCTATTGCCCGGGGGCCCATAATCTTCTCCTATTGCTCGGGGGCCCCATAATGTATAATAATAACAGTGTGTGACTGTGGGGGAGGGACATTAGAGTGTAAGCTCCTCTAGTACAGAGACTGATGTGACTGTGGGGGAGGGACATTAGAGTGTGAGCTCCTCTGTACAGAGACTGATGTGACTGTGGGGGAGGGGACCTTAGAGTGTAAGCTCCTCTAGTACAGAGACTGATGTGACTGTGGGGGAGGGGACCTTAGAGTGTAAGCTCCTCTAGTACAGAGACTGATGTGACTGTGGGGGAGGGGACATTAGAGTGTAAGCTCCTCTAGTACAGAGACTGGTGTGACTGTGGGGGAGGGACATTAGAGTGTAAGCTCCTCTAGTACAGAGACTGATGTGACTGTGGGGGGGGACATTAGAGTGTAAGCTCCTCTAGTACAGAGACTGGTGTGACTGTGGGGGAGGGGACATTCGAGTGTAAGCTCCTCTATTACAGAGACTGATGTGACTGTGGGGGAGGGGACATTAGATTGTAAGCTCCTCTGTACAGAGACTGATGTGACTGTGGGGGAGGGGACATTAGAGTGTAAGCTCCTCTGTACAGAGACTGATGTGACTGTGGGGGAGGGACATTAGAGTGTAAGCTCCTCTAGTACAGAGACTGGTGTGACTGTGGGGGAGGGGACATTAGAGTGTAAGCTCCTCTAGTACAGAGACTGATGTGACTGAGGGGGTAGGGGACATTAGAGTGTAAGCTCCTCTAGTACAGAGACTGGTGTGACTGTGGGGGAGGGGATATTAGAGTGTAAGCTCCTCTGTAACAGAGACTGATGTGACTGTGGGGAGGGGACCTTAGAGTGTAAGCTCCTCTGTACAGAGACGGATGTGACTGTGGGGGAGGGGACATTAGAGTGTAAGCTCCTCTGTACAGAGACTGATGTGACTGTGGGGGAGGGACATTAGAGTGTAAGCTCCTCTGTACAGAGACTGATGTGACTGTGGGGGAGGGACATTAGAGTGTAAGCTCCTCTGTACAGAGACTGATGTGACTGTGGGGAGGGGACATTAGAGTGTAAGCTCCTCTAGTACACAGACTGATGTGACCAGCTTAGCATTCTTTGTACAGCACTGCAGAATATGTCAGAGCTACCTGTAAAAGGACAGGATGGTGTCCAGCAGGAAGTCTGATCACTTGATGATAAATACTCACAGTGTGTAGACAGAGCGATGATGGCGGTCAGAGATGTCAGGGAGATGACGCCGAGTGTGATAAGGAAATAACGACCAGCACAGAATCCTGAGCACAGAGGAGAATGTGGAGAAACAGGAGACATTGATTTGTATGCACTGAAAATCATTATGGAATTAATAACATTGGATAGATATAACTAACCTACCCCATCCCCCGCATAGCTGCAGATGTATCTGACTATTCAACTTCCATAATGTTAACCTATTTCTATAACATGACAAGATTCCCCCATTGGCTTTTGCCACCTGCCATCTAAGTGTACATTGATGGTGCAATCAATGCAGAAATCAGCTTTTAGAAAGTGATTGCAGCCTTTCTGCTCTGTGTCTGCAACTATCAAGAATCGGAGACTATCACCTAATTCATGAATCCAACTGCCACTTATAACTGCCACTATAATCAGTGTCTGAACCTCCTCTATAACGCAATGGTGGGCAGTGCTGGGGCTGATCATCTCTATCATTATATCACCAAATCATCTCCATCATCACATCACCATATCATCTCCATCTCCATCAACGCATCACCAAATCATCTCCATCATCACATCACCATATCATCTCCATCTCCATCAACGCATCACCAAATCATCTCCATCATCACATCACCATATCATCTCCATCTCCATCAACGCATCACCAAATCATCTCCATCATCACATCATCATATCCTCTCCATCTCCATCAACGCATCACCAAATCATCTCCATCATCACATCATCATATCCTCTCCATCAACGCATCACCAAATCATCTCCATCATCACATCATCATATCATCTCCATCTCCATCAACGCATCACCAAATCATCTCCATCATCACATCATCATATCCTCTCCATCTCCATCAACGCATCACCATATCCTCTCCATCTCCATCAACGCATCACCAAATCATCTCCATCATCACATCATCATATCCTCTCCATCTCCATCAACGCATCACCAAATCATCTCCATCATCACATCATCATATCCTCTCCATCTCCATCAACGCATCACCAAATCATCTCCATCATCACATCATCATATCCTCTCCATCTCCATCAACGCATCACCAAATCATCTCCATCATCACATCATCATCTCCATCAACGCATCACCAAATCATCTCCATCATCACATCATCATATCATCTCCATCTCCATCAACGCATCACCAAATCACCTCCATCTTCACATCATCATATTATCTCCATCTCCATCATCACATCACCATATCATCTCCATCATATCATCATCATCATCATCATCATCTCTATCACCATATCACCTCATTATCTCCATCATATCATCATTATCTCCATCACCATATCATCTCCATCATATCACCATATCATTTTCATCATATCATCATATCATCATATCATTTCCATCATATCATCATCATCTCCATCACCATATCATCT
This sequence comes from Lithobates sylvaticus, assembly GCA_028564925.1. Taxonomy (NCBI): domain Eukaryota; kingdom Metazoa; phylum Chordata; class Amphibia; order Anura; family Ranidae; genus Lithobates; species Lithobates sylvaticus. Next base: position 784,271,947 of record CM053026.1, read on the forward strand.
CCATCATATAATCATATCACCATATCATCTCCATTATCATATCACCATATCATTTCCATCATATCATCAACATCTCCATCACCTTATCATCACCATCATCATATCACCATATCATCTCCATTATCACATCACCATATCATCTCATTCTCCATCATCATATCACCATATCATCTCCATCATCACATCACCATATCATCTCCATCATGTCACCATATCATCTACATAATATCTTCCTCATCACATCACCATATCATCTCCATCATCATATCATTATATCATCTCCATCATATCACCAAATCATCACATCTCCATATCATCTCCATCTCCATCACCATATTATCTCCATCATATCATCATCATCTCCATCACCATCTCACCATATCTTCTCCATCATCTCACCATATCATCTTCATCATCATCTCACCATATCATCTCCATCATCATCTCCATCATATTATCATCATCTCACCATATCATCTCCATCATATAATCATCATATCACCATATTATCTCCATCATCATCATCTCAACATATAATTTCCATCATCATCTCCATCATATCATTATCATCTCACCATATCATCTCCATCATATAATCATCATATCATCTCCATCATCATCTGAACATATAATTTCCATCATCATCGCCATCATATCATCATCACCTCACCATATCATCTCTATCATCATCTTGCCTAATCATGTCCATCATATAATCATCATATCACCTTATCATCTCCATCATCATCTCACCATATCATTTCCATCATCATCTCACCATACCATCTCCATCATACCACCATCATAACACCATAGATATCATCATCATCATCATAGCATCTCTATCATACTATCATCATATCACCATTTCATCTCCATCATAGTATCATCAGATCATCTACATAAGTGGTCATCAACCATGTCCTCAGGGCCCAATAACAGGCCAGGTTTTATGTATTACCTTGGGGGAGATGCAGACTAGAATTCTGCAATCACTGAGCAGCAAATTATATCACCTGTGATGTATTTCAGTTATCTTGCAAACCTGGCCTGTTAGTGGGCCCTGAGACAGGGTTGATGACCACTGATCTACATCATCATAACACCATATGACCTCTATCATATCATCATCATGTCACCATATCATCACACCCTATCACCATCATCCTCATCTTCATGCACAGTACCTCTTTTGGCCTTTGCTCGGCTCTTCTGTCCTCCTCCCTGGATGTCTATCACAGGGCTGACATTCTTGTATGCGATTTCCTTGATTCCACATGGTGACTCCTGGGTGACATCTGTAAATAAGAATAAGCCAATCACAATTTTTAAACCTTTTTTTAAACAGTGTAATGTCCCCTTTTACAGAGAAATACAGTGCCTTGATAAAGTATTCATACCCCTTGAAATTCTCCACATTTTCTCATGTTACAACCAAAAACATTAGTGTATTTTATTGGGATTGTATGTGATAGACCCACAAAAAGTGGCACATAATTGTAATGTGGAAGGACAATTATAAATGGTTTGCTAATTTTTCTAGTTGTTTATATTTTTCTAAGCATTAGTTTGAAAAATATAATATTTAAACTTTTTTCATTTTCATTTATTTTGTTAGTAGTTTTTTTTTGCTTTTAAAAAAAGGCAAAATTGCAAATGTCAGTTAATTTATTTGCATTAAAAAAACAAAAACAAAAAAAAAAATAACAGTTAATAATTAATTAATGTAGATTTTTTATCTACAGTAAACACTATTTTTTTTTAACTACTGCTGATCAAACTAGAAAAAAAGTGCCTTTTTTGTTATGTTATTTTTTTTGTCTATGCATTGCATAAAAAATAGGCGTTGCATGTTCAAAATGCAAAACTGAGAAAAGAAAACTTTATTTTATTTCTTATTAACTTTCTTAAGATTCATATCAGAATCATTTTAGTGTAATTTTAAAAAGGACAAACAATAGAATAAAATGTATATTTTTTATCTACGTACAGTAACATATATATATATATTTATGGTCTAGAGCCCTGCGGACGACATGAGTAACGATGACACATAGGAACAACACAAAACTTACCAACATGAAATAGACCTGAAAGCGTGCCTTGGTCTACCGTATGGTACACCAAAATAAGGGGGCAAAAACTTTCAGGTAGGGGATAATTATTTATTAAAGGTAATGTCACTGAGTAAGTCGGGCAAAGGCCTGAGCCACCTCTAACTGTGGGTTAGGTATGTAGCGAGAGAAGCAGGCCGACTTCCACCGACCTAGTATCTTGATCACATGGTCCGGCACCCCCTGTCTTGAGGCCGTCGTGGCCGCCCCCGATCCGGAATGAATGTCCGGAGTACTGGCTGGGGTCCAACTGAAGATTGCCGAGAAGGATCCGGACATGTCCCACGAACTGCGACGAGTTGAGGGGTTTGACTGGAAAGGGTAAAAGCGGACTGGACCCTGGGCGGTCGGATAGCAGTGCCGTCAAGCGGTTTAACACGGCAACTGGGCACCAGTTGTTGTGTGTCCTGTACAGGTGAATATCTACTCCGGAACCTCGCTGCTGAGTTTTAGACGTCGCCAAGTGAAGGACGTAGTGATCTTGATGGCGGCCGAGATTACTTTTATGCAAGACTGGACCAGCTGGGTGGCTGCGAGTGAACTCGCTGGGCCGTAGAAACCCATAAAATGCCATGTGTATCGCAGCCTGCAGGACGGTGCTGAGGAGGAGACCAAAAGGGGACCTATCCAGGATGTCAGACATGCCGTTAAAGATCTCCCCCGTGATAGGCAGCCGCTTCGGGCTGACTGGCGGCTGGTGCTTCTGAACTCCACGCAGTAGAGCCCTCACTGTGTGGCAGGACCGAAGGCCTCGCGGGGTCTTGAAGTGACAAGTAGTGCTGCACCCCGGCCACGTACTGGCGTATCGTGCTGTGTGACAGTGCTAGGTGAGAATGGCAATAAGCGATAAACGCCAGAACCTGCTTGACGCTGGAAGATTCACGGGGGCGTTGGGGCAGGAACTTATTAAACGCCCTCCAGGCCGTCCGGTAGGCCCGACGGGTGTTGCGGGCGAGCGAAGCGTTGATGATGTTAGTAGCTGACTGTAAATGTGGGGCTAGTCCAAGGTCAGTTGTGACCAATCCGGGATAGTGGCTGAGAGATGGTAGGCTCCTGGCATCTGTTCAAAGAAAGAAATAAAGTTAAAATGGGAGAGTGCGTCCGCTGCTGAGTTGAACTTGCCTGGAATGAATGAACAGTAAACATTGAACTGATGCTGTAGGGATAGCTGGACCAGTCTGCGGAGGAAGGACATGACGGCCTGGATTTAGACCTGCCCTTGCTGATGATCTTGGCTGTGGCTTGGTTGTCTGTCGTAAAAGCCACCGTCTGTCCAGACCAATGGTGACCCCATAGGTGAGCGGCTGCTACGATGGGGAACAGTTCAAAGAGGGCTGACGTGGTAGTGAAGCCCGGTGTGGCTAGTGCCTGAGGAGGCCAAGGGGCGGCGAACCACAAATGGCCAAAAATGGCGGCGCATCCTGTGGATGCCGCCGCATCGGTCACCACCTGAGGTGACTGCGTGGACACCACTGGGATGAACAGGGACATACCGTTCCAATTATCAAGAAAGTGTTCCCACATGGCCAGATCTGCCCTGGCTGCTGAATCCAGCCTGATGACCTGGTCTGGGTCCTGAGTGTAGGACAGGAAGACCAGCAACCGGGACACGAAGGAGCGGCCCTGGGGGATGATCCTCATAGCAAAATTCAACATCCCGAGGAGAGACTGAAGTTGCTTCTGAGTACATCCCCCCACCCGGGTGAACTCTCGCAGAACCGTCCTGACACGGTCCAACTTATCTGTGGGAAGGCTGGCCTGCATGGCAAGCGTGTCAAGGTCGATGCCCAAGAACGTGATCTTGTGCGCCGGACCGTCAACCTTGTGTTCCGCTATGGGGACGTTCAGATTGTCGAAGACCGTCCTCAACTTTCCAAGGTCCCCTGGGGGAGCCCCGGGTGGTTCTATCAGAAGGAAGTCATCCAAATAATGGATGACCTCGTGGCACTGTGCCTCGTGGAGAAGGATCCACGCCAGGGTCTCCGCAAACTTATCAAATAACCAAGGACTACTCTTAGACCCGAAGGTCAACTTGGTTGCGAAATAATATCGCTCCCTCCACTTGATGCCGTGCCAGCACCACAGGGAAGGATGTATGGGCAGCAACTTGAAGGCGTCAGATATGTCCGCCTTCGAGAGCCAAGCACCCACCCCAGCCCTGAGAATGGCCTGGATAGCCATATCTACCGAAGCGTACTTCAGTGAGAATTCCTCGGAGGGAATGAGCGAGTTGAGACTGGGAACGACGGAAGAATGAGGCGCTGACAGATCATACACCAGACGTTTTTTATTTGAAAATTTTCCCTGTACAAGCCCGATAGGGCTAACCCTCCAGATACCAAAGGGAGACTGACTGAACGGGCCTATCATAAAGTCCCGATCCAACTCCGTCTGAAGAAGGACGTCGATAGCTGGCTCATCTGTTGCTGCTGAGCGCAGGTTCGGACATTCGTGGGTGGTGTGGGGCAGGGTGATGAGCCCGGTATGGAACCCATCGGTGAAACCTCGGATGAGGTAGCTGGCGAGTGACGGAGTGGGGTGTGAGGTCAAGTAAACATCGAGCCAAAGAACATTGACCCGGCTTAGTCACGGTTTCTTCTGCTTGACCTCACACAGGACCCTGGGGTGCGCCCTCTGGCATAGGGTGCAAACGTGCAAGAGCCGGCACTGGCTGAAATTGCAGGAGCCGTAATTGAAGTTGTTGCAGATGGCGGCTCCCCCAACCATCCGCACCGGACGTCCCAACTTGTCCACCTTCTGCCCTTGTGCCGGGGCCTGCTGAGCCTGACTCGTGCTGGTAGAGGCCGTGCTAGCTATCGGGTGGACAGAGGCTATGTTGGCACACCAGACCGTGGTGTGGGACGCTGACTGACAGACAGCACATAGCGGGGACCGTAGACCCGCAAAGTGGCGACAGAACAACTCGGTGTCCACTACGCTCCAGTCCGTTGTCAAATGGAACTGTAAGAATCTGGCCGCGGCTTTGGCCGAGAAGGACCGATGATAATCGTAGAACGCTGAGCCACCGTATTTGTGGCCCAGGTCTACGATTAAATGGAGGTAGAGGTCCAGTTCCTCCCGCCTGCCCGGGAGGCTGAGCACAGCACGTCCCTGAACATGCCGAAAGCGAGCGTGAACTCGGGCACCGCGAGCTTTCTGTTGAGCCTCGGATCCTTTGCCTTCAAAACCACCGAGACATCCCCCCAGGTGTAGGCTTTGTTCTCGGCCAAGTCATGGACTGAGATCATGAGTGAGGCCAGGTTAACGTCTCTGCCCTCTAAAATATCCTTCCTTACGCTGGGTGGCACCAGGTGGGAAGGATAAATGGTAGTCGTGGCAAGCTCACTACCTGCGGCCGGTGCACTGATGGCTGGGACCACCGCAGGGTCCGGAACCGTGGCGGCCGGGCTGGCCTCTAGATGTGACACCCTGTCCCGGACCTCAATGACCGAGGAAGACAGGGAAGACACGAGGGTGTGTAGCTGAGCGACGGCGACTGAAGTAGATTTCAGGGACGCCTGCTGGCTGCTGGAGCCTGCTGCGGCCGGTGGTGGGAAGAGGAGCCTGAATAGCTCCGCCTTCCTGGCCGCGGACGAGAAGGGTATCCCTCTGCGCCTCAGTTCGGCGGACAGCCTGGGAATTGTCCATGCCCTAAGAGACTGGACACTGCCAGCCTCGGAGGCTGACGCCGGAGATAGCGGGGTGGTGAGGTCATCGCTGCCGACTGACGACATGGCGGCTGCCAAGACCCGTTACTTAGTTGACTGGTCACGTGTCTGCAGGCTGGGCCTATAAAGAGGTGACAAGAAATGAGTTTGGACGTGTAACCTACGGTATACGCACCTGCCATGAAAAAGCAGGAGCCCCCCCACGCCCCTGCGGTTTTTTTTTTTTTTTTTTTTTTTACCTGCTGGAACCCTGATCAAGCTGGTGCAGGTGGACCTACTGAATCCGACTGACCTGAGAGAGTGTGAGAGAAAGTACCTCTTTAAGAGCCTGAAACTGCTGCCGTCCAGAGCGACGGAACCCAACGTAGATGATAACAACAGGCGATAGTGACTTAAGTTGACTGACGAGACAGCTGTGGAATCAAATGACAGATAACAACACAAATAACTGAACTGATATGTTGCCTTAACTGAAATGAACATCCCGTGACAGGGCCCGGCCCAGTCGTACCGTATGGGGGTGACTGTGAGCCGGACTCTGGAGCACGTACAGAAATGAGGCAACCGTGCAATGAGGCCAACTGCCTGGGTACGCTGGGGCCGGACTGTGACATACAGGCTGAACCCCTCTCTTTTTTTTTTTTGTATTGAAATGCGGCCGGCCTAGGGCACGCCGGCGCGAATTCGTACAGGGAAGTGACCAATTGACGCCGGGGCGTGGTAAGGTGACATAGAAATGACATAACATGACAAGGACAAGAATCAAAAGTTTTTTTTTTTTTTTTTTTGCGATTCCGTCCCTGGCGCATGTATTGAAATGCGGCTGGCCTAGGGCACGCCGACACGAATTAGTGCGGGGGAAGTGACTGCATTCATGCCGGGCGTGGTAAGGTGACAGAAATGACATACCATGACAGGGGCAAGAATCAAGAATGAACGCAACCTGTGATGCGATTCCGCCCTTGGCGCATGTATTGAAATGAGGCCGGGTAGTCGTGCGTCTGGATTGCCCCGATCGGAGCATCTATGGATGCGACCGGACCTACCCAGAGGTATGGTGACCGAAATAAAACCATGACAAAGACTAGATTTCAACAAACCGAGCAATTTGTAGCCGAATCTAATCTCTGGAGCATGTATAGAAAGGAGGCCGAGCGGCTAGGTGAATCAGTGCGAATCGATGCATCCCGGATGCGACCGGACTCAGACCGATACGTGGCGAATGGCCGAAGTCGTGCCAAAGACTGGACTCGAGCCCGCATCCGTACGGGCTGTGGGCCAATCTCTGAAACATGTATGGTAATGCGGCCGTAACCTGGGTACCCCGAGACAAATCCGTGCCTAAGCGACATGACTTGAAACTGAGTGCGACCAGGATCGAAATGATGGCATGAACGCCCTGTTTAACTGATGCGAAATGACTTAGCATGACCGAATGGCCTGATACGTTAGCCATGTTTGAAATGACGAAATGATTGCCATGCTAATATAATGAAATGTTTCGACACGGTCAAAGTAATTTGTGCGCTTAACATGCCAACAGACTCGGAACGTAACCAGTGACTCGACAACTGATTTAATAAATCTGACATGACCTGATCGCTGTGTGTGAGTGCGAACGGCACCCGTGAGCGAGCTACGTTTGAACGCTTCAAAGCCTGCGTACTCCGACCGTGTAAGGGGAACCCTTGAGTGCCAGACGCGGCATCGGTCGGAGTGTCATGGCGGGCGGCCCTGGACGTGCGTGCCACTAGGTGGTTCCCGACCGTGTTCAACCAAAAACGTGCGTGTGGCTGTATGATGTTTATCGAGGCAAGCGGTGCGTGGTTCGTGAGCTACGTAGACCACAGTTTAGTGACATGACAAGCAGTGCATGAGAACGTAAAACATGGGAGCCGAAGCCCTACCTGCGACAGCCGAACCAGACTCTTTGTACGGAACTGCGACTCGGCGACACGAGTGTGACACGAAGGGACAACACGACTTACGAACACGGAACGCGGGACTGCAACAAAAGGAGACGGACAGACGAAACGGAGCTCACGAACCGGCACCAACAGCGCTTGTCTCGAACGAGTCGGTCCTAGATGTCTGACGTATCAGATATCACGCACAGGAAACCGACAAAGACCGGTGGCCTTTGGGCTGCTTAAATACCCTCCGGGCTCCTCCCATAACTTCAGGCCGGTACCCGGCCTTCCAATATATATATATTTTTTTTTTTACAACTAACGCTGATCAAAGTAGAACGTTTTGGTGCATTTTTTGTTATGTTCTGTGCATATGGACACACGGTAATAAAAAATAAAAATATATTTTTTTAGTGTCACACAGGTTAGGCAGGATAGGTAAGAGGAGGAGGGTGGGTATATTTTAAGAGTAGATACCCTGTTTCCCCCGAAAATAAGACCTAGCGTGATTGTCTGTGATGGCTGCAATATAAGCCCTATCCCCCAAATAAGCCCTACCCTGTTTCCCTGAAAATAAGACCTACAAGGACTTTAACTAGGGCTTATTTGGGGGGTAGGGCTTATATTGCAGCCATCACCGACAATCACGCTAGGTCTTATTTTTGGGGAAACAGGGTATAATTAGTTTTTTTATGTCCACGTTAAAGTATAAGGAAAGACAAAACCTTATTTTGTTGTTTTTGCTCCCTCAGACAATATTGTGAAATATTGTGTGATTTGGGTTCTTGTGGTTGTTTGTGTGTCTTTGAGGATGTCTCTGGTAGATAAATAGATTGTCAGACTTCCTCTTTTCTATGGCGTGTGAAGGCCGGAGACAACGCTCTGTATGTGTGTCCTTGTAGGTTCTGCATTTCCTGCTCATCAGACATTTCCAGAAACAGAACAAAGACGATCCTCATAAAGCGATTGACTCAGAAGTCATTGTGTTGGGTGACCCTTTCTACAGAAACAAAGATCTCCAGGGTGGAATAGCACTGACCTCTGATTGGTCACATTGAGATACAGTCAGCAATCAATTGAAAAAAATAATACAATGTTGCTGCTGAAACCTTGAAATACGTCTTTCCAGATACAAGTCCTCTTTTTTGTTAAAATTGTAACACACGTTATCCTCCATACTGGGAATCTTCATAAAACAGTCCAGAATAGACAGATCGGTCCTGGGCCTGACCACCAGAGGGTGGGCCATGGACCATATTGTCTATGGAGAATCAGGGGCTCCTTCTTACAAGAGGGCACTTGGCCAACATCTAATGTGGGCGATTTCAAGGATTGTAGGCCAAAACACTTTCACCTCTCTCTTTTTATTCCTCTTTTTTTCCCATATGAAATTTTTATTGAGAATAAAGTGTCAATACACATTTTTATAGAAACAAAAGGGTGATTAACCACTTCAGCACCGGGCCATTTTACACCCTTCCTTACCAGAGCACTTTTTGCGATTCGGCACTGCGTCGCCTTAACTAATTGCGCGGTCGTGCGACGTTACACCCAAACAAAATTGACGTCCTTTTTTTTCCCACAGAGCTTTCTTTTGGTGGTATTTGATCGCCCCTGCGGTTTTTATTTTTTGCGCTATTAACAAAAGAAGAGCGACAATTTTGAAAAAAAACACAATATTTTTACTTTTTGCTATAATAAATATCCAATTTTTTTTAAAAAAAAATATTTTTTTACTCAGTTTAGGCCGATACATATTCTTCTACATATTTTTGGTAAAAAAATCGCAATAAGCGTATATTGATCGGTTTGCGCAAAAGTTATAGCGTCTACAAAATAGGGGATAGATTTATTGCATTTTTTATTTTTATTTTTTTTTACCAGTAATGGCGGCGATCTGCGATTTTTTTTCGTGACTGCGACATTGCGGCGGACACTTCGGACACTTTTGACACATTTTTGGAACCATTCACATTTACACAGCGATCGTTGCTATAAAATTGCATTGATTACTGTGTAAATGTGACTGGCAGGGAAGGGGTTAACACTACAGGGCGCTGCAGGGGTTAATGTATTCCCTATAGGAGTGATTCTAACTGTGGGGGAGGGGACTCAAGGGGAGGAGACCGATCGGTGTTCCTCCATACTGGGATCACATGATCGGTCTCCTCTCCGCTGACAGGACGTGGAGCTGTATTAACGGGCAATCACGGGTGCCCGGTGGACATCGCGGCCGCCGGCACTCGCACCGGGTCCCGAGCGACGCCGCGGGCGCGCGCGCGCCCCCCAGGCGGCCAGGAATGGGAGGAAGTCATATGACGCCCACCCAGGATGGGAGATCCACCTTGTGGGCGTCATATGACTATGGGCGGGTAGGGAAGTGGTTAAACATCACGAACATGTACCGAATTGGTATGATCTTGCTTTGGATAACATAGTGAAACAAGTAAAATAACCAGAATTTCAAGAATCCCTACAGTCACCAGGGAGCTGGGGGTAGATACAAACCGGGCGGATGCCCTCATCACGGTTTACGAGGTGTGAGGTTTATTGTAGTGGTAACTCTTGGTTATCCTGTTTATATCTGTCTATTTCTGAGTATGTAATAAAGGGGTGGGTCCTTAAAGTGGGTTGAGGTTGTGTAGGGGGGTCGTCTTGGCCAATTGGTTTGGTGTAGAAAGTCAGGGTCACAGTCAATCACCAGGGCTAACGCGTAAATGAAGATGTGTATATGGGATGGTATCGTCCAGGCAGGTGGGGAAGGTGTGAAAAAGGGGGGAAAGTGACGGGGGAAGGGGGGGCAGGGGTAAAATGCAGAAAAGAGGGGAAGGGGAGGAAAATATGAGGCCAGGGAGAGGAGAGAAGAGGAAAAAAAAGAGGGGGGCATGGAGGAGAGGAGGTTGTTTTTTCCGAGGGCATCACTACTCCGGTCTCCCCAAGTAGCATTGTGTGTGTATGGGCTCGCAGGAGGATCCCTCTTAGGATCCCTGAGGCGATTCAGTTCGCATAGGTTGCGCTATACAAGTCATTCATTTATTCAGAGGACTCCTTCCAGGATTGACCTTTGAGTGAAGGTGATGGGTTTTGTGCGCTATATTAGAAGAGTACTCCTCTAGGAGGTGTAAGTTGGGGTGTCTCATTCAGCTATTGGAGGGTTCAGAACTTTGTTTTCTAAGCCCATCAGGGAGGCATATCTCTCTGTGGTACAGAAGTGTGTCCAGCAGTTATTCCTCTTTTTTATTATTATTTTTTTAATCACATATCAGTAGACTTCAGGTGCTCTTTGAAAAGAAGAAATCCAACTTTATACTAAATCTTCCTGATTTGATTTTTTGCTTGGCCCGTGGTACCTTTTACTGTGTTGACATAACTTAGAAAATGGTTTAAAGTGGTTGTAAACCCCCTTCTACACAATCTCATAGGGAGACATGCACAGCACAGGCATTTTCTGAGATATTGTAGTGCCAGAACATATTCTTAAGAGTGACTTATGCAGATAGCAGAGGAATGAGAGATCAGACAGGAATCATTGGATTGAGGCTTGTACACACAATGAACAATATGCTTTGTTCATTTTTCATTTCAGAGGTTTACAACCACTTTACCTAAACTCCAAAGTCTTCCACAGCCTATCCCCTAAAGCCTTTCACAGCCTAACTTCTAAAGTCTTCCACAGACTAACCTTCAAAGTCTTCCACAGCCCAACCTTCAAAGCCTTTTCACAGCATAACTTCTAAAGTCTTCCACAGACTAACCTTCAAAGTCTTCCACAGCCCAACCTCCAAATAATTCCACTGCCTAACCTCCAAAGTCTTCCACAGTCTAACCTCCAAAGTCTTCCATAGCCTAATTTCTAAAGTCTTCCACAGCCTAACCTCCAAAGTCTCCCACAGCCTAACTTCTAAAGTCTCCCACAGCCTAACCTCCAAAGTCTTCCACAGCCTAACCTACAAAGCCTTCCACAGTCTGACCTCCAGGTACTTCCACTGCCTAACCTAAAAAGTCTTCCACAGTCTAACTTCCAAAGTCTTCCACAGCCCAACCTCCAAATAATTCCACAGCCTAACCTCCAAAGTCTTCCACAGTCTAACCTCCAAAGTCTTCCACAGCCTAACTTCTAAGGTCTTCCACAGTCTAACCTCCAAAGTCTCCCACAGCCTAACTTCTAAAGTCTCCCACAGCCTAACTTCTAAAGTCTCCCACAGCCTAACCTCCAAAGTCTTCCACAGCCTAACCTACAAAGCCTTCCACAGTCTGACCTCCAGAGTCTTCCGCAGCCTGACCCCCAGAGTCTTCTACAGACCGACCTCCAAAGCCTTCCACAGCCTAACCTCCAAAGTTTCCCACAGCCCATCCTCCAAATAATTCCACTGCCTAACCTCCAAAGTCTCCCACAGCCTAACTTCTAAAGTCTTCCACAGCCTAACTTCTAAAGTCTTCCACAGCCTAACCTCCAGAGCCTTCCACAGCCTAACCTCCAGAGCCTTCCACAGCCTGACCTCCAAAGCCTTCCACAGCCTGACCTCCAGAGTCTTCTACAGACCAACCCCCAAAGCCTTCCACAGTCTAACTTCCAAAGTCTTCTACAGTCTAACCTTCAAATAATTCCACTGCCTAACCTAAAAAGTCTTCCACAGTCTAACTTCCAAAGTCTTCCACAGCCTAATTTCTAAAGTCTTCCACAGCCTAACCTCCAAAGTCTCCCACAGCCTAACTTCTAAAGTTTTCCACAGCCTAACCTCCAAAGTCTTCCACAGCCTGACCTCCAAAGTCTTCCACAGTCTGACCTCCAGAGTCTTCCACAGCCTGACCTCCAAAGCCTTCCACAGCCTGACCCCCAGAGTCTTCTACAGGCCGACCTCCACAGCCTTCCACAGTCTGACTTCCAAAGTCTTCTACAGTCCTACCTCCAAGTATTTCCACTGCCTAACCTAAAAAGTCTTCCACAGTCTAACTTCCAAAGTCTTCTACAGTCCTACCTCCAAGTATTTCCACTGCCTAATCTAAAAAGTCTTCCACAGTCTAACTTCCAAATCTTCCACAGCCCAACCTCCAAATAATTCCACTGCCTAACCTACAAAGTCTTCCACAGCCTAACCTCTAATGTCTTCCACAGCCTGACCTCCAAAGACTTCCACATCCTAACCTCCAAAGTCTTCCACAGCCCAACGTCTAAAGTCTTCCACAGCCTAGCCTCCAAAGTCTTCCACAGCCTGGCTTCCAAAATTTCCTGCAAACTAACCTTCAGAATATTCCAAAACCCCCAAACTTTCTATAACCTAATCTCCAAAGTCATTCATGACCTAACCTTTAAAATCTTACACAAATCGTACACAACCTAAACATTTTCCACAATCTACCCTCCCTATATTGGCCAAATACAAGATGGAACAGGGCATCCTGGTGTGGAAGGTTAGGTATCAGGAGTACAGGGGTGTAAGGTGTGTCTGTATCCACCTATAGTGTATGCTGTTGGGGAGAAGCTTTATGTATTGGAAATGATGAAGGTTTAGGGTATATAGAAAAGGAGATACTAAGACTCCTGTATTAATGACACCCTGCCGTCCACACGAGATTCCCCTCCCCTGTCCTTGTTCCCAACTACAGAGGAGGATGAGTGGAGGACAGAGAACTGAGTGACCAGTCTCTCTCCATCTATAGCACATAAATATTGTGTGTTCAGAAAGAATGTTGTGTTTAAGTTTTAACTAAGTGGAGCAGATTGTCTTAATACAGCATTGTTTTCACCCCTAAGGTTGGACATTCCAGCAGTGGGGATAGACTATGAGAAAGGAGAAGGAGGAAAAACTGAATGTCCATAACAAAAAAAAAAAAACTGATTTGTTGCTTGAAACCAACTTCAGGAAGATGTATAATAATAATAATAATAATAATAATAATAATAATAATAATAATGTAAGCCATAAAAAGCATAAATCAGCACTTACTATATTGTATACTAAAGGACATTCCTCAGCTTCTCTCACTTCTACAAAGCTCTGCACACTGAAAGGACCTAAGAACCTCCAGAAAATGTCCTATATGACCCACCACAGAGAAGACAGCCATTTATTTTTACCAGCGCGAGGCCCCATCTGTCCTGACATCTCCATGAGGCCCCATCCATCTTGACATCTCAGTGAGGCTCCATCCATCCTGACATCTCAGTGAGGCCCTATCCATCCTGACATCTCAGTGAGGCCCTATCCATCCTGACATCTCAGTGAGGCCCTATCCATCCTGACATCTCAGTGAGGCCCTAGCCATCCTCACATCTCAGTGAGGCCCTATCCATCCTGACATCTCAGTGAGGCCCCTTCCATCCTCACATCTCCGTGAGACCCCTTCCATCCTCAGATCTCCGTGAAAACCCTTCCATCCTCACATCTCCCTGGACTGTGCTCAGCCGGGATGTTGGGATGGAATGGTGCTTCCTGTATATTATTGGTCTACATTACCGGCCACTGACTTTAGGTGTAGGGTGAACCTTGTATTTCTAATCAGACATTGATACACACACGCACATGCACACGTGCCATAACCGATGACCCTGGACAAGAACGATGGACCCCTATCTCACTAATGTCCATCTCATAGATGAGTCCTTTGTTGATACACAATATGTAAAGAAACTACAACCATAGCAAACTATGTGACTCCAATGGGGCCTAGAACTGTCTGGTTGCACAATGATTGGTAATGAGAACAGTAACATTTGGCACATATATTTGGATGAAATAAATGTGTAGGAAGTTTGAGAATCTCTGTTGGATTCATATGAAGGCAGTTATTATTAGACATTCTAGGGGAATTGCCTTTGAGATGGAGATGAAAGAAACAGGGGGGTCCCTGAGGGTTTAGAAAAAGTACCATCACACATTTTACAGCCCAAAAATAACAATTGTTTTCCTACAGAGGTTACTAAACATTCAATTCATCCATATGCTAATACTACCTAAATAACTCACTATGCAGCTCAACTTTTATAAAAAAATCAGGTCTAAGTGTACCTGGGATAAAACCAATTCACCGGTGGGTCAGTTCTCTTTACATTGGCACTCAAAGAAGATGGCAAGTTGGCAATGGCAAGTGACATTGGTCCCAGGATAATCTAGAAACCAGCAAGTGGGAGGTCAATGAGCCACAGGAAACCCTAGAAACCGTAGGGTTCCACAGAACGCTGGTTGAGAATGGCTGATATAGCTGAACATCTATGGGTCCCATAGGAGCTACCCAGTCTTCAATGGTTATATGTAGACCTTTGTATAGGGTCAATGTTGGTCATAATTATCCAGCACTGTAGGGTTTAATGATAATAGCCTGGTTTCTCATGGCTATATGTAGATCCTTTCACAGACTGACATGTCGGTCATAATTATTCAGCAATGTAGAGGTTAATAATAAGGATAAAGTCAAAGGTGAGAAGATACAATTAATGGAACCAAATTTTGATGAGTATCTGAATATACCTGGAACCAGTGGCATTGCTAGGCGGGTGCAGGGGTGTGGACCGCACCCAGGTGACACCCACCAGAGGGGTGACACCCACCAGAGGGGTGACACCCGTGGGAAGCGGCACCGCTAACACCGCCAGCCGCCCTGTGTCATGCGCCACGGCTGTGTCCCTCAGCAGAGCGGAATGAAGCCACCTCCCCCTCCTCTCTGTTTACATTCACAGAGGAGGAGGAGCCCAAGCTTGAGGGACACACACCGCTGTGTGTATCTGCTGTTCTGAGGTCTGTAAAGGGGGCATCTATACTGAAGGGGGTTTGCACTGAGGGGAGGGGGTGTCTGTACTGCTGGGGGGTCTGCACTGAGGGTGTGTGTGTGTACTGCTGGGGAGGTTTGCACTGAGGGGGGGGGTGTGTCTGTACTGCTGGGGCTGTCTGTACTGGGGGGTCTGCACTGGGGGGTGTCTGTACTGGGGGTGTCTGCACAGAGGGGGGTCTTCATGGAGGGGGTGTCTGTACTGAGGGGATCTGCACAGAGGGGGTGTCTGTACTGCTGGGGGTGTCTGCACTGGGGGTGTCTGCACACGGGGGTGTCTGTACTGAGGGGGGTCTGCACTGGGGGGTGTCTGCACTGGGGGTGTTTGTACTGAGTGGGGGTCTGCACTGGGGGTGTCTGTACTGAGGGGGGTCTGCACTTGGGGGGTGTCTGTACTGAGGGTGGGTCTGCACTGGGGGGGTGTCTGTACTGCTACGGGGTCTGCACTGAGGGGGGGTCTGTAACTGAGGGGGGTCTGCACTGAGGGGGGGTGTCTGTACTGCTGGGGGGTCTGCACTGAGGGGGGGTGTCTGTATTGAGGGGGGTCTGCACTGAGGGGGGTGTCTGTACTGAGGGGGGTCTGTACTGAGGGGGGTCTGCACTGGGGGTCTGCACCAAGGGGGGGGTGTCTGTAATTCTGGGGGGTCTGCACTGAGGTGGGGGTGTCTGTACTGATAGAGGGGGGTCTGCACTGAGGTAGGAGGGTGTCTGTATTGATGGGGGGTCTGCACCGAGGTGGGGGTGTCTGTACTGTTGGAGGGGTCTGCACTGAGGGGGTGTCTGTACTGAGGGGGGAAGTTTATACTGAGGGAGGGGGGTCTATATTGATGGAGGGTGGGCTATACTTAGTGGGGGGGTCTGTAACTGAGGGAGGGAGATCTATACTGCGGGAGGGGGGTCTGTAGTTTGTGGAGGTGGGTCTGTACTGAGGGGGGGTGACACCATTTTTTTTTTCGCACCGGGTGACACCAACCCTAGTGACGCCACTGTCTGGAACCATCACCCACATCAACCAATCACACCCCTCCTTCCATCAGATGAAATCCCTTCCGAACAACAAAGGATTATGTTCTAGGGAATATTCTTCCATCGAACAATCACACAACAAATACGGATGAGGATCGGTTCATCTGGATTAAACAAAACCAACCAACATCATCATAAATCATACTTACCGCCATGTTTGAATTCCTTCAGTTGGATGGTACTGAACTTCAGGTCGTAGGTGACGCTGTCATCTGCCATATCCTGATCACCAGACAGACGAGGGACAAGGAGGGAGAAGACTCACACCAGAATGAATATTATTATATGATATTACTCAAGATTTATGTAGATACAAATTATGAGGAAATAAAACTGCAGAATTCCCCTCCCAACAAACAAAGAAATTATTTATCTGGTAAATACAAAACATTAAAAGACGAGAACTTCAGTGACCCAACAAGTAGACACCCTGACCTTGTCCTTCTTAAAGTGGACCAGTCATCAGATATATTTACTCAAGTTTAGTGCAATCATAGTTTTCACCCTGGTAATGCCTTCATCCACTTCTCACTTAAGATGGGCACCGTCTTTGTTTAGCCATCACCCAGGGTCACATATACCCCAATATGGGCACCACCAAAGATGGCCACCATCTTTGTTTAGCCATCATCCAGGGTCACAGAGAGCCCCAAATGGCCACCATCTTTGTTTAGCCATCATCCAGGATCACAGAGACCCCAAGATGGGCACCATCTTTGTTTAGCCATCATCCAGGGTCACCATCTACTTTCCTGGAAAGTGATTTCAGTCCAGTCATGTAAATCATCCGCTGCTGCAGCCTCTCAACTTGTGACTTGTACCCTCTGATCACTGGAGGAGGGGATACTAAGGAAATGTCTTCCACCTGCCTGCAGCAGACTGATGACATCATCTCAGCCTAGGCAAAGTCACTGTCTGGCACTCAAGGAATTACTTTATATATTAATAAAAGGTGGAGCTTTTCTGATAAATTATATGCTGCCTTATATATTTCTGTATATTGGCTTGCCTGGAGTAAGGGAAGGGAGGGAAAGGACAATGCTCTCTCCTATACCTTGTTCATTGCAGCTGTTCAATGGTTCTGTAGTCCTGTCTGGAGGATGGTGAGTCAGTAAACAAAATGAATGTCATCCCTCTCCTAGTCTCTACAATTATAAACCAGCAGACAGCCATCACTTCCAGGCAGAAAAAAAAACCTGTTAGCTCCTGTTGGAACTTGGAACTGGGCATGTAAGAGCTGGATCCCGGGGGGGCAACATCCTCTATATCAGAGAACAGGGACTTCCTCTATATCAGAGGATATGGACTTGCTCTATGCAGGAGGACATGGACTCATTCTATATCAGGGACATGGACTCACTCTATTTCAGAGGACATGGACTCACTCTATATCAGAGGACAGGGACTCACTTTATCTGGGAGGACAGGAACTTGCTGCATGCAGGAGAACCTGGACTTCCTCCACCCAGGAGGACAGGGACTCTCTATCTGGGAAGACAGGTACTCACTCTATCTAGGAGGACATGGACTCACTCTATCTAGGAGGACAGGTACTCACTCTATCTGGGAGGACAGGTACTCGCTGTATCCAGAAGGACAGGTACTCGCTGTATCCAGAAGGACAGGGACTCACTTTATCCAGAAGGACAGGGACTCACTTTATCCAGGAGGACAGGAACTCACTCTATCCAGGAGGACAGGTACTCACTCTATCTAAGAGGAGAGGGACTCATTCTATCTAGGAGGACAGGGACTTACTCTAAGTTTTTATCACCCTTTTATTCCATTATTTAGACAAAAGTCCCTTGGTTGGAATGATCTGTACTTCCAGTAGGTGGCAGAAACAATGGCTCGTTTGTCATCAATTATTCTATTGTCCCCTATAAGACCTTGATCATCTACTTATAATGCTGTGTGACATCATCTCATTGTTCCACCCACTGTACACTGACCAATGTATTCTCTTGTCTTTCATCATTATCCTCCAATTCCTAATATCCTCTCTTCTCTCATTATTACCTTCTATTTTCTATCCCGACACTAATGCCGCGTACACACGATCTGAGTTTTTGGCCGGACTATCCGCCGGACTTTCCGAACGTGCGGACTTGCCCACACACACCCTGGACTTTTCCGGCGGACAATCCGCCGGAGTTTTGCCGGAAGTCTGTGGGACTTTTGAAATGAACGGACTTGCCGACACACGGAATAAAGTCTGTTCATTTATAACATGACTCCAGGTAGACGGGACTAGCGAAGGAAGTCAATGTCGCCGCCTCGATTGACACCTTGCTAGCCCCGTCACCTGGTATGGATTTAAAGGGGAATCCCTACGCCAAAAAAAAACGGTGTGGGGGTCCCCCCAAATCCATATCAGACCCTTAAGACGAGCGAGCGCCCCCCTCCTGAGCCATACCAGGCCGCGTGCCCTCAACATGGGGGTGCCCTGGGGAAAGGGGGGCCCTGCGGCCCCCCACTCCAAAGCACCTTGTCCCCATGTTGATGAGGACAAGGGCCTCTTCCCAACAACCCTGGCCGTTGGTTGTCGGGGTCTGCGAGCGGGGAGCTTATCGGAATCTGGGAGCCCCCTTCAATAAGGGGGCCCCCCGATCCCGGCCCCCACCCTATGTGAATGAGTATGGGGTACCATGTACCCCTACCCATTCCCCTGGAGAAAAAACGTGTACCTAAAAAAACACAACACAGGTTTTTAAAATACTTTATTAGACAGCTCTGGGGGTCTTCTCTTCTTCCGTCTTCGGGGGTCTTCTTGCTGGACTCCTCCGCTATCTTCTGCTATTGTATTTTTTTTTTATTAAATTTTCAAAGCAGAAACAGTTTAATCATGTAATACAGTTTACACTGACCACAAATGTATAGGAGTATAACAAAAACAAGAACATTTAGGAGCTGGAGATAAACGTCCAATAATGCAGAGCACAGAAGTGGACTGCATAATCTATCAGGAGAAAGGATAACATACAGTTCTCAGATAAACAAATGAACATAAAGCATCAGGCCGCATGGCCAGAGAAAATTAATACAAGTATAGGAGGCTTATGGTTAATAATAAACTTCTCCAGAGGAGCAAAGAGCAGCCCATAGAAAGATAAGGAGGGGGGGAGGGTGGATGAGGGGGGGAAACAGCTACCATATAGGTATGGAACAAAACCATTAACGGCTAATAGGTGGGGGGGACCCATAATCCGACAGGTCCCAGGGTTCCCATATTTTGTCAAACTGA
The DNA here is from genome assembly GCA_028564925.1 of Lithobates sylvaticus. Taxonomy (NCBI): domain Eukaryota; kingdom Metazoa; phylum Chordata; class Amphibia; order Anura; family Ranidae; genus Lithobates; species Lithobates sylvaticus. The sequence goes on from CM053026.1 coordinate 784,291,676, forward strand.
GAGACGGAGTCATATACAGTGGCCGTTAGGTACTCCATTCTCTGTATTTCTGCTATCAATTGAAGAAATCTGGGCCATGGAAGGGGGGCATTAGGCATCCAACATAACGGTATGAGCCTCTTTGCAGCTAATAAAATATAGGAAATCAGTCGATTAGCATTTTTAGTTACGCCTGGGAGAGGGAGACCCAGCAGACAGTTTAAGGGATCAACCGGGAGGGACACCCCCACTACCTTCAGTACCAATAAACCCACCTCAATCCAGAAGGGCTGTATCAGGGAGCATTTCCAAAAGATGTGAAATAATGAACCAATTTCAGTTCCGCATCGCCAACAGCGCTGCGAAGCTGAAGGGTCAAATTTGTGGATGATATCAGGGGTTCTGTACCAAAACATAAGGATCTTTATAGACGTTTCCCTTTGTGTAACACATTTAGAGGACTTAAAGGTGGAGGTCCAGATCCTATCCCACATCTGGAGAGTAATAGGTTTACCTAACAAATGGGCTCATTTACTCATGTATGAATGCGTAGTCTCCTTTAAGGGGGTCGACCCATGGAGGATTTGATGGATGGAGGAAATTAAATGGAGCTGATGGGGACCTTGGGCACAAAGGTGTTCAAAGGAAGTGGGTTTGTCAAGGGTTAGAGATGGAGATTTGGAATTAAAGAAGTGTCTAACCTGAAGATAAAAATAAAACAGTTGATTGGGGATGTCAAATTTTTCACGGAGGGTCTCAAAAGCATAAAGTCTCCGTGTAATGGGATGCACCAAATTTCGGAGTTGAAAGAGGGGGGGATTAAGCCACGTAAAGACTCTGCCCAGGGAAAAACCATCTGGTAAAATTGTGTTGAATAACACATTCGTAAGAGGGGGGCAGGGTGAGGCAAGGGAATATTTCCTTTGGCATTTTTTCCAAATATCCCACGTAAAGGACATTGGACCCGTGCACTGGTGCCTAAGGGTGGGATGAAGGGAGGGCGGGGAACCCCAGATTAAGGAGCATGGGTGAGTCGGGTAAAGTACCCCCTTCTCAATGGCAGCCCATTGACTAGTGGCATGTAAGGAGGACCATGTAGTAATGGCTCTTAAATGGGTCGTATGATAATATTTAACAATATCTGGAGCTCCCAGCCCACTCCTGGATCTAGGCGCAAGCACCACTGAGCTCGCTAAACGGTGGGATTTGCCAGCCCAAATGAATTTTAAAAAAAGTCTCTGAAGTGTCTTTAGTTGTGGAGATGGAATGGTAACAGGCAGGGTCTCAAAGTGGTAGAGTAATCTGGGTAAAATGGACATTTTTAGGACATTAATCCGTCCCAGGAGGGACAGAGGGTATTTTGTCCATGAAAGCAGGGAACTATTTATATCTTGGATCAGAGAAGGGAAGTTGGCTGAATACAAATGGGAATATGAAGGGGTTAGAGATACACCCAGGTATTTTAGAGAACTGCTACACCATTTATAGGGGTATGCTGCCTGAAGCTGAGAGAGCAATGTTGCAGGGATATTTATGGGCAATGCTTCGGTTTTGGAGGTGTTCACTTTATAGCCAGATATATCGCCAAAGGAGGAAAGCAATTTATGTAGTAAGGGTAGGGAAATCAATGGATTAGTAATTGTGAGCAAGATGTCATCTGCAAAAAGTGATAGTTTGTATTCCCCCTGTCGCATCACTACCCCACGTATGTCTCGATGAGACCGAATAGACTCAGCTAGGGGTTCAAGGCATAAAATAAAAAGTAGCGGTGATAAGGGACACCCCTGCCGAGTTCCATTCGTCATGGGGAAGCGAGGCGACATGAAGGACAACATCTGCACTTGGGCTGTAACTTTTGAATACAGGGCCTCTAACGCACTTAAAAAAGGTCCGGAGAAACCATAAACTTTTAATGTAGCGAACATATAGGGCCAACTCAACCGATCGAAGGCTTTCTGTGCGTCTAAGCTTAGAATCAGTGCTGACCGTTTGGATCTATCCAGAAGATCTATCAGATCTATTGTGCGTCGGGTGTTATCTCCGGCGTGTCTGCCGGGGACAAATCCCACCTGGTCTCTATGGATTAGTTTAGGGATAAGACCGGACAGTCTAGAGGCAAGGATTTTAGTGAAAATCTTGTAATCTGTTTTTAAGAGGGCTATAGGTCGGTAGTTGTCGGAGATAGAGGAGTCTTTTCCTGGCTTAGGGATTACTGAGATATAAGAATGGGAGAATTGTGGATGAGGGGATGTACCCTTAAGTAGAGAGTCAAAAAGGGTCAGCATATGTGGACTAAGAATATCGATGTAGGTTTTATAGTAGAAATAGGGAAGGCCATCTGGACCGGGTGATTTATGTGAAGGGAGATCTTGTATTATAGTTGATAATTCCTCTGCAGTCACATTTTTGTTTAAGCCCTCTAAGTCAGTTGGCGAGAGTTTGGGAAGATTTAAGGTGGAGAAGAAGGTCTCAAACTTATCTTGTGTGAAATGGAAGTGGTTCTCAGGGGTTAGACAGCTATACAGTTTTTGATAGAATTTGCCAAAGATGTCTGACATCTCACGAGGGCAGTGCATCTTGGATCCATCTGCCCGTGAAAGGAAGTCAGGGGACGAATTAAATGGGCGAGGGCGTAATTTGTTGACTAACATTTTGTGGGGCTTATTGGAAAATTTGTAGAATTTTTGCTTTGTCCAAAGTAGGGATTTGGCAGCCTTATCAAGTTACGTCGTTTTAATTTGTTCTCTGAGAGAGGTGACTCTCCGCAGTTTGGCCACCGTGGGAGCGCACAACAGCCTCCGCTCCGCAGAAACAAGAGCGGAAGTTAAAGACCGTATAAGTTCATTTCTATTCTTTTTTATTCTAGAGCTTTCAGCAATACAGGTACCTCGGAAGACGGCCTTGTGCGCTTCCCACAGAGTGGAAAAATCAGAGACCGACCCTCTATTTATTTGGAAAAATTCTGTCAGACCTTTTGCCAAAATAGAACGAGAGATTTCAGATGTAGAAGGTGGTTATTTAGTCGCCAGTGACATGATCTAGGGTAGGCCTGGGTAAGCACGAGGTCTAATGTGATGGGGGCATGGTCTGACCAAGTAATGGGCATTACTTCTGACACAACTATGTAGGGGATGAGTGGGGCTGAGATGAAAAAATGATCGAGCCGTGAGTACATCTTATGAGCCGGGGAATAGAACGTGAATTGTTTAGCGGTAGGGTGTTTAATCCTCCATGAGTCGAGGAGCTGATGGGACCTTATGGTTTGACGGAAAGAGTTAGCTTGGGAGGCAAGCTTCTTAGAGGGTGTGGTAGAGAACAATGTTTGTCTATCTCTAGTGGGAGACATGACCAGATTAAAATCCCCACCAACTATCATAAAGGGCTGTGCTGAGTATTGGGGGGAATCAAAAAGGCCATTAAGGAAATCTATCTGACCGGTATTAGGGGCATATAGATTAACAATGGTTAGGGGAGTATTCAAGTAGAAGCATTCTAGGATGAGGTATCTCCCATGTGGATCGGCCTGGGAGCTCTTAACCTTGATGGGACATGACTTTTTAACCAAAATCGTCACTCCTGCCTTGCCCGTAGAGTCAGAGGCAAGGAAGGAGGTGGGGAAGTGCTTGGAGGCGAATTTAAAAGATCCACTTGCCCTAAAATGGGTTTCTTGTATCATAATCACATCCGCACCGGAGGCCCTGAACTCCTTCAGGGCCATCCAGCGTTTACGTATAGAACCTAAGCCCTTTACATTATATGACATGAGTTTTAAAGCCATGTGGACGGGCTGAGTACAAAAGCTTGAGTAAGAGGTAGATAAATGCAGAGCGACAAGACATAAATAACGATGGGCCAGGTGATCGACTGACTATGAGAATTGTTGATGTTAATCACTCTTAGGAAGCTGAAAGAAACTGGGTATACCCTGTATCGGCACAGCCAAAGGCCAAAAGAATGCAAACATTGCACTATCAATTTATAGAACTGATCTACAGAAATGGACGTAATGGGAGAATTAACATTAAACAGAAAAAAAAAAAATTAAAACAAACTGAAAATTTCGAAAGCCTGAGGGGTACATGTACCTCAGGAGACTCAGGATACAAACCTAGGTCAGGAGGGGTCGTGACCGGATGACCACCAGGAGGGTCTGTGTAGAAAGATGGGAAGACCCATCTGCTCACCTTATGAACATGGTAACATTCAAAATGAGTTAACAACATAGAGTCATTGAAAGGAGAGAGGCCCCATGGGTTGGGGAAGTAGAGCTCTACCTAGAGCAAAGCAAGGTAGAAGTCAAACTCAATATAACCAAAACAGCAGGTTCGTTTCTTTAAAATTTTCAAAAGGAACGGAATTGGAAACTGTATTGAGGGCTGGATCACGGAAGAGCCGACCAAGGGTTCAGGGGGGTTGTTTAGAGGTACGTAGATGTTGAGGTGTGGAGAAGCGCTTCTTGGGTTTGCTCCTCACGTGGGTCCATATGCGGCTTGGGGTGTTAGGAAATGGGTGGGTCTGGACTTCTGTAGTTTGCAGATCATCATCCTGAAGTGGAGGCAGTCCAAGGTTTTTTAGAAATGCTTCACTCTCTTGTAAGTCGCGTAAAGTGTATTGGACTCCATTTTTAGATAAAACAAGGCGGAAAGGAAACCCCCAGTAGTATGGAATCGTATGATGTTGCAAGTAGGAGGTGATTGGACGCAGGTTTCTTCGTTTGGCCAAGGTAATGGGAGAAAGATCACTGAAAATCTGCAACTTTTCCCCTCTGTATACAATTTGGGATTTGTTGCGTGTGGCTAGGGTTAGTGCCTCTTTACTTTCAAAGAAGTGGAACCGCACTATGACGTCCCTGGGCCTAGCTCCAGCGGGAGGTTTGGGACCCAGTGAGCGATGGGCTCTGTCCAGGCGCCAGTCTATATCCACCACCGTGGGGGCTAGAGTGTTGAAAAGACCCAGCAGGTAGGCGCGTAATTCAGGGTCCCCTACTGTCTCAGAGATACCTCTAAAGCGTAGGTTCTGACGTCTTTCTCTATTTTCCAAGTCCTCCTGTTGCAGCTGTAATTGGGAAACGGAGAAACGTAGGTTGTGATTTTCCTCTTCGACGGCCTGGACGTAACTAACCATTTCGTCAAATTTGTTTTCAAGCGTATCCGTGCGTTCCCCAAGATGGTTTATTTCCCTTCTCAGTTCCACAGCTAATTTGTTCACCTCAGCCGAGACATTGCTTGTAATTTGTTGAAGTAAGAGCTGTAATTTAGCATCTAATTTAGCGTCTAAGATGTCCGGGGTGAGGAACCCCTGTGGAGAGGGTGGGACCATGTCAGGACCTTGGGAGGAGGCAACTGAGGAGCTACCAGGATTATCCGTATCCAGGGATGGATCCATGGTGGCAAAGGGGTCGGCAGGAGGATTTGAGGAGGGAAGTTGGGATCTGGTAACAAAGCGGTCCATATTAGGCTCCATATGCTGTGCAGACAGAGCTTTGTAGTACTCCTGCTGTTGGCCAATTTTTCCCATGGGATGACCAAGTATTATAATGTGAAGGTGAGCTTATCCCTGGAGCTATAACTAGCTAAGGTAGCATTGCAAGGGTCTCGGAGAGCAGATGGGACCATTGAGCTTAATTAAAAGTCATTTTGAATAATATATGCTGCATCCATATTTCTTTAGCAATAGATTGCAATGACAGTGTGGGTGCAGCAAGATGGCCGCCGGGCCCTGTGTGTAGGCCGAAGCCGCGGCCTGTCCTGAGTACAGTGTCTGACCTCCCAAAGTTCTCCCTCTGTGTAAACTGGGCCCACTTAACTAGCCCAGGGCGCGGGACACTGCTGATGGCACGGGAGAGTGATCACCTCCTGGGGGAACACAGGCCTCTAGTGGCTCAGGGACCCAGTACTCACTGTGCCCAGGAGATGCAGGGAAGCCTATCCGATAGGCCGCAATATGGCGCCGATCACCGGAGGTTCCGGAACAATCAACAGGGCTCCCGGGTGTCTCTATTCTGCCCGATCCGTGTCCGGAGGTCCCCGTGAACATGGGGATCGGTGTGCTGAGATGGGGGTAGTTTGTTTCAACCCCAGACGGGGAGGTATGGTGCGGTTAACTCCACCTGAGGCTAGGCCGCAAGATGGCGCCGGGGTAGATCCGACCCAGACGCAACTTCTGAGAACGGGTCTCAGGCCGTCAGGAACAGGCCGCGGACAGCTGATAGTGTAGTGGAGGGTGCCTGAGCACCGGCAGCGGCAGGATGGGGGTCCGATGGGTCGAATTAGGCCAGAGATGGCAGTTGATTGATGGGGATAGCACGGAGCACTGTTCCCATGCGTCCTTCCCGCTGAACGTCCGGACACGTGTGTACGCGGCATTAAGGACAACTAGATGAAGGGACCATCTATGGGTCTGCCAAACAGTCTGGCAGACCCCTACGTGGGTCCTTTATCTCAAAGTCCTTCTCCTTCAGGGAGCCAGACGCCCAGGGACGGTCCTACCATGGGTCCTGGTGGGTCCATTGGACCCGGGCGGCAGTTTCAGAGGGGCGGCACATTGATGCCCAAGAAGACCCACTTAGCTGCCACTTATCCCACTGTGAGGGTGGCCACCGCTTATCCCACAGTGAGGGATCGCTAGAGGCACGGCTGACACTGAGAGAAAATAAGTGACAGCGCTATTGATCCCATCCCCACCACCCCTGCCTGTGTCTAACCCCCTGCCACCCCTGCCTGTGTCTAAATCCCCCCGCCACCCCTGCCTGTGTCTAAATGCCCCCGCCACCCCTGCCTATGTCTAAACCCCTCGCCACTCATGCCTGTGTCTAACCCCCTCACCACACCTGCCTGTGTCTAACCCCTCCCCTGACAACCCTGCCTGTGTCAAACCCCCCCGCCACCCCTCCCTGTGTCTAAACCCCCCCACCACCCCTCCCTGTGTCTAAACCCCCCCACCACCCCTCCCTGTGTCTAACCCCCCTACCACCCCTGCCTGTGTCTAAACCCCCCCGCCACCCCTGACTGTGTCTGAATCTCCCCCCTCCCCCCACCACCACATCTGCCTCTGTCATGTCATATTGCAGTTGGCATACAATTCCATTCTAGAACTTAGCACAGAGTCCTGGCATTTCTTACCAATATCAACCGTGTGTGGTGTTGAGGAATGTGCCTAATCTGTAAATGGTGAGTTCTCCGGAATGTATTCCTATAATACTTGTCATTATGTACATTTACCGTTTATTACATTTAGATGTAGCTCAGCACACTTTAGGGGGACAATTGACTAAAAATGGAGAGTGCAAAATTTGGTGCAGCTGTACATGGTAGCCAATCGCAGTCACATGACTTCATCAGAGATGCCAGATATACACGACTTTTGTGTTTTACTTTTCATACTATGTATGTAAACAAATTCTTTTACTCTGAAGTCTCCAACACCTCCCACTGTGAGTGGATGGGAAATGGCCCCAACAGCAACGGCTCTGCCAAGTTACCCCCCAAATCTAATAAAAAAAAAAAATCTTATGCAGTTTGTTAGATCAGGTTAGATCAACCCTTGTTTGCGTTAGGTCTCGCACAGAAGCACAGAAGAAGAAATATTAACAGTTATTTGCAGGGGGGCTAACCCGTCATCAGCCCCCCCTTATCAAAAAATTGACCAAACAGTTAGCTATCGTGGAAGCCATTCGTTAGATCCAGTAAGATCAAGTGGTTTTAACATTAGATCTCACCTAATTTCAGAGATATTCCACATAGAAATAGAGATATTAGGTGGTACTTAAGGACGGGTTGGCCCCCCACATGCAAGTTTCGGGCCAAAAACCATCAAGACTAATAGATATTCGTTAGATCCGGTAAGATCGAGTGGATTTAATGTTTGATTATCCATAATTACAGGGATATTAGGGATCTCTGTTAGGGATGCATGGATATCCATACTAGTATCTATAGCGGAGCCAATACCGAGCATTTTCCCGTGTACCAGTGAGAAGGGCCATCGCGCACACGAGATATGGTGAAATTATGTGAGACATTATTGACGGGTGTGTCCAAGCCCAGTGAAGCTTGAAGCACAGGGTCAAAAGTCAACGGGAACTTCAGAGGGCACCGGGGAAGGAGCCAACCGGGTGCCCATCTACAGTTGCTGACTCTAAAACCAACGACGTGAAGAGACAGCAGCGGAAGTCCAAACCCTTGCAGAGGGCCCCCCCCCGTTGTTGCCTTCAAGCAACCCAGTGTCCTGTTTCCTTTGACACATGCTGCCGGCGTCGGAGAGTCAATGCACACCAGACTCCCAGAACTCGGCTTAGACTAAACCCCGATCAGAGTCGCCGAAAGAGAGGAGCGTGGATTCCAGGCACCGAGCAGGCCAAGGCCACCACTTGCTACAGAACACAGGGGACATACAGACACACCATTACTAATGATGGGGGCAATTTTGATGGGGGGCAGTATGATTTGGCAATTTCATGGGGCAGTTTTTATGGGGGGGGCAACATAATCAGGGCAATTTTGATGGTGGCAGTATGATGGGGCAGTTTTTATGGGGCAATATGCTGGGACAGTTTTGATAGGGCAGTATGAGAGGGGCAATATGATGGAGCAGTTTTGATGGTACAATAGGATGGGGCAGTTTTTATGGGGCAATTTTGATTGTGGCAGTATGATGAGGCAATTTTGATGGGGCAGTTTTTATGGGGCAATTTTAAAGGTGGTAGTATGATGGGGCAATTTTGATGGGGGCAATGTGATGGGCCAGAATGATGGGGCAGTTTTGATGGGGGCAATATGATGGGGCAGTTTTGATGGGGCAATTTTGATGGGGCAATTTTGATGGGGGCAACAGGATTGGGCAGTTTTTATGGGGCAATTTTGATGGTGGCAGTATGATGGGGCAATATGACGGAAAATTTTGATGGGGGCAATATTAAGGGTTTTTTTTATTGGAGGCAATATGATGGGGCAATTTTGATTGTGGCAGTATGCTGGGGCAATTTTGATGGTGGCAGTATGAAGTGGCAATTTTGATGGGGGCAATTTGATGGGGCAGTTTTGATGGGGCAATTTTGATGGTGGCAGTATGATGGGGCAATTTTGATGGGGGCAATTTTGATGGGGCAATTTTGATGGGGGCAATTTTGATGGGGCAGTTTTGATGGGGCAATTTGATGGGGCAGCTCCTACAAAAGGTGATTACTTTTTAAAAGATGCTAATTGTAAATGATGGAGTGGAGGTAAGTATAACATGTTTGTTATTTTTTTTTACCTTTACAATCACTTTAACCGCTTCAATACAGGACATTTTCACCCCCTTCCTGCCCAGACCAATTTTTATTTTTCAGCGCTGTCGCACTTTAACTGACAGTTGTGCGGTCGTGCGACGTGGCACCCAAACAAAATTGACGTCCTTTTTTTCCCACAAATAGAGCTTTCTTTTGGTGGTATTTGATCACCTCTGCAGCTTTTATTTTTTTGTGCTATAAATAAAAGAATAGTGACAATTTTGAAAAAAACACAATATCTTTTACTTTTGGCTATAATAAATATCCCAATTTAAAAAAAATATATATATATTTTCCTCAGTTTAGGCCGATATGTATTCTTCTACATATTTTTCGTAAAAAAAAAACGCAATAAGCGTTTATTGGTTGGTTTGCGCAAAGGTTATAACGTTTACAAAATAGGGGATAGTTTTTATGGCATTTTTTTTTTTACTAGTAATGGTGGTGATCTGCAATTTTTTTCATGACTGCAACATTATAGCGGACACATCGGACAATTTTGACACATTTTTGGGACCATTGTCATTTATACAGCAATCAGTGGTATAAAATTGCATTAGTTACTGTGTAAATGTGACTGGCAGAGAGGGGGTTAACACTAGGGGGCGATCGAGGTGTTAATTATGTTCCCTGGGAGTGATTCTAACTGTGGGGGGAGGGGATTGACTGGGGGAGGGGACCGATCGGTGTCCCTCTGTACAAGGGACTAGGGATGGGCCCGGTGCTCGATGCGAACCCACGTTCGCATCGAGCACCGGGCGTTTGCTCGCTCGGCGAGCCCAGAACTATTTTGGCCGCTCGCATCACGTTCGTGTGATGCGAGCGGCCCCGCAATGCATTGCGGCCGGCGCGGCCGGCGCAGTGCATTGCTGGCTGATGATTGGCCAAGCATGCACTGTGACCCCGCATGCTTGGCCAATCACAGCGCCGGAAACTCGAAGAGCCATAATTGGCTACAGGCAGGACGCCTGTAGCCAATTACAGCTCAGGGGCTTTAGTACACGCCCCCCCCCCTATAAAAGGCCGCCACGCCATCTGCGCCGGTCACATGCTGTTCCGGCGTAGATAGAGCAGGATAGTTCTGTGACACTCTGCTGGATTTAGTTAGTTAGAGAGATTTACTTAGAGAGATTGAGTTAGATAGATTCAGTTACAAAGATTGATTTAGAAAGAGGGGCTTGTAGTGTGTACGTGGCAGGCAGAGCTCCTATATTTTGTTCCCAGAAGCACCTATAGGACTTGTAGTGTGTTCGTGGCAGGCAGGCAGAGCTCCTATATTTTGTTCCCAGAAGCACCTATAGGACTTGTAGTGTGTTCGTGGCAGGCAGGCAGAGCTCCTATATTTTGTTACCAGAAGCACCTATAGGACTTGTAGTGTGTTCGTGGCAGGCAGGCAGAGCTCCTATATTTTGTTCCCAGAAGCACCTATAGGACTTGTAGTGTGTTCGTGGCAGGCAGGCAGAGCTCCTATATTTTCTTCCCAGAAGCACCTATAGGACTTGAAGTGTGTTAGTCCCATCACACAGAGATCATATATTTTGTTCCCGGAAGCACCTATAGGACTTGAAGTGTGTTAGTCCCATCACACAGAGATCATATATTTTGTTCCCAGAGGCACCTATAGGACTTGAAGTGTGTTAGTCCCATCACACAGACCTACATTTTCTTCCCAGAAGCACCCATAGGACTTGAGGTGTGTTAGTCCCATCACACAGAGATCCTATATTTTGTTCCCAGAAGCACCTATAGGACTTGAAGTGTGTTAGTCCCATCACACAGACCTATATTTTCTTCCCAGAAGCACCTATAGGACTTGAAGTGTGTTAGTCCCATCACACAGAGATCATATATTTTGTTCCCAGAAGCACCTATAGGACTTGAAGTGTGTTAGTCCCATCACACAGAGATCATATATTTTGTTCCCAGAAGCACCTATAGGACTTGAAGTGTGTTAGTCCCATCACACAGACCTATATTTTCTTCCCAGAAGCACCTATAGGACTTGAAGTGTGTTAGTCCCATCACACAGAGATCATATATTTTGTTCCCAGAAGCACCTATAGGACTTGAAGTGTGTTAGTCCCATCACACAGAGATCATATATTTTGTTCCCAGAGGCACCTATAGGACTTGAAGTGTGTTAGTCCCATCACACAGACCTACATTTTCTTCCCAGAAGCACCCATAGGACTTGAAGTGTGTTTAGTCCCATCACACAGACCTACATTTTCTTCCCAGAAGCACCCATAGGACTTGAGGTGTGTTAGTCCCATCACACAGAGATCCTATATTTTGTTCCCAGAAGCACCTATAGGACTTGAAGTGTGTTAGTCCCATCACACAGACCTATATTTTCTTCCCAGAAGCACCTATAGGACTTGAAGTGTGTTAGTCCCATCACACAGAGATCATATATTTTGTTCCCAGAAGCACCTATAGGACTTGAAGTGTGTTAGTCCCATCACACAGAGATCATATATTTTGTTCCCAGAAGCACCTATAGGACTTGAAGTGTGTTAGTCCCATCACACAGACCTATATTTTCTTCCCAGAAGCACCTATAGGACTTGAAGTGTGTTAGTCCCATCACACAGACATCATATATTTTGTTCCCAGAAGCACCTATAGGACTTGAAGTGTGTTAGTCCCATCACACAGACCTATATTTTCTTCCCAGAAGCACCTATAGGACTTGAAGTGTGTTAGTCCCATCACACAGAGATCATATATTTTGTTCCCAGAAGCACCTATAGGACTTGAAGTGTGTTAGTCCCATCACACAGACCTATATTTTCTTCCCAGAAGCATCTATAGGACTTGAAGTGTGTTAGTCCCATCACACAGAGATCATATATTTTGTTCCCAGAGGCACCTATAGGACTTGAAGTGTGTTAGTCCCATCACACAGACCTACATTTTCTTCCCAGAAGCACCCATAGGACTTGAAGTGTGTTAGTCCCATCACACAGAGATCCTATATTTTGTTCCCAGAAGCACCTATAGGACTTGAAGTGTGTTAGTCCCATCACACAGACCTATATTTTCTTCCCAGAAGCACCTATAGGACTTGAAGTGTGTTAGTCCCATCACACAGAGATCATATATTTTGTTCCCAGAAGCACCTATAGGACTTGAAGTGTGTTAGTCCCATCACACAGAGATCATATATTTTGTTCCCAGAGGCACCTATAGGACTTGAAGTGTGTTAGTCCCATCACACAGACCTACATTTTCTTCCCAGAAGCACCCATAGGACTTGAAGTGTGTTAGTCCCATCACACAGAGATCATATATTTTGTTCCCAGAAGCACCTATAGGACTTGAAGTGTGTTAGTCCCATCACACAGACCTATATTTTCTTCCCAGAAGCACCTATAGGACTTGAAGTGTGTTAGTCCCATCACACAGAGATCATATGTTTTGTTCCCAGAGGCACCTATAGGACTTGAAGTGTGTTAGTCCCATCACACAGACCTACATTTTCTTCCCAGAAGCACCCATAGGACTTGAAGTGTGTTAGTCCCATCACACAGAGATCCTATATTTTTGTTCCCAGAAGCACCTATAGGACTTGAAGTGTGTTAGTCCCATCACACAGACCTACATTTTCTTCCCAGAAGCACCCATAGGACTTGAAGTGTGTTAGTCCCATCACACAGAGATCATATATTTTGTTCCCAGAAGCACCTATAGGACTTGAAGTGTGTTAGTCCCATCACACAGACCTATATTTTCTTCCCAGAAGCACCTATAGGACTTGAAGTGTGTTAGTCCCATCACACAGAGATCATATATTTTGTTCCCAGAGTCACCTATAGGACTTGAGGTGTGTTAGTCCCATCACACAGACCTACATTTTCTTCCCAGAAGCACCTATAGGACTTGAAGTGTGTTAGTCCCATCACACAGAGATCCTATATTTTGTTCCCAGAAGCACCTATAGGACTTGAAGTGTGTTAGTCCCATCACACAGACCTATATTTTCTTCCCAGAAGCACCTATAGGACTTAAAGTGTGTTAGTCCCATCACACAGAGATCATATATTTTGTTCCCAGAAGCACCTATAGGACTTGAAGTGTGTTAGTCCCATCACACAGACCTACATTTTCTTCCCAGAAGCACCCATAGGACTTGAAGTGTGTTAGTCCCATCACACAGAGATCCTATATTTTGTTCCCAGAAGCACCTATAGGACTTGAAGTGTGTTAGTCCCATCACACAGACCTATATTTTCTTCCCAGAAGCACCTATAGGACTTGAAGTGTGTTAGTCCCATCACACAGAGATCATATATTTTGTTCCCAGAAGCACCTATAGGACTTGAAGTGTGTTAGTCCCATCACACAGAGATCATATATTTTGTTCCCAGAAGCACCTATAGGACTTGAAGTGTGTTAGTCCCATCACACAGACCTATATTTTCTTCCCAGAAGCACCTATAGGACTTGAAGTGTGTTAGTGGCATCACACAGAGCTCCTCTATTTTCTTTGCAGAAGCACCCATAGGACTTCTAGTGTGTTAGTGGCATCACACAGAGCTCCTATATTTTCTTCTCAGCAGCACCCACAGGACTTCGAGTGTGTTAGTGGCATCACACAGAGCTCCTCTATTTTCTTTGCAGAAGCACCTATAGGACTTCTAGTGTGTTAGTGGCATCACACAGAGCTCCTATATTTTCTTCTCAGCAGCACCCACAGGACTTCTAGTGTGTTAGTGGCATCACACAGAGCTCCTCTATTTTCTTTGCAGAAGCACCCATAGGACTTCTAGTGTGTTAGTGGCATCACACAGAGCTCCTATATTTTCTTCTCAGCAGCACCCACAGGACTTCTAGTGTGTTAGTGGCATCACACAGAGCTCCTCTATTTTCTTTGCAGAAGCACCCATAGGACTTCTAGTGTGTTAGTGGCATCACACAGAGCTCCTATATTTTCTTCTCAGCAGCACCCACAGGACTTCGAGTGTGTTAGTGGCATCACACAGAGCTCCTCTATTTTCTTTGCAGAAGCACCCATAGGACTTCTAGTGTGTTAGTGGCATCACACAGAGCTCCTATATTTTCTTCTCAGCAGCACCCACAGGACTTCTAGTGTGTTAGTGGCATCACACAGAGCTCCTCTATTTTCTTTGCAGAAGCACCCACAGGACTTCTAGTGTGTTAGTGGCATCACACAGAGCTCCTATATTTTCTTCTCAGCTGCACCCACAGGACTTCGAGTGTGTTAGTGGCATCACACAGAGCTCCTCTATTTTCTTTGCAGAAGCACCCATAGGACTTCTAGTGTGTTAGTGGCATCACACAGAGCTCCTATATTTTCTTCTCAGCAGCACCCACAGGACTTCTAGTGTGTTAGTGGCATCACACAGAGCTCCTCTATTTTCTTTGCAGAAGCACCCATAGGACTTCTAGTGTGTTAGTGGCATCACACAGAGCTCCTATATTTTCTTCTCAGCAGCACCCACAGGACTTCTAGTGTGTTAGTGGCATCACACAGAGCTCCTCTATTTTCTTTGCAGAAGCACCCATAGGACTTCTAGTGTGTTAGTGGCATCACACAGAGCTCCTATATTTTCTTCTCAGCAGCACCCACAGGACTTCGAGTGTGTTAGTGGCATCACACAGAGCTCCTCTATTTTCTTTGCAGAAGCACCCATAGGACTTCTAGTGTGTTAGTGGCATCACACAGAGCTCCTATATTTTCTTCTCAGCAGCACCCACAGGACTTCGAGTGTGTTAGTGGCATCACACAGAGCTCCTCTATTTTCTTTGCAGAAGCACCCATAGGACTTCTAGTGTGTTAGTGGCATCACACAGAGCTCCTATATTTTCTTCTCAGCAGCACCCACAGGACTTCGAGTGTGTTAGTGGCATCACACAGAGCTCCTCTATTTTCTTTGCAGAAGCACCCATAGGACTTCTAGTGTGTTAGTGGCATCACACAGAGCTCCTATATTTTTCTTCTCAGCAGCACCCACAGGACTTCTAGTGTGTTAGTGGCATCACACAGAGCTCCTCTATTTTCTTTGCAGAAGCACCCATAGGACTTCTAGTGTCTTAGTGGCATCACACAGAGCTCCTATATTTTCTTTGCAGAAGCACCCATAGGACTTCTAGTGTGTTAGTGGCATCACACAGAGCTCCTATATATTCTTCTCAGCAGCACCCACAGGACTACCGACTACAATGGCTGGAAGACCGCCAAGGGGAGGCAGAGCGTGCAGAGCCAAGAACACAGGGCAGGCAGGCTCTGTTTCTAGTGGACGTGGCCGTGGCCGTGGACGTGGTCGTGCATCGTCATCAGCAAGTGGCCATGGGACACGCGCGTCTTTGTTTTCGGCAGCTGGACATGTGGAGCCGCATCATGCTGAAGGCTTGGTAGAATGGATGACCAAGCCCTCCTCATCCTCCTCATCCTCTCTCACCCAGGCTCAGGGTACTGGCAGAGCATCATCAGCCACCCCTTCCCTAGACCCACCATGTCCTCCTGAGGAGTCCCCCGAACTCTTTGAGCACAGTGTTGGGTACATGCTCCAGGAGGATGCCCAACGATTCGAAGGCTCGGATGATGATACCCAGCTTGAGGAATCTGGCAGTACTGTTCCACCAGCTGCAGCTTACTGCCAGGTTTGCTCTAGTGGTGAAGAGGGAGGGGATGATGAGGTCACTGACTCCATGTGGGTGCCTGAAGGGAGAGAGGATGAGGAGGAGGACGAGGAGGAGGAGGATGCGGCGTCACATGTCCAACGAGGCAGGATGCCCCCTGGAGGCCAGGTAGAGGCCAGCACAGCAACTGTACAACACCGCAGAGCTCCGCCTGTGCAGGGCGCTGCCTCTGCACGTTATCAGAAAAGTTCTTTGGTGTGGGCCTTTTTTGAGACGAGTGCATCAGATCGCACCACTGCTATTTGCAATATTTGTCTCAAGCGTATCTCGCGTGGCCAAAACACCAGCCGCTTGGGCACCACAAGCATGACCAGACATATGTCGACCTGCCATGCAGCTCGTTGGCAGGCACACATAAAAGACCCACACCAAAGAACTAAGCGGACCTCTCCTTGCTCCTCATCAGTATATACTCTGCAGAAATTTGCCCTATTAGATGTTGGTGTAGCCACAAGACTGGTGGGCACAGGAATGGGCCCTGCTGTGAGTTAATAGATCAAGATTTGTAATTGCATGCACCTGTTGAACAGGGCAGAAAAATTGGGGGTGGTGGTGGTGGTGGTGGACGGTGTTGCCACAAGACTGTAAGCTCTCACAGTTACTCTTGGTGGGCGCAGGAATGGGCCCTGCTGTGAGTTATTAGATCAAGATTTGTAATTGCAAGCACCTGATGAACAGGGCAGAAAAATTGGGCCTTTGGCGGTGGTGGTGGACAGTGTTGCCACAAGACTGTAGGCCCTCATAGTTACTCTTGGTGGGCGCAGGAATGGGCCCTGCTGTGAACTATTAGATCAAGATTTGTAATTACCCGCCCCTGTTAAACAGGGGCTGAAAAATTGTGCCTTAGGCACTGGTGCTGGTGCCACAACACTGCAACCCGGCCCTCACAGATACTGTACTTGGAGCACAGCAGTCACACGTGTTGCGAAGCATTTTTTTAAAAAATTGTAAGTACCCGCCCCTGTTAAACAGGGGCTGAAAAATTGTGCCTTAGGCACTGGTGCTGGTGCCACAACACTGCAACCCGGCCCTCACAGATACTGTACTTGGAGCACAGCAGTCACACGTGTTGCGAAGCATTTTTTTAAAAAAATTGTAAGTACCCGCCCCTGTTAAACAGGGGCTGAAAAATTGTGCCTTAGGCACTGGTGCTGGTGCCACAACACTGAAACCCCTCACAGAGACTGTACTTGGAGCACAGCAGTCACACGTGTTGCGAAGCATTTTTTTAAAAAAAAATTGGAAGTACACGCCCCTGTTAAACAGGGGCTGAAAAATTGTGCCTTAGGCACTGGTGCTGGTGCCACAACACTGCAACCCCTCACAGAGACTGTACTTGGAGCACAGCAGTCACACGTGTTGCGAAGCATTTTTTTAAAAAATTGGAAGTACACGCCCCTGTTAAACAGGGGCTGAAAAATTGTGCCTTAGGCACTGGTGTGGTGGCATGGATCATTGAGGAGGAGGAAGAGGATAGTCAGTGAACATAAGAGGACAGTCACTCAGCATCAGCATAGGCAGTCTTGAAGGGATGTGACATTAAAAATTATTCGGTTATATCCGCCTCAGGTGCCTGGTAGCTGGTGGTGATCCAAGACTGATTCATTTTGATGAATGTCAGTCGATCAACCGAGGCGGTGGACAGGCGCACCCTATGATCAGTCACAAATCCTCCAGCAGCACTGAATGTGCGTTCGGAAAGAACGCTGGAGGCAGGACAGGCCAGTAGCTCAATTGCATACTGTGCAAGCTCTGGCCAGTGATCCATCCTCAGGACCCAGTAAGCCAGAGGATTTTCGGTGGGAAAGGTGTCCAAGTCTGACCTTGCCCCAAGGTATTCCTGCACCATGTATATCAGACGCTGGCGATGGTTGCTGGAACCGATCATACCTTGGGGCTGCGGACTAAAAAATTGTCTGAACGCATCGGTCAGACGTCCACCTTCCCCACCGCTCCTTCTGCCACTGACCGAAGCCTCAGCAACTCGTCGCCCAGGACCAGGAGTTTGTAGCCTCCCAGTTTCTGGGAACGCGTTGCACAGACCTTTCTGCAAGGCCTCCCTGAGATGTCTCATCCTCTGCTCCCTCTGCGACGGCAAGATAAGGTCCGCAACCTTACCCTTGTACCGCGGATCAAGGAGAGTGGCCAGCCAGTAATGGTCCCTCTCCTTGATCCGAAGAACACGAGGATCCTTCCGCAGGCTTTGCAGGATCAGGGAGGCCATGCAGCGTAGGTTAGCTGAGGCATTCGGTCCGGAGTCTTCTGGGTCACTGAGGATGACATGATCGCCAGCCACCTCCTCCCAGCCACGTACAAGTCCACTGGCTTGTTGGGACTGTACATCATCCCTAAAAGACTGCTGCTGCTGATGCTGAGTGCCAGGCTCCACCTCCATGCTCACACAATCCTCCTCCTCCTCCTCCTCCTCCTCCTCCTCATCCTCTTCCTGTGTGATGGGTGGGACAGAAGGAACACTGTCCGGATAAAGGGGGCCTTGAGAGGCAAGGAAGTCCTCCTCTTCCTGCCTCTGTTCTGCCTCAAGTGCCCTGTCCATTATCCCACGCAGCGTATGCTCCAACAGGTGGACAAGAGGGACAGTGTCACTGATGCATGCACTGTCACTGCTCACCATCCTCGTGGCCTCCTCAAATGGTGAGAGGACAGTGCATGCATCCCTGATCATGCTCCACTGACGTGGGGAAAAAAAAACAAGCTCCCCTGACCCTGTCCTGGTGCCGTAGTCGCAAAGGTACTCATTGATGGCCCTCTGCTGCGTGTGCAGTCGCTGCAGCATGGCCAACGTTGAGTTCCACCTGGTGGGCATGTCAGATATTAGGCGGTTCTTGGGCAGGTTCAGCTCCTTTTGCAGCTCAGTCAGCCGAGCACTGGCATTATAAGATCGGCGGAAATGCACACAGACTTTCCTGGCCTGCCTCAGGACATCCTGTAAGCCTGGGAACCTGCCCAAGAACCGCTGCACCACCAGGTTGAGGACGTGAGCCATGCAGGGCACATGGGTGAGCTGCCCCTGTCGCAGGGCGGAGAGGAGGTTGGTGCCATTGTCAGAAACGACCATTCCTGGCTTAAGCTGACGTGGCGTCAACCACCTCTCGGCCTGCCCCTGCAGAGCTGCCAGAACCTCTGGCCCAGTGTGGCTCCTGTCCCCCAAACACACCAGCGCAAGCACGGCATGGCATCTTTTTGCCTGCGTACTTGCGTAGCCCCTTGTACGCCTACGGAGCACCGCTGGTTCCAAGGACAGAGCACTGGAGGAAGAAGAAGAGGAGGGGGTGGAGGAGAGAGGTGTGTCACAACCAGTAGCAGTAGTCGCGTTTTGGAGGCGTGGTGGCGGAACAACCTCCAACACTACTGCACCTTGTCCTGCATCCCTCCCAGCTGCCAATAGAGTGACCCAATGGGCCGTGAAAGAAAGGTACCGTCCCTGTCCATGCCTGCTGGACCATGAGTCAGCGGTAATATGCACCTTACCGCTGACCGCCCTGTCCAGCGAGGCATGGACATTGCCCTCCACATGCCGGTAGAGAGACGGAATCGCCTTCCGCGAGAAAAAGTGGCGTTTGGGAACCTGCCACTGAGGAACCGCACATTGAACAAACTCACGGAAGGGGGCCGAGTCTACCAACTGAAAAGGCAGCAGTTGAAGTGCTAGCAATTTAGCAAGGCTAGCATTCAACCGCTGGGCATGTGGATGGCTGGGAGTGTACTTCTTTCTACGGTCCAGCAGCTGGGGCAGGGAAATTTGCCTGCTGCATTCGGACGTCGGTGTACTGCAAGTACTTGGTTGTGACACACCGAATTCTACACCTTCAGTCCTCTCAGAGCAGCTTTCAGAGAGGACTGAAGGTGTAGTGGGGATGGAGATCCCAGCTGAGGAGGAGCAAGGAGAGGTCCGCTTAGTTCTTTGGTGTGGGTCTTTTATGTGTGCCTGCCAACGAGCTGCATGGCAGGTCGCCATATGTCTGGTCATGCTTGTCGTGCCCAAGCGGCTGATGTTTTGGCCACGCGAGATACGCTTGAGACAAATATTGCAAAATAGCAGTGGTGCGATCTGCTGCACTCGTCTCAAAAAAGGCCCACACCAAAGAACTTTTCTGATAACGTGCAGAGGCAGCGCCCTGCACAGGCGGAGCTCTGCGGTGTTGTACAGTTGCTGTGCTGGCCTCTACCTGGCCTCCAGGGTGCATCCTGCCTCGTTGGACATGTGACGCCGCATCCTCCTCCTCCTCGTCCTCCTCCTCATCCTCTCTCCCTTGAGGCACCCACGTGGAGTCAGTGACCTCATCATCCCCTCCCTCTTCACCACTAGAGCAAACCTGGCAGTAAGCTGCAGCTGGTGGAACTGTACTGCCAGATTCCTCAAGCTGGGTATCGTCATCCGAGCCTTCGAATCGTTGGGCATCCTCCTGGAGCATGTACCCAACACTGTGCTCAAAGAGTTCGGGGGACTCCTCAGGAGGACATGGTGGGTCTAGGGAAGGGGTGGCTGATGATGCTCTGTCAGTACCCTGAGCCTGGGTGAGAGAGGATGAGGAGGATGAGGAGGGCTTGGTCATCCATTCTACCAAGCCTTCAGCATGATGCGGCTCCACATGTCCAGCTGCCGAAAACAAAGACGCGCGTGTCCCATGGCCACGTGCTGATGACGATGCACGACCACGTCCACGTCCACGGCCACGTCCACTAGAAACAGAGCCTGCCTGCCCTGTGTTCTTGGCTCTGCACGCTCTGCCTCCCCTTGGCGGTCTTCCAGCCATTGTAGTCGGTAGTCCTGTGGGTGCTGCTGAGAAGAAAATATAGGAGCTCTGTGTGATGCCACTAACACACTAGAAGTCCTATGGGTGCTTCTGCAAAGAAAATAGAGGAGCTCTGTGTGATGCCACTAACACACTAGAAGTCCTGTGGGTGCTTCTGCAAAGAAAATAGAGGAGCTCTGTGTGATGCCACTAACACACTAGAAGTCCTGTGGGTGCTGCTGAGAAGAATATATAGGAGCTCTGTGTGATGCCACTAACACACTAGAAGTCCTATGGGTGCTTCTGCAAAGAAAATAGAGGAGCTCTGTGTGATGCCACTAACACACTAGAAGTCCTGTGGGTGCTTCTGCAAAGAAAATAGAGGAGCTCTGTGTGATGCCACTAACACACTAGAAGTCCTGTGGGTGCTTATGCAAAGAAAATAGAGGAGCTCTGTGTGATGCCACTAACACACTAGAAGTCCTGTGGGTGCTTATGCAAAGAAAATAGAGGAGCTCTGTGTGATGCCACTAACACACTAGAAGTCCTGTGGGTGCTTATGCAAAGAAAATAGAGGAGCTCTGTGTGATGCCACTAACACACTAGAAGTCCTGTGGGTGCTTATGCAAAGAAAATAGAGGAGCTCTGTGTGATGCCACTAACACACTAGAAGTCCTGTGGGTGCTGCTGAGAAGAATATATAGGAGCTCTGTGTGATGCCACTAACACACTAGAAGTCCTATGGGTGCTTCTGCAAAGAAAATAGAGGAGCTCTGTGTGATGCCACTAACACACTAGAAGTCCTGTGGGTGCTTCTGCAAAGAAAATAGAGGAGCTCTGTGTGATGCCACTAACACACTAGAAGTCCTGTGGGTGCTTCTGCAAAGAAAATAGAGGAGCTCTGTGTGATGCCACTAACACACTAGAAGTCCTGTGGGTGCTTATGCAAAGAAAATAGAGGAGCTCTGTGTGATGCCACTAACACACTAGAAGTCCTGTGGGTGCTTATGCAAAGAAAATAGAGGAGCTCTGTGTGATGCCACTAACACACTAGAAGTCCTGTGGGTGCTGCTGAGAAGAATATATAGGAGCTCTGTGTGATGCCACTAACACACTAGAAGTCCTATGGGTGCTTCTGCAAAGAAAATAGAGGAGCTCTGTGTGATGCCACTAACACACTAGAAGTCCTGTGGGTGCTGCTGAGAAGAATATATAGGAGCTCTGTGTGATGCCACTAACACACTAGAAGTCCTATGGGTGCTTCTGCAAAGAAAATAGAGGAGCTCTGTGTGATGCCACTAACACACTAGAAGTCCTGTGGGTGCTGCTGAGAAGAATATATAGGAGCTCTGTGTGATGCCACTAACACACTAGAAGTCCTATGGGTGCTTCTGCAAAGAAAATAGAGGAGCTCTGTGTGATGCCACTAACACACTAGAAGTCCTGTGGGTGCTGCTGAGAAGAATATATAGGAGCTCTGTGTGATGCCACTAACACACTAGAATTCCTGTGGGTGCTTATGCAAAGAAAATAGAGGAGCTCTGTGTGATGGGACTAACACACTTCAAGTCCTATAGGTGCTTCTGGGAAGAAAATATAGCTCTGTGTGTGTGATGGGACTAACACACTTCAAGTCCTATAGGTGCTTCTGGAAGAAAATATAGCTCTGTGTGTGTAATGGGACTAACACACTTCAAGTCCTATAGGTGCTTCTGGGAACAAAATATAGCTCTGTGTGTGTGATGGGACTAACACACTTCAAGTCCTATAGGTGCTTCTGGGAACAAAATATAGCTCTGTGTGTGTAATGGGACTAACACACTTCAAGTCCTATAGGTGCTTCTGGGAAGAAAATATAGCTCTGTGTGTGTAATGGGACTAACACACTTCAAGTCCTATAGGTGCTTCTGGGAAGAAAATATAGCTCTGTGTGTGTAATGGGACTAACACACTTCAAGTCCTATAGGTGCTTCTGGGAAGAAAATATAGCTCTGTGTGTGTAATTGGACTAACACACTTCAAGTCCTATAGGTGCTTCTGGGAACAAAGTATAGCTCTTTGTGTGTAATGGGACTAACACACTTCAAGTCCTATAGGTGCTTCTGGGAAGAAAATATAGCTCTGTGTGTGTGATGGGACTAACACACTTCAAGTCCTATAGGTGCTTCTGGGAACAAAATATAGCTCTGTGTGTGTGATGGGACTAACACACTTCAAGTCCTATAGGTGCCTCTGGGAAGAAAATATAGCTCTGTGTGTGTAATGGGACTAACACACTTCAAGTCCTATAGGTGCTTCTGGGAAGAAAATATAGCTCTGTGTGTGTAATGGGACTAACACACTTCAAGTCCTATAGGTGCTTCTGGGAAGAAAATATAGCTCTGTGTGTGTGATGGGACTAACACACTTCAAGTCCTATAGGTGCTTCTGGGAACAAAATATAGCTCTGTGTGTGTGATGGGACTAACACACTTCAAGTCCTATAGGTGCTTCTGGGAACAAAATATAGCTCTGTGTGTGTGATGGGACTAACACACTTCAAGTCCTATAGGTGCCTCTGGGAAGAAAATATAGCTCTGTGTGTGTAATGGGACTAACACACTTCAAGTCCTATAGGTGCTTCTGGGAACAAAATATAGCTCTGTGTGTGTGATGGGACTAACACACTTCAAGTCCTATAGGTGCTTCTGGGAACAAAATATAGCTCTGTGTGTGTGATGGGACTAACACACTTCAAGTCCTATAGGTGCCTCTGGGAAGAAAATATAGCTCTGTGTGTGTAATGGGACTAACACACTTCAAGTCCTATAGGTGCTTCTGGGAACAAAATATAGCTCTGTGTGTGTGATGGGACTAACACACTTCAAGTCCTATAGGTGCTTCTGGGAACAAAATATAGCTCTGTGTGTGTGATGGGACTAACACACTTCAAGTCCTATAGGTGCTTCTGGGAAGAAAATATAGCTCTGTGTGTGTAATGGGACTAACACACTTCAAGTCCTATAGGTGCTTCTGGGAACAAAATATAGCTCTGTGTGTGTGATGGGACTAACACACTTCAAGTCCTATAGGTGCTTCTGGGAAGAAAATATAGCTCTGTGTGTGTAATGGGACTAACACACTTCAAGTCCTATAGGTGCTTCTGGGAACAAAATATAGCTCTGTGTGTGTGATGGGACTAACACACTTCAAGTCCTATAGGTGCTTCTGGGAAGAAAATATAGCTCTGTGTGTGTAATGGGACTAACACACTTCAAGTCCTATAGGTGCTTCTGGGAAGAAAATATAGCTCTGTGTGTGTAATGGGACTAACACACTTCAAGTCCTATAGGTGCTTCTGGGAAGAAAATATAGCTCTGTGTGTGTAATGGGACTAACACACTTCAAGTCCTATAGGTGCCTCTGGGAACAAAATATAGGAGCTCTGCCTGCCTGCCACTAACACACTACAAGTCCTATAGGTGCTTCTGGTAACAAAATATAGGAGCTCTGCCTGCCTGCCACGAACACACTACAAGTCCTATAGGTGCTTCTGGTAACAAAATATAGGAGCTCTGCCTGCCTGCCACTAACACACTACAAGTCCTATAGGTGCTTCTGGTAACAAAATATAGGAGCTCTGCCTGCCTGCCACGAACACACTACAAGTCCTATAGGTGCTTCTGGTAACAAAATATAGGAGCTCTGCCTGCCTGCCACTAACACACTACAAGTCCTATAGGTGCTTCTGGTAACAAAATATAGGAGCTCTGCCTGCCTGCCACGAACACACTACAAGTCCTATAGGTGCTTCTGGTAACAAAATATAGGAGCTCTGCCTGCCTGCCACGAACACACTACAAGTCCTATAGGTGCTTCTGGTAACAAAATATAGGAGCTCTGCCTGCCTGCCACGAACACACTACAAGTCCTATAGGTGCTTCTGGTAACAAAATATAGGAGCTCTGCCTGCCTGCCACGAGCACACTACAAGCCCCTCTTTGTCAATCAATCTTTGTAACTGAATCTATCTAACTCAATCTCTGCAAGTGAATCTCTCTATCTATCTAAATGCAGCAGAGTGTCACAGAAACAGCCTGCTCAATCTGCGCCGGAACAGCATGTGACCGGCGCAGACGGCGTGGCGGCTTTTTATAGGGGGGGGCGTGTACTACAGCCCCTGAGCTGTAATTGGCTACAGGCGTCCTGCCTGTAGCCAATTATGGCTCTTCGAGTTTCCGGGGCTGTGATTGGCCAAGCATGCGGGGTCACAGTGCATGCTTGGCCAATCATCAGCCAGCAATGCACTGCGTCGGCCGCGCCGGCCGCAATGCATTGCGGGGCCGCTCGCATCACACGAACGTGATGCGAGCGGCCAAAATAGTTCTGGGCTCGCCGAGCGAGCGAACGCCCGGTGCTCGATGCGAACGTGGGTTCGCATCGAGCACCGGGCCCATCCTTACCCACTACACCTTCAGTCCTCTCTGAAAGCTGCTCTGAGAGGACTGAAGGTGTAGAATTAGGTGTGTCACAACCAAGTACTTGCAGTACACCGACGTCCGATTGCAGCAGGCAAATTTCCCTGCCCCAGCTGCTGGACCGTAGAAAGAAGTACACTCCCAGCCATCCACATGCCCAGCGGTTGAATGCTAGCTTGGCTAAATTGCTAGCACTTCAACTGCTGCCTTTTCAGTTGGTAGACTCGGCCCCCTTCCGTGAGTTTGTTCAATGTGCGGTTCCTCAGTGGCAGGTTCCCAAATGCCACTTTTTCTCACGGAAGGCGATTCCGTCTCTCTACCGGCATGTGGAGGGCAATGTCCATGCCTCGCTGGACAGGGCGGTCAGCGGTAAGGTGCATATTACCGCTGACTCATGGTCCAGCAGGCATGGACAGGGACGGTACCTTTCTTTCACGGCCCATTGGGTCACTCTATTGGCAGCTGGGAGGGATGCAGGACAAGGTGCAGTAGTGTTGGAGGTTGTTCCGCCACCACGCCTCCAAAACGCTACTACTGCTACTGGTTGTGACACACCTCTCTCCTCCACCCCCTCCTCTTCTTCTTCCTCCAGTGCTCTGTCCTTGGAACCAGCGGTGCTCCGTAGGCGTACAAGGGGCTACGCAAGTACGCAGGCAAAAAGATGCCATGCCGTGCTTGCGCTGGTGTGTTTGGGGGACAGGAGCCACACTGGGCCAGAGGTTCTGGCAGCTCTGCAGGGGCAGGCCGAGAGGTGGTTGACGCCACGTCAGCTTAAGCCAGGAATGGTCGTTTCTGACAATGGCACCAACCTCCTCTCCGCCCTGCGACAGGGGCAGCTCACCCATGTGCCCTGCATGGCTCACGTCCTCAACCTGGTGGTGCAGCGGTTCTTGGGCAGGTTCCCAGGCTTACAGGATGTCCTGAGGCAGGCCAGGAAAGTCTGTGTGCATTTCCGCCGATCTTATAATGCCAGTGCTCGGCTGACTGAGCTGCAAAAGGAGCTGAACCTGCCCAAGAACCGCCTAATATGTGACATGCCCACCAGGTGGAACTCAACGTTGGCCATGCTGCAGCGACTGCACACGCAGCAGAGGGCCATCAATGAGTACCTTTGCGACTATGGCACCAGGACAGGGTCAGGGGAGCTTGTTTTTTTTTCCCCACGTCAGTGGAGCATGATCAGGGATGCATGCACTGTCCTCTCACCATTTGAGGAGGCCACGAGGATGGTGAGCAGTGACAGTGCATGCATCAGTGACACTGTCCCTCTTGTCCACCTGTTGGAGCATACGCTGCGTGGGATAATGGACAGGGCACTTGAGGCAGAACAGAGGCAGGAAGAGGAGGACTTCCTTGCCTCTCAAGGCCCCCTTTATCCGGACAGTGTTCCTTCTGTCCCACCCATCACACAGGAAGAGGATGAGGAGGAGGAGGAGGAGGATTGTGTGAGCATGGAGGTGGAGCCTGGCACTCAGCATCAGCAGCAGCAGTCTTTTAGGGATGATGTACAGTCCCAACAAACCAGTGGACTTGTACGTGGCTGGGAGGAGGTGGCTGGCGATCATGTCATCCTCAGTGACCCAGAAGACTCCGGACCGAATGCCTCAGCTAACCTACGCTGCATGGCCTCCCTGATCCTGCAAAGCCTGCGGAAGGATCCTCGTGTTCTTCGGATCAAGGAGAGGGACCATTACTGGCTGGCCACTCTCCTTGATCCGCGGTACAAGGGTAAGGTTGCGGACCTTATCTTGCCGTCGCAGAGGGAGCAGAGGAAGAGACATCTCAGGGAGGCCTTGCAGAAAGGTCTGTGCAACGCGTTCCCAGAAACTGGGAGGCTACAAACTCCTGGTCCTGGGCGACGAGTTGCTGAGGCTTCGGTCAGTAGCAGAAGGAGCGGTGGGGAAGGTGGACGTCTGACCGATGCGTTCAGACAATTTTTTAGTCCGCAGCCCCAAGGTATGATTGGTTCCAGCAACCATCGCCAGCGTCTGATATACATGGTGCAGGAATACCTTGGGGCAAGGTCAGACTTGGACACCTTTCCCACCGAAAATCCTCTGGCTTACTGGGTCCTGAGGATGGATCACTGGCCAGAGCTTGCACAGTATGCAATTGAGCTACTGGCCTGTCCTGCCTCCAGCGTTCTTTCCGAACGCACATTCAGTGCTGCTGGAGGATTTGTCACCGATCATAGGGTGCGCCTGTCCACCGCCTCGGTTGATCGACTGACCTTCATCAAAATGAATCAGTCTTGGATCACCACCAGCTACCAGGCACCTGAGGCGGATA
Source organism: Lithobates sylvaticus (assembly GCA_028564925.1). Classification (NCBI taxonomy): domain Eukaryota; kingdom Metazoa; phylum Chordata; class Amphibia; order Anura; family Ranidae; genus Lithobates; species Lithobates sylvaticus. The sequence goes on from CM053026.1 coordinate 784,319,089, forward strand.
TAACCGAATAATTTTTAATATCACATCCCTTCAAGACTGCCTATGCTGATGCTGAGTGACTGTCCTCTTATGTTCACTGACTATCCTCTTCCTCCTCCTCAATGATCCATGCCACCACACCAGTGCCTAAGGCACAATTTTTCCAGCCCCTGTTTAACAGGGGCGTGTACATACAATTTTTAAAAAAAAATGCTTCGCAACACGTGTGACTGCTGTGCTCCAAGTACAGTATCTGTGAGGGGTTGCAGTGTTGTGGCACCAGCACCAGTGCCTAAGGCAAATTTTTCAGCCCCTGTTTAACAGGGGCGTGTACTTACAATTTTTTAAAAAAATGCTTCGCAACACGTGTGACTGCTGTGCTCCAAGTACAGTATCTGTGAGGGGTTGCAGTGTTGTGGCACCAGCACCAGTGCCTAAGGCAAATTTTTCAGCCCCTGTTTAACAGGGGCGTGTACTTACAATTTTTTAAAAAAAATGCTTTGCAACACGTGTGACTGCTGTGCTCCAAGTACAGTATCTGTGAGGGGTTGCAGTGTTGTGGCACCAGCACCAGTGCCTAAGGCACAATTTTTCAGCCCCTGTTTAATTAACAGGGGCGGGTAATTACAATTTTTTAAAAAAATGCTTCGCAACACGTGTGACTGCTGTGCTCCAAGTACAGTATCTGTGAGGGGTTGCAGTGTTGTGGCACCAGCACCAGTGCCTAAGGCACAATTTTTCAGCCCCTGTTTAACAGGGGCGGGTAATTACAATTTTTTTTTAAAAAAATGCTTCGCAACACGTGTGACTGCTGTGCTCCAAGTACAGTATCTGTGAGGGGTTGCAGTGTTGTGGCACCAGCACCAGTGCCTAAGGCACAATTTTTTCAGCCCCTGTTTAACAGGGGCGGTTAATTACAATTTTTAAAAAAATGCTTCGCAACACGTGTGACTGCTGTGCTCCAAGTACAGTATCTGTGAGGGGTTGCAGTGTTGTGGCACCAGCACCAGTGCCTAAGGCACAATTTTTCAGCCCCTGTTTAACAGGGGCGGGTAATTACAATTTTTAAAAAAAATGCTTCGCAACACGTGTGACTGCTGTGCTCCAAGTACAGTATCTGTGAGGGGTTGCAGTGTTGTGGCACCAGCACCAGTGCTAAGGCACAATTTTTCAGCCCCTGTTTAACAGGGGCGGGTAATTACAATTTTTTAAAAAAATGCTTCGCAACACGTGTGACTGCTGTGCTCCAAGTACAGTATCTGTGAGGGGTTGCAGTGTTGTGGCACCAGCACCAGTGCCTAAGGCACAATTTTTCAGCCCCTGTTTAACAGGGGCGGGTAATTACAAATCTTGATCTAATAGTTCACAGCAGGGCCCATTCCTGCGCCCACCAAGAGTAACTATGAGGGCCTACAGTCTTGTGGCAACACCGTCCACCACCACCGCCAAAGGCCCAATTTTTCTGCCCTGTTCATCAGGTGCTTGCAATTACAAATCTTGATCTAATAACTCACAGCAGGGCCCATTCCTGCGCCCACCAAGAGTAACTATGAGGGCCTACAGTCTTGTGGCAACACCGTCCACCACCACCGCCAAAGGCCCAATTTTTTCTGCCCTGTTCATCAGGTGCTTGCAATTACAAATCTTGATCTAATAACTCACAGCAGGGCCCATTCCTGCGCCCACCAAGAGTAACTGTGAGAGCTTACAGTCTTGTGGCAACACCGTCCACCACCACCACCACCCCCAATTTTTCTGCCCTGTTCAACAGGTGCATGCAATTACAAATCTTGATCTATTAACTCACAGCAGGGCCCATTCCTGTGCCCACCAGTCTTGTGGCTACACCAACATCTAATAGGGCAAATTTCTGCAGAGTATATACGCCAGGCCCCTACTTTCAAACATCCAACTTAACAAACGACTCCTACTTGCAAATGGAAAGAGAAAACAGGAAGTGAGAGGAAATCTACCCCTAGGAAGGGAAATTCTATCCTGTTAGATTTAATTTGGGAAAAAAAGGTATCTCCTCTCTACTGATACTTTATCACCAATCCTTGTTTCAATTAAAACCCCACTTTTTCCAAAAACATTTGTCATTGGACGGAAAGTTAGGTGACATGTTCTGAACAGATGTGCAAAGACAGCAAATGTTACAGGGGTGATAACCCATCCCTATGTTCTCCAAAAAGCTTAAAAATAGATTTTTTTGGGATGGAGCTACACTTCATATTGTACCTGTTCAGATTCTACTTAAGAACAAACCTAAAGCCGCAAGTGGTTTTAAATGGCTTCTTTTTTTCCTTTACAAATGTCATTTTTGTGCAAGGACAGTTCTAAACACGGGAAACACATGCCACTTCACAGGCATACTTTAGACACCCCCCAGGTACATATTTAAAGGAAAATTTCACTTTTTTTTTTTCACTTTATGCATCATTAAAATGACTGCTCCCGAAAAAAACGTTAGTAGAGATAATGGAGAACATAGAGGAGGTTGCAGCTAGCCATTGGGGATAATGTGGGACACCTTAAAAGCATTTCTCAGGGGGGTCTTGATAAAAAAATATCCCAGACCAAAAAGCAGGCAATAGCGATAGAAATAGAAGCAAGAGAGAAGGTAAGGCAGGCAGAAGTGAGATACGTGAAGGCACCTAGACATGTGCACTGACACAGTTAGTTATTATTTGGTTTTTAACAGATTTTCTTTCTTTTTTCAGATTTAGATTTTTCAATTTTTTGAATTTCCGAATTCCGAAAATCCGGAATTCAGAAAATCTGGAATTCCGAAAATCCGGAATTCCGAAAATCCGAAATTCGGAATTCGGAAATTTGAAAATGTGAAAATTAGGAAATCCGAAAATGGGAAAATTAGGAAATTCGAAAATTCAGAAATTCGGAAATTCGTCATTACGCAAATTTTGAAATTTTGAAATCCGGAAATTTAGAATTTTTTGGAAATTGAAAAATTTCGGAAATTCGGAAATTTGGAATTAACAAATTTGTCTAAATTCGTTAAAAAACTAATTAGGAACTAAACGAATTGCACATGTCTAAAGGCACCATCCACAGATAGTCACAGGGAATGGGTGGAGAAACAAGTAGAATATAAGAGAATATTATTGGAAAAAGAGGAAAAAAAGATCATTCCAGAGACAAAGCCTGTTTGGAGAGGGGGAACAAGTTGGGAGAGTCCTGTCCCTAATAGCCAGAACCAATGGTCCATCCGCCAGTATACCAGCAATTCTAGATAACCAAGGTAAAATTAAAAGATCTACCTTGGAGATAGCAAATGAATTAAAAAAAAATATTATAAGGAACTGTGCAATGCCCCAAAAATCAACATAGAAGGAGAAATGTGGGAATTTTTTAGGGACATAAAAAATACCTCAAATATCAAAGGAAGATAGGGAGTACCTGGAGGCTCCATTGACAATAGAAGAGTTGCACAAGGTAACAGCAGAGATTACAAACCAGAAAGCCCCAGGACCGGATGGGCTGCCAATAGAAATTTATAAAAAATTTGGGAATATATTATTGCCCAATCTTCTGCAGGTGTTCAATGGAGCCTTCGAGGAAGGGAAGTTACCAGTATCAATGACTGAGGCCACTATAGTTGTATTGGCAAAAGAAGGAAAAGATCAGTTGGAGACAGCCTCATATAGGCCTATATCATTACTATGTTCAGACGCAAACATTTTGGCTAAAATTTTGGCAACAAGATTAAAAAAAATAATAACCAAAGTGGTACATCCAGACCAAACCGGTTTTATACCAGATAGATCCACAAGTGCGAATATAAGACGAACATATTTAAATATGCAGATTCCAACAGAAAATTAGGGAAACAGAGCAATCTTGTCCCCTCGATGCGACCAAAGCCTTCGATAGCCTGGAGTGGCACTATCTATGGAGGGTATTGGCGGAATTCCAGTTCGGGCCCAGGTTCGTACAATGGATAAGATTGCTATACACGGGACCTAGGGCGAGGGTGAGGATAAATGGAGAGTGCTCTGATTGGTTCCAGTTGGGGAGGGGGACGAGGCAGGGGTGTCCGTTGTGGCCCCTGCTCTTCGCCCTCGCAATGGAGCCACTCGCTATTGCCCTGAGAAGTTCACAGGAGGTACAGGGACTTAAAAGAAGAAAGGGGGAGGAAAAGGTCGCCATGTACGCAGATGATGTGTTACTGTTTCTTGGGGATACAAGGTCCTCGCTGGTGGCAGCAACGAGGACAATTAAAGAATTCAGATATTTTTCTGGATTGGAAATCAACTGGGAAAAAAACAGTACTCTTGCCAATAGATCCCTTAAAGGAACCCTTGCCATAACAGGTGTCCCAAATAAGAGTAGTTAATCAAATGAGATACTTAGTGTGGCAGCAGGCAGGTAAAATCACCTGGTTGTATCCAGGATGGAAAATATGTATGCCCTAGATTTAGGCTTTATGCTGACTTATACCACTAGAGGGGAGTGCTGGGAGTCCTATAGGGGAAGAGTTAATGAGCCCAGCTGAAGTAAGTGGGCTCATTAAGACCTCTACAAAAAACCCCAGCTTGCTTAGGGAGATGCTCCATCCTGGAACCAGTTTTGTGTTTGTATAGACTGGGGAGTGACTTCTGTTCTGTGCGGTGAGTTAATGACTGTGTGGCAAACCTCCACAACAGAGATGGGGACTGGGGCAGCACAAGGCTACACTCAGTTGATAGACAGGGAATCTACATGTGTAGTAAGAGGTCAAGCTGACCAGGATTTCTTTTCATGTTTCTTTTTGTTTGGCTGTTATACTTTTCACTCCATGTAGCATAAATAAACCGCACCTTTGTTTTTTCTCACCTACAACGCTGTCTGCTGTGCCTGATTTTGTGTTGTGAACCCATCCAGGGGGTCACACACACCCACTGCCGAGCTAACCCCTCACATTAGGCATAAATATGACAAAAGACCCAGGGCAGTACATAACAGGGAATATAGTTCCACTTATGACAAAATTGAGACAAAAAAGCAGAGTGTGGAAAAATCTTCCCTTATCGGTAGCTGGAAGGTGTAATTTAATTAAAATGGTATGGATGCCGCAAATACTTTATGTGGCACATAACTCGCCGGTCTGGATCCCCAAGCATTGGTTTAAGAAAATAGAAAGCGTATTTAGAGAATTAATCTGGAAAAATGGGGTCGCAAGGATTAGTTTACAAGTGTTGCATAGGCCAAAAGAAATGGGAGGCTTGGCAGTTCCGAACACAAGGTACTATTTTTTAGCAGCTCAATTACAGTATATGAAGGGAAGCAATCTACCAGAGGATCAAGAGGCAGGAAACAATCTTCTGTTGAATGACACATCTCATGGTACGGTTGTGGGGGCGGTGGAGGCCAACTCTTTCGGGTCCAGGTGTCCAGCGTCACAATTAACCACTTTCAGACCGGACCAATTTGCAGCCAAAGGACCAGGCCCCCTTTTTGCGATTCGGCACTTCGTCGCTTTAACTGACAATTGCGCGGTCGTGCGACGTGGCTCCCAAACAAAATTGACGTCCTTTTTTTCCCACAAATAGAACTTTCTTTTGGTGGTATTTGATCGCCCCTGCGGTTTTTATTTTTTGCGCTATAAACAAAAAAAGAGCGACAATTTTGAAAAAAAACGCATTATTTTTTATTTTTTGCTATAATAAATATCCCCCAAAAATATATAAAAAAACATTTTTTTTCCTCAGTTTATGCCGATACGTATTCTTCTACATATTTTTGGTAAAAAAATCGCAATAAGCGATTATTGATCGGTTTGCGCAGAAGTTATAGCGTTTACAAGATACGGGATAGTTTTATAGCATTTTATTAATATTTTTTTTTAATTAGTAATGGCGACTGCGACATTATGGCGGACACATCAGACATTTTTGACACATTTTTGGGACCATTGTCATTTATACAGCAATCAATGCTATTTAAATGCATTGATTCCTGTATAAATGACACTGGCAGTGAAGGGGTTAACCACAAGGGGGCAGTGTAAGGGTTAAGTATGCCTAGGGGTGTGTTTCTTACTGTGGGGGGGGGGTGTGGCTGTCAGCTAGTGAATGCTGATCTCTGCTCCAATCACAGGGAGCAGAGATCGGCGTCACTAGTTGCTAGGCAGAACGGGGAGATGCTGTTTATCTCGGCATCTCCCCGTTCAGCCTTCCCGTGAGAAGATCGCGGGTGTCCCCGCGGCGATCGAGTCCGCGGGGACCGCGGCCGGACTCACGGGGGTCCCGACCAGCGCGGGAGCGCGCCGCTCCCGGCGCGCTCCCGATGGCACGGACAGGCAGAAAGGAGGGACTTATATACACGCCCTCCTGCCTGTCCGTGCCATTCTGCCGACGTATATCGTCGTGTGCTGGTCGGCAAGTGGTTAATGGTAAAATGTTGGGAAAACTTCAAAACAATATTGGGATATAGTGAATTCTCCGAATTGACCCCAATATGGGAAAATAAAAACTTAGAGGAATTGAAAGTAATGGGGAAAATAGAGGAATGGGACCGGAAGGGCATCCAATACCTGGCAAAATTATATAAAGAGGGGAGATTGAAATCATTCCAGGAAACAAGGGAACAATATGATGTCCCAAATTGTTATTTTTTCAGGTATTTGCAAATTAGGCATGCTCTGGAGGCACAATTTGGAGGAAAGAGAGTAGAGTGGCACAAAATGCCCTTACTTAGGAAAATAGTAAATATTAAAACAAGTAAAGGGGTCATTTCTGATGTGTATGGTCATATAAGGGGGGTAGTGCAAGAAAGTGAGGTAAATTCAGGTAATAAAGAAAAGTGGGAGAGGGACGTGGGCCCCATAACTGAGGAACAAAGGGACCGAGTGTTGGCATTAGGAACAAAGGTCTCTTTATCTCCCTCACAAACCGTATCTCAACTATATCTGATAAATAGGGCATATTATACACCTTTGAAGTAATTTTTGTTTGGGAAAAGACAGGATGCAGAATGCCAGAGATGTGGAGATAGAAGAGGGGACCTGGTGCATATGATGTGGCGTTGTCCCAGACTACATAGATATTGGAGGGATGTAGTAGGGGAAATAAACTTGGTGTTTGGGACATCACTAGAGGTGGAAGCTAAAAGCTGTATATTGGGTATATTGGAGGAGGAAGGGATGTCAGGGGATACCCAGTTGGCAGTAACCAGATGCCTATTCCAAGGGAGAAAGTTGATCGCTCAAAGATGGCAGAGAGAAAATTCCCAGACAGTAGAAGAATAAGGGGTGGAAATCATAAAAGATACGATAAAGAAAGAGGAATATATATATATATATATAGGAAAAGGGGTAATTGTAAGAAATACAAAAGATTATGGAAAAAATGATGGGATATGGTTTGAATGTGAGTATGGTATGAATGGTGTGAATGGCGTATGGAAGAGATAAGAATTAGACATGTGCACAACAAAAAAATTTGTTTATTTTCGTTTCGTTTTTTTCATTTCCGTTGATTCGTAACGATTCGTACATTCGTAAGTCGTCGGTGTTCGTATTCGTAACGATTCGTACATTCGTAAGAGTTATTTTTCGTTGATTCGTTTTTTCGTTAGTTTAATTTTCGTTCATTCGTTTATTCGAAATTCGGACGCATTCGTAGTTATTCGTACATTCGTAACATTCGTAACATTCGTAGATTCGTAATCGGAGCATAATTCATAATTTTATGTAATGTGTATGCTATTATTACATTTTAATAATTTACGAATCGAAAAAAAAAAAGTTACGAATCGAAAAAAAAAAAAGTTACGAATGTACGAATTTTTTTGTTCAATCTATTCGAAGCGCGTTAAGCAGCACCATTGTAAGGGACACGGAAAATTACCAATTCAACAAAAAAAAAAAAAGTTACGAATCGAAAAAAAAGTTACGAATCGAAAAAAAAAAAAGTTACGAATGTATGAATTTTTTCGTTCAATCTATTCGAAGCACGTTAAGCAGCGCCATTGTAAGGGACACGGAAAATTAGCAATTCAACAAAAAAAAAGTTACGAATGTACGAATTTTTTCGTTCATTTTTGTTGTTCCTTTTTTCGGATTTTCTTCATTCGTACATTCGTTGTTTCTAATTATTTTTTTCGGATTTTCATTGTTTTTTGGATTCGTTTGATTCGAATGATTCGTTATTCGGATTCGTTCGATTCGAACGATTCGTTCATTCGTACGAAAACGAACGAACGAAAAAAACGAAAAACGAAAAAAAAACGAAACGAATTGCACATGTCTAATAAGAATTGAGAAGGAAGGAAGTTAGAGGGGGAGGGGATGGGGGGGTGGAGGGGAGGGAGGGAAAAAATGAAACTGTGGCTGACTATTATTGTAAGGTGATGGTAACAGTTTGTTTCCCCCTTGTATCATCAAATCTGTGTTGTTTTTTTTTTGTATATGGTTCATGGGGAGAATGAATGTTTTATATTAAGGGATTTATTGATTTGATATGGTTGTAATTGTAATGCACTTTTTCAAATAAAAAAGGAATTGAATAATAAAAAAAAAGAGATAACCAGCTAGAAGAAGGAGGTCCTGATTCCTCTATATAGATCTTTATATCACTTGAGGGATCTCCAGCAAAAGGACAGAGGTCCTGATTCCTCTGTATTATTCTTTATATAAAGCCTTTATGGTGAAATCAGATGGACTCATTTCATGGGGCGTTTCCTCCTTTCTTCAGAATGTCTGTTGGCTCATTTCTATATTTGTGCCCACTATTATGGTGCTATGAATCTACATAATTATAAGTCCACAATTCAGATTTGATTTTAGTTTTTTGCTAGTTCTGAGATATTGTCAGTAAAGGATTTAATATGTTGATCTTTCAGTTTTATAGACTTTGAAATCTTTCCTAAGAAAATAGAAATGGTGCTTTTCCTTTGTCACGTTGCCTGGTAAATAAAAGTCTATTATTCGTGGCTCAGTCTATGTTTGGGGTCATTAAACAATAAAGATGTTTGTCTTTCTGCATCAGATCTCATAAAATGTTTCCTGAGAAAAGAGAAATCGTGCTTCAGTTTTGTCACATTTCTTGGAAAGTAAAAGTCTGTTATCTGGTTTGCAGAAATTCATCTCAGTGTGTTATGAATTATTAAAAACGATCAATAACTTCATATATTGGCACACATTGATTGCCTGGAGAAGACCACTACTCTCAGCAGAGGGATATTTTTTTTCAATAAACAAAGATTAAGATTTAGATTTGGGGTCAAGCATGAGTTCAGGTTGAATTTTCAAGACTCCAATGGGCTAAATTTTGGTACAATTGTCCTCACATCCATAATGTCCTGCACAAATTTTAACATGAGTTTGATATTTAGGATTAATATTCTGCATTTTTTAAAATTTTGGCAAAATGCGTGTTGTGGGAATTTTCCACACACCCAATAATGCCCAGAATAAACTTTTCCTGGTCTGGCACCAAGTGTCTCTAGCTTTCCCCGGCAGCTTTGTAAAAGTTCCCCTCTCCCCTCCTCTCTGGTCTCATAGACCCTTGGGAGTATCACGTCTTTTCCCAGCAGAGCTCAGTCCTACTTGGAGCTGATGTAACTACATATTTCATGATCCTTTTTTTCAACACTCATCTCCCCTTAGCATGGGGTATGAACAAATCAAAAGGAGACAAAGGATGTCATTATGAACTTAATTTGCGGACATGCTGAGACTTGCTGTCGCCAGTGCTTAATGCAAACATTTAGTCTGTACTAAAAGGTCCTGATTCCTCTATATAGATCTTTATATCACTAGAGGGGTCTCCAGAAGGAGGAAGGAGGTCCTGATTCCTCTATATAGATCTTTATATCACTAGAGGGGTCACCAGCAGGAGGAAGGAGGTCCTGATTCCTCTATATATATATATTTATATCACTAGAGGGGTCACCAGCAGGATATTGGTGTATATTGGTGTTTTTTAAAAGACACTGCAAACGCTAAACATAATTCTATAGTGCTAGAAAGGGCATGGAAAAAACACAAGGGATGGGGACCACCACATATCGTACTTATTATTCTGATATGTCCTCCATAGAGTCCTCCAAAGGCTAGAGTGTAATCACATCTGATGCCCCGCTCTAGGTTTAACCTCCTTCAGCCACATGCTGGGGAGGGGAAATGACACCAAACACTGTCCTTGGCGTCCTATTTATAGTTGTGCCGGGTTCCGTCCCGCCCTGTCATGTGACCATAATGACGCGGCACGCAATAGCCTACCGCATCATCAGAGATGAGCCACGCATTTGGACACCCTGTGTCTTAGCGTGCCTCGTTGCCGCGATGAGTTGGACGCTGGTGCCTAACGCCCAGTCATGTGACCATGATGACGTGGCATGCCAAAGAGTACCTCGTCATCAATAACGAGCTACGCACTGGACACCATGTGTCCGCGCGCGCCTCATTGCCACAGTGACCAGGACGCTTGGAGGTCCCGCCCATCACAGGTAAAATAACCTAGCGATGGTGCCGCCCGCACCAAATGTTGCACAGTACAGGGGTTTTAGTGCAAAATGAATAATAGGCCAGTCCAGTGATGAATCCACTGAAGACCAGACCTACACTCCTTCAACAACTTTCACTATCTGGATATCAAATCCACACAGTGGGAGTGCTGACAAGAGGGGATATCATATGCAGAGACTACGGAAGGAAACCTACTGTTGGAAAACATCACATATACAGTCAGTGACATTATTAATGGTCCAATTAGTCATGGCCACCACCGAGTATTATCTGTGTGACTAAAGGCCATAGTTAGGACTAAAACCACTGGCACATTTCTCTCCAATCATAGTGGAAATTCCACTCAATGGAGAGTACAGAGACCCCTTAAAAACTCAGAGTCATAAGGGGTTCTTTTTGTGCCAGGTAGAAATAGTGAGACCCCCTTATATTGACAAGACCCTTCAGAATATAGATACTACCGGGCTGACACATCAGGTTAAATGCAATTCCACTTAACATCAAGTTTTATACAAATCATATCAATTTATAAAGAAAAAAAAAACACTTATGTGTAAAGCTCTCTTAAAGCGGTGTTTCGCCTTAAAAAAAAAAAATTAAAAGTCAGCAGCTAAAAAAAAGTAGCTGCTGACTTTTAATAAGTACACTTACCCTCCCAGGGCGCCCGCGATGTCGGTCGTGGAGGTCGAGATGTCCCTCGGCGATCCGGTTCCAGCCCCGCCATCCTCAGTAAGGGAAACGGCTTCCCGTTTCCTACTGCGCATGCGCGAGTCGGCGCGCGGCCTACTACGCATGCGCGAGTCGGCGAGCGGCCTACTGCGCATGTGCGAGTCTAATTTGTGAATGGGGAACGCAATGTGTTGTGGCACATAGTTCCCATAACACACCGCGCCCCATTCACTAGAAGACGGAAGGAGAGAAGATTACCGAGGCGCTGGAAGAGGCAGATTAGGACGATCTGCCTAGCAACAGCCATTTCTGGTAAGTAAAAAAAATTAATTAAATTGTTATTAACATTTTTTTAAAGTTTTTTTTTTCAGGGTGTCCCACCACTTTAAACAAATCATCACACCCCTTTCCCAAAAGTTTTGTCTGCCTGTAGAGGTATGCAAGGAAGATTAGAAGAAAAAAATGCATAGATATAGGTAGAAATTAAAAAAGGGGAATTATATTCACAGAGTTATTTACAGGATGATAGCCGAAGACGATCATAAGATCCAGAAATATCAATCCGTTTTCCCAGAGCAATAGCCCTCCAAAAAAGGTCTAAAGCTCTCTATTTCATTCAGGCCCGGTGGAGTTGTGGCTTTCAGGTGTCTAATCCAGCGCATTTCACGCTGGAGCAGTACCTTGTTCCAGACTCCACCCCTAATTGGTATATGGAGTCTATCCAAAACAGTCAAATTCACTTTCGGCAATCGGTAGTTGTGTTTTTTGGCCATATGTCTGCCTAATGGTAAGTATAAATTACAAATTTGCATATCATGCATATGAAGCTCCACCCTCTTCCCCAATTTTTGTCAGGTCTTACCCACGTAGAAGGCACCACACTGACACTGCATGAGATAGACCACACCTTGTGTTTTACATGAGGCATAATGCCTCAAGGTGAAGGTCTCCCCATTAGGCAGTGTCAGTGTGGTACTCCTACCAATCACTGGGCACTGGGAGCATGTACCGCAGGGATAAGTTCCAAAGGTTTTACAAGGATCCTTCCTTGCATTTCCTTTATATTCATTTTGTGTTACCATATTCCCTATTGATCCGGCTTTTTTATAAGTGATCAATGGTTTAGATGTAACAAAATCACCCAACACTGGATCCTCAGTTAGGATTGACCAGTGTTTTGTGATAAGTTTCCTTATAACCTGATGTTCATTGGAAAATTTCATGATGATCCTGGTATTATTGTCATCAACTTTTCTTCTTTTTCGGTTTGAAAATCAGGTCTTTTCTTGTGGTATTTTTGACACGGTTGAATGCTTTTTTGAGTGTGGTATTAGTATACCACCTGGCCAACAGCCTTGTTGTCAGTTCATCACATTCCAATTGAAAGTCCTCGTCTTTAGTACAATTTCTCCTAATACGTAAGAACTGACTGAATGGAATTGTTTTTTTGAGGGAATCTGGGTGTTTCCTGCCATCTCTTTACGAAAAAGTTTACTGCTTAGGCCTCCATTTGGTGCTTTTTGAATACATATGTTGAGAAAATGAATTTCTCTAGAGTCATAGCTCATCGTGAAAAAAAGATTAAAACTGTTCTGATTCATTAATTTTAGACACTCAATGAGTTTAACCTCCGGACCATCCCATATAATTAGCACATCGTCTATGTACCTTTGCCACATAAGAATGTGGCAAGTGTACATAGACGCATGCTCTCCCGACAGAAAGTCTTTTTCCCACTCCCCTAGGTACAGGCTCGCGTAGGAGGGTGCGCAGCACGTCCCCATAGCTACTCCCTGTACCTGGAAGTAGTGGGAATTTTTAAAAATAAAGACATTGTGCCGTAATATAAACTCCAGCATGTGCAGAACAAACGAGTTGAACTTCCAATCAGTGATTGCCCTCTGTCTCAACACTCTATCAATAGCAGCAATCCCCCATGGGGGATGCTGCTATATAACGATTCTACATCGATCGTAAAACAAAATAGCAGTTTCTGGAATGACTAAATCCTGTATGGTCTGTAGCAAATGGATTGTATCCTTCGTATACAAAGGTAGGTCCATCACATGTGGCCTAAGATGGTAATCAATAATTTGGCTTATTCCTTCCGAGATACATCCGTTCCCAGATACAATATATAGAGAAAAAGAGGCCTAGTGTGCATGACACTGCCAGTACCCCTGAGGGATGTTAAAGTTTGATAGACACAGACAAAGTATATGCACTATAAAACATTTATTCAAGATTGTCCATAGAAAAAGATGTAGTAGTTGGGGAACAGTATTGGGAGTATCAAAAAAGCATACAATATTGACAAAGCCAAGACTGGATGTACAAAATACATATACATGGAGGTTACAGACTTGTCATAAGTGTTGAATCTAGGAAAACGCAGACATGTTTCAGACTTTTGTCCTTTTTCATAGGTGAGTTTAAATCCTTGTCAATCACATACTAAACTTTAACATCTCTCAGGGGTACTGGACGTGTCATGCACACTAGGCCTCTTTTTTCTCTATATATTATAATTGGGATGTGATAGACCAGCTCTACACACACACGTCACCCCATGCCTAATCTTCTCCTGTTCCCAGAGACAATCGGTCTTCCCGGGGGATTTTTTAAACTCTTTGCATATGTTCTCCCACATATTGTCCCAAAGCTCAGGCTACATGTGGGAGACCAAAAGGACCCTCATATAACAAAAAAATCATGACAGATACTTACATCAACATAATAATAAATGTGGTAATTGCATATATTTGTGCCCACTATTATGGTGCTATGAATTAACATAATTATAAGTCAACAATTCAGATTTGATTTTTGTCTTTTGCTAGCTCTGAGATATTGTCAGTAAAGGATTTAATATGTTGATCTTTCAGTTTTATAGACTTTGAAATCTTTCCTAAGAAAATAGAAATGGTGCTTTACCTTTGTCACGTTGCCTGGTAAATAAAAGTCTATTATTCGTGCCTCAGTCTATGTTTGGGGTCATTAAAGAATAAAGATATTTGTCTTTCTGCATCAGATCTCATAAAATGTTTCCTGAGAAAAGAGAAATTGTGCTTCAGTTTTGTCACATTTCTTGGAAAGTAAAATTCTGTTATCTGGTTTGCAGAAATTCATCTCAGTGTGTTATGAATTATTAATATTGATCAATAACTTCATATATTGGCACACATTGATTGCCTGGAGAAGACCACTACTCTCAGCAGAGGGAATTTTTTTTCAATAAACAAAGATTAAGATTTAGATTTGGGGTCAAGCATGAGTTCAGGTTGAATTTTTAGGACTCAAATGGGCTAAATTTTGGTACAATTGTTCTCACATCCATAATATCCTGCACAAATTTTAACATGAGTTTGATATTTAGGATTAATAATCTGCAGTTTTTAAAATTGTGGCAGAATGCGTGTTGTGGGAATTTTCCACTCACCCAATAATGACCAGAACAAACTTTTCCTGGTCTGGCACCAAGTGTCTCTAGCTTTCCCCGGCAGCTTTGTAAAAGTTCCCTCTCCCCTCCTCTCTGGTCACATAGACCCTGGGGAGTTGTAGTCTTTTCCAAGCAGAGCTCAGTCCTACTTGGAGCTGATGTAACTACATATTTCATGATCCTTTTTTTCAACACTTATCTCCCCTTAGCATGGGGTATGAACAAATCAAAAGGAGACAAAGGATGTAATTATGAACTTAATGTGCGGACATGCTGAGACTTGCTGTCGCCAGTGCTTAATGCAAACATTTATTCTGTACTAAAAGGTCCTGATGTCCTGATTCCTCTATATAGATCTTTATATCACTAGAGGGGTCACCAGCAGAAGGAAGGAGGTCCTGATTCCTCTATATAGATCTTTATATCACTAGAGGGGTCACCAGCAGAAGGAAGGAGGTCCTGATTCCTCTATATAGATCTTTATATCACTAGAGGGGTCACCAGCAGGAGGAAGGAGGTCCTGATTCCTCTATATAGATCTCTATATCAGTAGAGAGATAACCAGTGGGAAGAAGGAGGTCCTGAATCCTCTATATATAACGCTATATCACTAGAGGGGTCACCAGAAGGGGGAAGGTGGTTCTGATTCCTCTAAATAGATCGTTATATCACTAGGGGGGTCACCAGCAGGAGGATGGAGGTCCTGATTCCTCTATATAGATCTTTATATCACTAGAGGGGTCACCAGCAGGAGGATGGAAGTCCTGATTCCTCTATAAAGATCTTTATATCACTAGAGGGATCACCAGCAGGAGGACGGAGGTCCTGATTCCTCTATATAGATCTTTATATCACTAGAGGGGTCACCAGGAGGGAGGAAGGAAGTCCTGATTCCTCTATATAGATCTTTATATCACTAGAGGGGTCACCAGGAGGGAGGTAGGAGGTCCAGATTCCTCTATATAGATCTTTATTAGACATGGGCGCCGTCAAAAAATTTGTTTTGGGGGGGCGTGGCTTGCGCGCTATCCGGATGGAAGCCTGAGTCTGCAGCTCTCCCAGGCCGGCCGGAAAACGAGCGATCTACGGGCAGATAGCGGACCCATCGAACCCCCACATCGCCTCAGAAAGACTTGGGGACCCCTCCGGAATGACATCCCGCAAGAGAAAGGAGGAACGAAACCTCCAATGGCTCACGGCCCTCTCCTTTCAGCGCGGAGGCCTCAAGCAAGATGGCGCCGCCGGAGCACCGAACAAACAGGCCGCGGCCCACACAGACCACCAGAACGACGATCCGGGCGAAATGGAAGGGGATTTCATACCCCCAGCTCGAGATGGATCTCCTCCGCTCACCCCCAACTCCCAGAGCCCAGCTAAAGCGCGGATGCGCTTGGATGGCAATCTCCAAACCGGACCCACAGTGAGTACAGCACTGCACAATGCACATGCCATATCCTCACTGCAATCGTCTATTGCAGCCTTCCCCACATCAGGGCAACCAGTTCTGGACACTACAATGAAGGACATGCTAATGTCCCTTCAATCATCCCTCATGACCAATCTGTCTTCCCTGATGCAAAAATTCACCACTGACATGAGGCAAATGGGAAACAGGGTACACTATCTAGAAGACAAAATGGAGGAATGCACTGAGACTGTCAATAATCTGGTTGATACATGTATGGCCCAAAGAGATGACACTGACTGGATCAAATCTAAAATCGCAGACCTCGAGGACCGCTCTCGTCGCAACAATATAAAAATCCGCGGCATTCCAGAATCGGTACCTCCTGCTGAATTACATGCATACGCCGGCTCCATGTTTGCCGCCATGCTACCTGAATTAACCCCCATTGAGCTGACAATTGACCGCATCCATAGGATCCCTAAACCCAAGCACCTAGCAGACACGGTCCCGAGAGACGTACTGTTGAGGATCCACTTCTACCAGGCAAAAGAACAAATACTAGCAAAAGCAAGGGCGATGAATGTACTACCAGCTCCTTACTCAGACATCCAACTGTTTGCAGACCTCTCGCAGTATACGCTGCAAATGCGCAGGCAATTGAAATCAATAACAAAAGCCCTCACAAATCACAAGGTAATCTACAAGTGGCGCCATCCAGCCACCATTCTGGTCACATACAATGGCATACCCCACACGATCTCTACAATGGAAGGAGGCATGAAACTACTACATGCATGGGGCATCATACCTGATCCGCCGAATAACTCCTCCGCACCGCCACAGAAATTCAACTCCCCTCATCAGAACACCCAGCGAAGAAACTATCACCCGAACATGAACTGACAGCTTCTGCCCGAGCTCTCCTTAAAGCTACCACACTGAATCCGGTCCGGCCGACCGCTGTCTCAGTCCACTACTCTGAACTTTCTCCCCCCTAATATTGTCGGCATCCACGTTTGGTTGATAACTGCTGACCTGTCTCAGAACAAATACCATTGGCTACCACCTACTGAACCCACATCTGTTCTCCCTTTTTTTTTTTTCTTCGTTGGTCCCCCCTTTTTCTCTTTCCTTTATTGTTTCAGATACACCTGACAGTTCCAGGACTTTGATACCCACCTGCGACAAACTCCAGTGTCAAGACAGGGAAGTCCTCACAGCCAACCTCCAGTATCTGGTGTCGCCCAGCATCATCTCTACCCATCGAGCATCTTCTAAAGTCACTTCCGCAACCTCACCTGACACGCAACCAGAAGAGAACAAGTTCCACCCCTCACAACTGTAAGTTGAACGCACGCACCACTACTATACAGAACACTACAATGTCCGTGACAGTTGTGTCCCTAAATGCAAAGGGACTAAACCACCCTGCCAAGCGCTCTTCCCTATGGAG